>OY282584.1:25018570-25549570 GCA_958298965.1 Chrysolina haemoptera
AATATTCTTTGTCCCACGACGTTTTTTAATAAAATATGGATACATTTTATAAATTTGCATTGTTTTAATTATTACAAAAAATATAGGACTGTCCAAATATACAGGGTGACCCTAAACCTGAATAATTTGGCAATTGCTCGTTTCAGATGTCGTAGGACAAAGGATATTGAAGCACCTGTAGTTCTTAAACTAATCGTTTTATCGTGAGGAACATAAAAATGTCAAAATATGCAGGTTGTCCCATTAATAATTTTGAATCTGACGTCACGTGACCAAGAACAAAAAGCTCACTGGGTAACATAATATCAGAAAAAGCTGCAACAATTGCTTTAATTTAAAACCCCAAAATTTCAATTCTCTACTATTCTCGAGGTCCGAGATATTCCCTGGCCAACACCTCCGTGAGCCAGCCCATATACGGGTATAATTTTTAACAGCTTCAAGATGTCTGAAAAGGTTTTTCTATAAAAGAAGAGTTTATAATATTGCCCAAAGGCTGGGAAATCAGATTTGCCACTCTTTTATGATGTCACCAGAAATTTCATCAATACCTGAAGACTTCTTCTTAAGCCATTTTTTGGTTGTCAGGTAGAGACCCATGGAATAAATATTATCGATCAGGTTTAGATATATTTCTACTGCTACTTGAGAAGTCATCACTGAAAATGTTGTTAATCATTTGGATATCAAAATATCTTTCGATAAACAATATTCATTCAATGGCATATAATAGTAAGTTTTCACTCTTTTTCCGCAGCAATTGGGAAACAAAGCAATACACTTTACACATCTTGTGTCATTCAATAGTATATTTTATACCTAGGCGGCAAAGTGGCATTTTTCAGGCAGATTGAAGATATGGACAGACGCGGCGCAGCCGAGCCTGGCCACCACTTCTTAAGGCGTGAAAAAGCAATTTACTGTCGTGGTTTACCCATAATTTTTAATCCTACACAATAATTGTTGGTAAAATTTTTTCTACAAAAACTTTATTTATTGAAAAACTGACAAGTTAACTTCAAACAATCATCAACTATGAACTCATGATTTAATCAATTTGTAGACATTGACAACTGCAGGCAATTTATTTTCGTACTGACGTTTAATGGAGTCGCCACCTAATGTAAAAATATAAAATTTATTTTCTTGGCTAGCCGTAGAAAAGTTTCTCCTCTCCGCAAAGCAGGTAAAATTCAGCTTTCTCAGAGTGTATGATTGAATGAGTTTGCCAAGAGTGCAGAATGCTAACAATTTATTTTTAGACTGGAGTTTAATGGCGTCGCCACCTATCGTAAAAATGTAAAATTTATTTTCTCAGCCAGTAAAAAAGGTAACCTTTCCTCTCCGTAAAGCCGTTAAAATTCAACTTTCTCACAGTGTACAATAAAAAACATTTTTCTTAAAATAGTTGCAACATATTCAACACTAGCCATTCATTTGCGGCCATATTGAATGGCCATTGCCATTGATTGATTTAAAAAAAATTCAAAAAGTTTTTTGCATTCATTTTTTCGAAAGCATCAAGTCTAAACCACATAGTCACTGAAATCCAGTTTTCCAAGATTGTTTACCTTTTGACTTATAATAAAATATTTAGGTCAAAATCCAATTCACTTTGTATGAATATAATGCAAAACACATCTAGTAACTTAGATGCTCTGACAATCAACCTATGATTTCAAGTACTAAAATGAAAAAAATTGAAATATAAAAAAAAATTTATTGGAACTTTCTCCTTATTTACAAAATACAATTATAACTTCCACAGAAATTGCAACTGAACTCTTCAGATAATATATAACTAAATAAATGTAACGGGTACATAAATCACAATTATCAGAAGAAAAATCTAGTAGTAGCAGTAATACAAATCAGCCAGCTAAACAAAAAAAATGGAACTCATAATTTCTAAAACGAAAAAATTTAGAGCAACTATTTTTCCATGGTTCAAATTTAAAAATTTGAATACGTAGCCATAATTTTATCACCAGTGGCTGTTATCGTTCAATAAAACTGTCATCTAATGAAATAAAAAATAAATCAAACTCCTATGTTAATATGTTTTACCTTGATAAAATATTACGGTTTGAATACACAAAATTTTATCACCAGTGGCTGTTATCATGTAATAAAACTCGATGAAATGAAAAAATGAATCAAACTCCTACTACATTTTCTAACTTTTTTGGAAAGTATAATACAATGGAATATTTCAACAAATTTTTACCTTGAAATCACCTGCAAAATCAAAATTAACTGGTGATACCTCAATTTTAAATCAAATCACTTCAAGATTAAATTTCATTGGAATTTTCTATGATTAGATATGAATAGACATACTATTATTATTTCTAATTATGACAGATATATTGAAGTCACTCAGTAGCTTTAGATAGGATAGAGAAGGATGATAGTAAAAATATTCCATAAATACTGATGACAAATGATTCTATTGGTTTTGTTTTATCAGGTGGAATATTTTATAAAAAGTGACAACAGATTGTACTTAAAACTTCTAAATCTATTCATTCCACATATAATACCAATATTCTGCTACAGGACATAACATTAAATTTAAAAAAATCAGTCATAATTCTTGAAGTCGAGTCATCACCTCTCTATGATGAAACCAATTAACAACTACACAAATTATCTGATGAAATTTACGAGTCCAGCTTTAAGATATGGCCCATTATAAATTATAATTTACTAAAAAATTTTTATTTGCAGATGCTTTGTAGGTTCTCATCTACAGATAATAATGTTAAAATTATAAAACAATCAAATTAAAAAATATTCAGAAAATACTTTGATACATTTAGGTACAGAGGTCGTTACTATAAGATCAAACATCGAATTTTTTTATTTGATTCTGAACTGGCATCAAATTGGCTAAGTCGAGCCTGATATCTCTATTACTGTATAACCTAGGGTGTTTATGGAAAAAAAGTTACTCGGCGTTGGTTTTGTTCTCTTCTAAATTGGGAGAATGCCATTTCAGGCGTTCTTCATAAAATTTGATAACCACTTGGGGGCACCTTTCATTAGCTTGTTTGGCAGGAACTAGGTCGGCTTCATCTGTTCCTATCCATTTTATCAAAAACATCAGTTGTCCTGAAAAATGTATAAAAATTTATCAATTCTTCACTACTTCAGAAAGGAGAAACTTGATTGACTAAAATACTACATTTTTTTGAGCACGTGTTTCATCAGCAAAGTTAGCATTATCAGGAACTGCATTCACAACAAAGGTTCCGAATATTTATATATGTGATTATGAGAAGGTTTTTCATTCAACATTTTGTGTTGTTTGTTTTGTTTTGTCCACCAACTGCACCCTCAGAGGTCAAAGTGAGCTATGGAAGAAGAGAGCCCAAGAAATCCCAAGAAATGTCCAAAAATAAATAATTTTAATAATCTGTAGTTGAAATACATAAAAAGCAGCTCCTTTTAACTAAACTATTAGGTCCTTCGTGTATCTTCTAGTGATTTTCGATACTTTCACAAATAAAAGTACTTTACACTTGTATCAAACACATAATTTTCAACAGTACCTACTCGTAGATGATCGACCGACATATTTTGAGATTTGATTATTCAAAATCAGGTTGTACAATATGCAGAATAACTGTTTTTCCCAAAACACATAATAATAGGAATTTACGTAACAAGTCCGGAAAACACTTTTTTTTTTGGATGAGTGGACGAGTCCAAAAAAACTGTTTTCAGACATGTTGCCTACACAATTTTTTCGGTAACCGTGTAGAATAACAAATCGAGACACATTAATTTTTTATATTTCTTTGTAGAAGAAAATTTCGAACATTTTAATTCTTATTTGTATTAAATATCGAAATGCGAACAGAAGATAGGTACTAACAGAAACATTCTAATTCTTATTTATATAAATATTTATATTGAAATTCGGGCATTTCCCGGACTAGTCCGGAAAGTACGTAATTCCCGGACTAGTCCGGGAAGTGATACTTTCTCAAAGAAAAATCGGGACGGTTGCCGAAAAAAGTTTTCCATATGTCGCCAACGTAAGTTGATAAAACGAATTCGGCCTAATACTGATCCCTGTGGAACTCCACATTGTGTTTTGAAAGGAAACTTTTTTTAGTTTCTACTGATTGTTGTTTGTTTGATAGTTAACGTTCAAACGAGTGATACATAATTATTCCCCTGATGTCAGCTTTTTTTAATTTTTCCCATGAATGATGAGAAACGGTTTCAAATGCTTTGTAATCCGTTACTATTCTATTATTATTTATATTATCAATCACTTCATTTGCAATGTCAGTTCCTCGATTTTTGCCATGTTGTTGAGTAGTTATTTAGTAAATCTCACTTTAGTTTTTCGAAAACCTTAGACATGAGTCCAGATGATTTACAACTTGAAGAACTTGTTGTACTTGTTCTGTTACTGGTTGTACTGCAAGAGATGTGGAAAAATTAAAATATTCAAAATATCCTTTGCTAGGTACACAATTATACCAGTGTGAAGCTGGCAGCTAAAGCTAGCGGCCAAATTTTCCGAACATTCCCGATTGATCAGTGGCGTGTGTCCCACTTTTTTTTTTTTTTTTTTTCTGGTACTGAAATTGTAATGAATTCAGGATTTCATGAAATGAACTGGTGGATACTACATGGTGTCAATTATTACTTAAATATTGAAAATTATGTGAAAGTGATGCATACTCATAAAATTGAACTGGTGGGTGTAAAATCTGGAAAATTAATATGTATTTATGCCCCGATGGCCGTATGCACGGATGGAAAAAACATGTTGGAGAAAAATGAAGTTTAGAAAAATGGCTGTGTGGAATTTTGAAGTCATCCGAGGCTTCCACACTGAAATAAAAAATTATCTTTTTTTCCAACGACTGTTCAGACACTATTGAGCCAGGTGAAATTCTTTTTACCTTCAGAACAACCCTATCCCATGATAGTTCCATTCTCAACTGTTCTGTAGCTTCCTGAGTTATTTTTTCAAAAAGTTTAAACAAAATAATTTGCCAAAACCGACTGCAGAGTGGAAATTTGAAAAGTTTGAAAATATAATAAAATTGTTTTCTCAGAAACTAAAGATACTGTCAAGTTCAAATTATGTATAGTCCATTGCAAGAAGATTCTTAATGTATCAACGGAAGTCCCTGCCAAAGCTGCCTACAGGGTGGAACTAATAAAAAAAAATTGAAAATATAATAAAATTTTCTCACAAACTAATCATACTGTCAACTTCAAATTATTTACAGGTATAGTACATTGCACAAAGAGTCTAAGAGTATCAACGAACTTCTCTGCCAAAGCTGAATACAGGGTGGAGACTCGAATATTTTAGAAATATAATGATATTATTTTCTCACAAACTAGACATACTTCAAATTATGTATAGGTATAGTACATTGCAAGAAGATTATAAACGTATCAACGAAAGTCCCTACCAAAGCTGCCTACAGGGTGAAACTGGGAAATAAAAAAAATTTAAAATTTGATAAAATTATTTTCTCAGAAACTAAGCATAATGTCAACTTCAAATTATGTTTAGTCCATTGCAAGAAGATCCTAAATCTATCAACGAAAGTCCCTGCCAAAGCCGCCTACAAGGTGAAACTAATAAATAAATAAAAATTTAAAATATAATAAACTTATTTTCTCACAAACTAAACATACTGTCAACTTCAAATTATTTACAGGTATAGTCCATTGCACAAAGAGTCTAAGAGTATCAACGAATTTCTCTGCCAAAGCTGACTACAGCGTGGAGACTTGAATATTTTAAAAATATAATAATATTATTTTCTCAGAAACTAGACATACTGTCAACTTCAAATTATGTATAGGTATAGTCCATTACAAGAATATTCTAAATATATCAACGAAAGTCCCTGCCAAAGCTAGCTACAGGGTGAAACTAAGAAATAAAAAAAATGAAAATATAATAACATTCTTTTCTCACAAACCAAACATACTGTCAACTTCATATTATATAAGGTACAGTCCATTGCAAGTAGAGTCTAAAAGTATCAACGAAATTCTCTGCCAAAGCTGACTACAGGGTGGAAACCTGAATATTTTGAAAAAAATAATAACATTATTTTCTCACAAACTAGACATACTGTCAACTTCAAAAAATTATGTATATGTATAGTCCATTGCAAGAAGATTATAAATGTATCAACGAAAGTCCCTGCCGAAGCTGCCTACAGGGTGAAACTAAGAAATTAAAAAAAATTGAAAATAAATAACATTATTTTCTCACGAACTGAGCATACTGTCAACTTCAAATTATTTACAGGTATAGTTCATTCCACAAAGAGTCTGAAAGTATCAACGAATTTCTCTGCCAAAGCTGACTACAGCGTGGAGACTTGAATATTTTAAAAATATAATAATATTATTTTCTCAGAAACTAGACATACTGTCAACTTCAAATTATGTATAGGTATAGTCCATTACAAGAATATTCTAAATATATCAACGAAAGTCCCTGCCAAAGCTAGCTACAGGGTGAAACTAAGAAATAAAAAAAATGAAAATATAATAACATTCTTTTCTCACAAACCAAACATACTGTCAACTTCATATTATATATGGTACAGTCCATTGCAAGTAGAGTCTAAAAGTATCAACGAAATTCTCTGCCAAAGCTGACTACAGGGTGGAAACCTGAATATTTTGAAAAAAATAATAACATTATTTTCTCACAAACTAGACATACTGTCAACTTCAAAAAATTATGTATATGTATAGTCCATTGCAAGAAGATTATAAATGTATCAACGAAAGTCCCTGCCGAAGCTGCCTACAGGGTGAAACTAAGAAATTAAAAAAAATTGAAAATAAATAACATTATTTTCTCACGAACTGAGCATACTGTCAACTTCAAATTATTTACAGGTATGGTTCATTCCACAAAGAGTCTGAAAGTATCAACGAAATTCTCTGCCAAAGCTGACTACAGGGTGGAAACCTGAATATTTTGAAAAAATATTAACATTATTTTCTCACAAACTGAACATACTGTCAACTTCAAATTATTCACAGGTATAGTCCATTGCACAAAGAGTCTAAGAGTATCAACGAAATTCTCTGCCAAAGTTGACTACAGCGTGGAGTCTTGAATATTTTAAAAATATAATCGTATTATTTTCTCAGAAACTAGACATACTGTCAACTTCAAATTATGTATAGGTATAGTCCATTACAAGAATATTCTAAATATATCAACGAAAGTCCCTGCCAAAGCTGCCTACAGGGTGAAACTAAGAAATAAAAAAAATGAAAATATAATAACATTATTTTCTCACAAACTAAACATACTGTCAACTTCATATAATATAAGGTACAGTCCATTGCAAGTAGAGCCTAAAAGTATCAACGAAATTCTCTGCCAAAGCTGACTACAGGGTGGAAACCTGAATATTTCAACTAGATATACTGTCAACTTCAAAAAATTATGTATATGTACAGTGTACCCCTGAACAATTTGAAATTGACAGTATGTTCAGTTTGTGGGAAAATAATGTTATTGTATTTTTAATTTTTTTTTTTTATTTCTTAGTTTCACCCTATAGGCAGCTTTGGCAGGGACTTCAGTTGATACATTTAGAATCTACTTGCAATGGACTATACCTGTAAATAATTTGAAGTTAACAGTATGTTAAGTTTGTGAGAAAATAATGTTATTATATTTTCATTTTTTTTATTTCTTAGTTTCACCCTGTAGCTAGCTTTGGCAGGGACTTTCGTTGATATATTTAGAATATTCTTGTAATGGACTATACCTATACAAATTTGAAGTTGACAGTATGTCTAGTTTCTGAGAAAATAATATTATTATATTTTTAAAATATTCAAGTCTCCACGCTGTAGTCAGCTTTGGCAGAGAAATTCGTTGATACTCTTAGACTCTTTGTGCAATGGACTATACCTGTAAATAATTTGAAGTTGAGAGTATGTTTAGTTTGTGAGAAAATAAGTTTATTATATTTTAAATTTTTATTTATTTATTAGTTTCACCTTGTAGGCGGCTTTGGCAGGGACTTTCGTTGATAGATTTAGGATCTTCTTGCAATGGACTAAACATAATTTGAAGTTGACAGTATGCTTAGTTTCTGAGAAAATAATTTTATCAAATTTTAAATTTTTTTTATTTCCCAGTTGCACCCTGTAGGCAGCTTTGGCAGGGACTTTCGTTGATACATTTAAAATCTTCTTGCAATGGACTATACATAATTTGAAGTTGACAGTATGTTTAGTTTCTGAGAAAACAATTTTATTATATTTTCAAACTTTTCAAATTTCCACTCTAGTCGGTTTTGGCAAATTATTTTGTTTAAACTTTTTGAAAAAATAACTCAGGAAGCTACAGAACAGTTCAGAATGGAACTATCATGAGATAGGGTTGTTCTGGAGGTAAAAAGGATTGCACCTGGCTGAATAGTGTCTGAACAGTCGTTGGAAAAAAAGATGAAAAAAGAATAATATATATAGCTTTAGCTGCCAGCTTCACACTGGTCACAATTATCAAACAAAATATCATTCTCAACTGTACTAGGTACTTGCAAGGAGAAGTTATTGAGATGTTATCCGACCTCTCTTTCATCACTGATAAAATTATTTTGTTCAGTACTATTGCTTCTTTAATTACTCAACATTTTTTCACTTTTTCCCCTTATTCAATGCCTCACCTACTACATTACATAAATTTTGCATAGGTACATTAGGATCAACAGCTTTCGTAAATTTTTCGCGATCAATACTTTGCTCCACAATGTCTTTTCCACATTCGGATAATTTTTAAATATTTTTGTACTCAGTACAATATTGTATTGAATAAATTCAATAGAGAACACTTGGTTGAACTAAAAAATTATGTGATAATGAGACCTGTATACCATTATTACATGAAAACATTGTTTTTGGAATTTACATTTCAAATGCAATTGTCTTATAATGTGTATGCATTTTCCTCATGATAATGTATTCAGCCTAAATATTATCTGCTATAAAAATTACAACACCTCCAGCTCTGATATCATCTTGAAACGAGAAAAAAACTCTTGATATCCACCTATTCTGCATAAGTTTATTGCATTTGAATTTATCCATATTATTTCAGTTTACACCAAAGCTGGGTAATTCCTAGCTGAAAAGTAATTAATAATTAAAATTATTTTTATTTAGTGTAATTTGTAATTGTACTCAAGTACTTTTTTTCTTGAAGTAATTTGGAATTGTAATTGCAGCAAAATCTGTTGCAGGAATTGTAATTTGTAATTATATTATTCATGACATTAAGGTAAACACGATTAAGATTTCCACAAAATGTATTGTCTTTACGACATGTTTCGATACACAGTATCTTTTTCAAGCCAATGTAGTAAATTGAATTATGCTTCATTGAAAAATACTTAAATACCTTTCTTATCCATCAACATAATTAGGGACTAGGTACCTATAATTATCGCTAATACCTAGACTGATACAACTTATAAAAAACAATGAACCTACCTGGAAATCTCAAAACATAGATACTACTTAATTGAATAAATTTAACAAAGGGGAACTGTTCAGGTCTACTTGATCATTTAATAACAAGGTGAATTTTTCAATTTATTAATAATCTAATTACAATTACTTTTCACAATTACAATTACACTTATAAGTACAATAAGTTTCTAGGTCTAAAACCATGATATTTCCTGCATGAATTATTGTTTAGTACCTAGATTTATGGTGGATTTCTTAGGGGTAATCAACGAATTGTTTCTATCACACCATTTCATATAATCCAGTATGTTTGGGTTTTGAGACAAGAATCGATTGTAGCACCACCAAACTTGGTATGCTAGTAGTTGGAACCATGATAAACACGAAAAAAAATTGTTTACCGAAATTCCAGGGTTGAACATATTTTTATTTATTTTTTTTGTTTAAAAATATATAAATTTATTTTTGCTGTAATCTTGGAAAATATATGATTTTTCGGAAAAACAACCCAACATGGTAAAAACAATTAAATTTTCCACAAAAATTATTCCTATTAATTTCTTATGAAATGCGCTCGTTTTCTCAGAAATCGTGATTGAACGCCGACATCAAATTTCAGGTTCACCCTTACCGCCGCTGAAAGTTCTGGCGGAGCCAAATATTGGATTGGTCATAACTGCTAAAAATAATCGGAGAAGGAAAAGGAAATGTTCATATAGTTTCTGAAGACTCATACCTTCTCATGAAAATATAATATGCGAGTATTTGAGTACCTAAAATGTGTTTTGTCGCACTTCACGGAGATGTTTGCGGATGATCCAAAAATCATGAATAATTTGAGAAATATGGAATTATTATACTGAACCAGCAACCCATACTATATGCAACAATTTTAAAGTAGTGTGACAGGTCCCACTTATACATGCCAAAAAAACTTTGTTTTACTCTTGCCTCATTTTCAACTTAATGTTGAAAATAATCGCTTATCCATATCCTGCATATACAGTTCATCGGGGGTATAGACAAATCTATGCGAGCAACAAGGAACGCAATGATATGATAATACCACGTAAATAAGAGAGACGCACTACTGTACGCCTTCCCTACTACCTCGTCCGACGAATTAACAGCCACGTCGATATCCCTTTCTCGAGCGAATCGAGGAGAAATTGTAATGCTCCCTCAACATAATAGCAAGCTATTCTTTATGCTCGTATGAAACCAGCATACCCCCGATGAAAACTTTCCGATACTGTATATATTTCATAACACTATTGTGAAGTGAAAACCTCAAGCTTGAAATCACATACTTCATTTTTTATGTAGGATGTGCATGAGCGATTATTTTCAACATTTACTGAAGAAATTGCCGGGATTATGGCTGAGTTGAAAACTGAGGCAGGAGTAACACCCAGTTTTTTCTTTGGCATGTATAAGTGAGACTTGTCTCATTAGTCTTAAATCGTTGCAAATGGTACTGATTCCTGCTTCATTATAATTATTTCATATCAAGAAGGGTTATGTGAAGTGGGACAAAACACCTTTTAGGTACTCAGATACTCACATGTTATATTTGCATGAGCAAGTAGAAGTCTTCAGGAACGATATGCACTTTTTCTTTGCCTCCTGCTATAATTATTATCAAAGTTATAACAAATCTAATGCTCGGCCATGCCTGAACTTGCAGTGGCGAGTTAGCGCGAGCATGAAATGAGACGTCGGCGTTAAACCACGTTTTCTAAGAAAACGAGCGTATTTCATAAGGTACTACTGAAAATCATTCTTATGGACAATTGAATTATCTCTCAACCCCTGAATTTTTGGTAAACAATTTTTTTTCTAATAAAACATGATGTCGAGATGTCATGTGCCCAGTTTCAGAGTGCTACAATTCATCCTTCACTTTTTGCTCGAGTTTGTCTGTCGTTACTGAATTAATACAGTATTAGAATCAGTTTGTAGAAGAGTTTGGTCGTTGGATGACTTTATTGGTCTGAATAGCTTCAGGTCGTCTACAAACATTAAAAATTCACAGTTATTACACACAGCATCCAATGTCATTCACAAAAATAATGCATAACAGTGGCGAACAATGTGACCCTTGTGGCACCCGAGATGTTACTCTTCTATCACTCGATTCGCAACCACCAATTTTAACCTGTTGGGTACGACCAGTCAAAAAACTTCCAAACCAATTTACCAAGTATTCTGAAAAACCGAAATTCCCGATCTTCTTCAATAAAATATCGTGATTCACTCTATCAAATTCCTTGAAAAAGTCCGTGTAAATGGCATCCATTTGACGTCGACCCTCCAAGGTATTCAGTATTTTTTGCTCATAGATTAGAAGATTGGAAACAGTTGTTGATTTATTTTGAGAAAACCATATTGATTATCAATCAAACTTTCTCTGCAAGAAAAGTTTAGTTGATCTGAAATTAAACTGTCAAGTAATTTTGGAATAGATGACTGGCAAACATACACTTCGATAATTTTCCTGGTCTACTATTTGAATATAGGAATGATGAAGCTGTGTTTCCAACAATTTGGATAGACAGCCTGGTCTGAAGAACTTTTGAAAAGTAGGAACAGAGGATGAGTTAGGGATCCAAAATGGATGTTTGGAACCTTTGGTGTGAATACAATTCAAGAAATAGAAGCTACCCCAAACACCAAAACTACGTCACTTTCACTCGACGCGCGTTTCGCTAACACAGTGAGCATTCTCAAGAGCTATACGCTTACTACAATAAATTCAAGTTAAACTCAAGCCAGTAAACAATAGTGGTAAAGACGTGATCAACGCGTGCTTTGCTCGTGATCGAGGAAAGGCGGGCCGCTATTGGTCTATGTTTCTCAGGCAGGTTTGACTGAGCAACACGCCCTGCCTATTTCACCAATCCGACATCGATGATCACGAAGTAACAACGTGCATTTGTTTTGATGCGGCTTGACCTGGAGTTGTATAGACTATATACTTAAGTACTACTATAGTAAGCGTATACCTCTTGAGAATGCTAACTTTGTTACCGAAAATATAGTAGTAAGTATAGTAAGCGTATAGCTCTTGAGAATGCTAACTTTGTTAGCGAAATGCGCGTCGAGTGACAGTGACGTAGTTTTGGTGTTTGGGGTAGCTTCTATTTCTTGAACAGGATGAGTTAGGGAGTAAATGCAATTTTTCAGAAAGATATTTGGAATTCTGTCAGGACCTGAACAGTGTTTTGGGGAATTTGTGAAATTTGTACCTGATATACTGGGATTGAGAATAAAATAATTAATATTCACACATGGATGATCGACAGACTCCCCAGGGGAATTACCATACACTGTGGAGAAGTATTCAGCAAAACATTCTGCGATACTGCGATTTGATTATTATTGCTTCCAATGGAATTTTCATAGCTCAGTATAGACGGCAAACTATTAAACGATTTCTTACCTTTTAGGAACTGCCTAAAATATTTTGGATTTGTATTGAGCGTGGCATGAACGCCATGAATGTAGTTTTCATAATTTTTGATTGATTTTTACAAACACTTCTTAACTCAGAGAAGACTTGATAATCTTTATCACTCTTGCTGAGCATAAAATTTGTATGGGCCAACTTTTTGTGCTGGACCAGGTATCTTAGATCGGCATTAAACCATTTGGGGTAAGATGATGTTTTGAATTTCATTCCATTTTATGACCTTTGTAATCCGCATTTCTGAAATTCAGTGTAATCTAAGTTCTCTTAGAATTACACCAAAATGTAGGCAAATATTCCAGACATTCCAATTCTGATTACCATAACACAAGACCTGACCAATCTACTGACTAACCCCTGTCACTCAACCTCTATAATATCCTTGATAACTCTATCAGAGTATTAGAATTCAAAAAATTCAAAACTGTGATAAAAACATTTCAGCTTAGTCATTGTTTTCATGATGTTAATAGCTATTGTTGTGTCTAAACGAGTTTATTATGTATGCAATTTTAAACTCCGATGTGTTTTGTTCTGTTCCGATCTCTACACCCTGAGAAACTCAAGTGTGAATTTTTTTTATATACACTAGTTCATAAATGAAAGCTTGTTTTTAAAAACATTTGTTTGTTTATTTCTTTAAATATTTTGTTAATTTCTGTAATAACTTAATTGAAATATTTTGAAGCAATATTGTTTTTATTACTTGCCATAAATGTTTTTCATAAACCTAACATGGTCAAATAAACTACTGTACTCTAATAATCATAAGGCCGAATTCCTGATGAAACCACTGGAGAAATACTTTAATATGTACTTTATGACTAGTTTATTCTAGGTACACATGAATGTTTTATCCCAACACCAAACCTATTTTTAACACCTCGACACTTGTTTCAGTCATCAAGTGATCACCTTTTGGAGGGAAGATTAAAGTTAAAAATAGCGGTTTGGTGTTAGGATAAAACTACACCAAATGTTCCAAACAGTGCAGAGCAAGTGAACTATAACATAATAAAATGTTCGCAAGTAAAAAACAATGAAGTAATGAAAGTTTTAACAATTAAATAACTCAAATAGCAGCATGAATAAAAATAATCAAAAAAAATCATCATAGGATATTTTCTATTGGAAAACAAAGATAATGCAGCTTTAAGGAGGAAAAGCCTCAATTAAGTTTTTGCTGGGTGGTCCAGAAACATAACATAACAATTAATAGTCGAATTGTAGATAATCGCAGGTAGAAAAATAGTGCAACTTCACAATATATTTCAACAATGTCCGTCTCAGTTCAAAAACGCATTGAAAACATTTATTTTTGAGAATCCAAGACAACTAGTACACAGCCAATTTGATGCTCACGTTAGCTAAACAAATCCTGATTAGTTGATTGCAGTGTACTTCCTAAATTAGGATGAATTTTAATTATCATTATTTTATAAACTTACTCATAGATTTGTATTGTTCATGATGTGTATATACTTTTTTACAACTTCATTGTCAGGTACTGATATATGTCCGCACCAGTATCTTTATGAAAGACATTTTATCGAATATGAATTTTATCATAATTCTGAGAAACAAGTGAAATAGCACTTATCGCTGGCTAACTTTATTCATTTTATTGATTAGTGATATTTTAAGTATTTGAGTATTGTATTTTATCGATGAATAAAGGTTTTTATTATTATTATTATTAATGTTTTCTAAAGAAAATACATTTACAAGTAGAAGTGTAGCAAAGCCTGAACTGTCTATATTCTAAACAAATTATCGTCAAATAGATTCATGAAGAAAATGAAAAGGGCAGGAAAATTTAATAAAACTTCACATACCAAACCAACAAAAAAAATTTTTGGAAACATATTTTTTATATGTCAAAATCAATCTTTTACTGACAGTAAAGTTTCTCAATTGAAACTAGATATATTCATCAAAATACCTTGTGGCTGAAATTACCTAACATATCCAACTACAAACTCAATGAAATAATCACCTCTGAGTCAAAAAAAATTTCAAAAAAGTTCTATAATAATAATAGGTCTTGCTTAGAGTGCCCTAACTTACCGGGCATTAAATGTTAGAACCGTACATTAAAAATGTTTTATGAGATCGAAAGTTTTCAAGTATTTGAAACAAATACTTTTTGATTTTCTGAGTAATCACATATCATTCCTTGGAGGAGTTCCTGAAATTTTAGTATTGAGAACATGCACTATTTATCTTGTATTTTATAAATTTTTACAACTGAACCACACTTATCTATGTTTTGACTTGTGTTTCATGTGTATGTTTTGTATTATGCTGCTTATGTATTTTTATATAGTTTTTTTGCATTACAGCTGACTAGTCTGATAAGTTTTATTATATTATTCTGTAAAGCTTTATAGATGAATAAATCTATTTTTTTATTGTTGTATTCTTAAAGGTGGGTCCACATTGTTTGTGCTGGTGCTCTCGCTCGTGCTCTCGTTCGTTACGCTTGTTGTGATTTTTTCATAGTGCTCGCAAGCAATGTGGATCCACCATAAGAGTGTGATAAAGCTGGAATTGATTTCATATTCATTGTAGAATCTATCTTGGCTTCATTCTTTATTATTTTCTATTTAATTTTTAAAGTGATTGGTACAAATAAACTTGGTTTCATCAGTATTGAAGAATATATCATACTTGAAGAAAATATTTGATACCTTCTATTAAAGTTTTGCTATCTGGTGCAGAAATGATCAATGACAAATCATCTGCAGATGTGGTAGAATAATTTTCCTAGAGGATGAAGAATGGGACCCTAACTGAGCTTTGTGAAACCCCTATACTTCAATGTCTGGTATTTAATTTCACAAATTTCATTTCATTTTATGAAAATAAAAATTAATTTCGATTAAGAAAAAATGTGACAACCAACTCAATCATCTCTTGCGCTATATTCCTTCATTTTTTATGTAGGTATCAAATGACTGACATAGCCATTTGCTCTGCTTGAATCATTAAGGACTACTAAAATTCATGTTAGATATGATTAAGAACAAAGTTGAGTATTTATCTAAATTAAGAGTCCAGATAGAAGCATAACAAGAAAATAGTAAAATTTATTTATATTAGAATTTGGATAATTAAGAGCGCCGGGGTTTTAGGTAAATATACTGAACTGGTTCTCAAGCTATCTTTGAAGCAAAAATCAGTATGTACAAATTAGAGTGTCACATCTAGGGAGATTTGCGTCACCTCATAAGTGCTAAAAGAAAGCCACTTTGGCCAATCAAAATTTTTTTCACATATCTTCATCATCATCAAGATTTTCAGAATCAAATGTGAACAAATGCGATACGTAATTTTATCGGGACTTGAGGACATACTGATAAGGGCAAACGACTTTAGGGACCTTGGTTTTTTTACCGCCACAACAATTGATTTCCATCTCCACTTCGAACAGTTTATCAATGAAGCTACAAAAATGCTAGGCTTTGTGTGCAAGACCACAAATTGAACATTACTCCAATTGAAAATTCACTAAGACAAGTTCACATTGCAGCAGAAATAGTCAATATTCAATTAGTTTATGCAGATAAATTCCTAATAAAGATTTTGAATAATAACGTTGATTGTCCACATCTCCTATCAATAATCACTCTATTTGTTCTAGCTAAGGAAGGTTTATATGTGAGTGGTCCCACATCAGGCCCTCCACTGTGGCCCATGGCCTCTTGTGGCTTCCAACTAAGGTAACTGGAAACAGACCTTTGAAAATGATTTCCACAGATGCAATCATGGAAAACACCATTTTACAAAATTATATTGAATGCAACTGATATTTTAATTGATCTATTCAATTTCTCTGGAAGAAATTTAAAACAAACATTGCCATTGATTTTTAATTTCAGATATCTGAACACAAAGCTCAGAGTTAATGGGTAAAATATAATAGGATACACTTTTTCCACACATTATTCATTCAAAGTTCTTAGGTTTGTTCTTAATTATAGATATTCATTTATCATACTACTTATCACTTCTGTGAGACAATTTTGTATTGCATGTTAAATAAATGAAATAAAATAAAAATAAAATGTTTCCTGCTGAAAAATAAAGATGCAATCATAAATACGGTCAATGAATAGATTATTATGTCCTCTGCAATTTATTCATATTCCAATTTTCTGAGCAAAAAGTATTTACTCAGGACCTTTGAATGTCAATATAATGAATACTCTCAGCAAAATTGTTGTTATGAACCTTTTTCTGAAGTGGTCTAGTGGATCTTTTGATAGAAATTACAGAGACCTGTCCAATTCCACCACTAGGCAGTGAAGTCACGCCTTTGTTGATATTACTGCTCTGTATGCATATTAGTAGTAGAGAAGTACATAACCAGCTGTCTTCCCCCTACAAACGACAGCCCTCAAAAGTCGAAACTTGTGAGAGCCAAGGATTAACGAGGTCTTACCTTGAAACGTGCAATTGCTAGCACTTTCTCGACCATTAGAAAAAAAGTCTGAGAGGCTTTGAGCCTATGACCGGCAGCCAGAATGATTTGAAAGCAGGGTTGGAAAAAAACACGTTTTTTTTATTTTGAACAAAAAATTAAATAAACAGTTTTTTATTATTTTAATCTCTGTTTTTCACGAGTTGGATTAAAACAATTTTAAACTGAAAAAAACATCGTTTAAATCACAGTTTTAAACAGGTGCGCCTCACAAAATAGGGGAATCACTGGCGAGATGTGGGAATCCCATATTGAAATTTATTACTGATCTTTTTAATATTATTATTAGACTCGCACTTGGCACCTATCTAGCGTATACTTAGTAAAGTTTATGCTGTTTTCAATATAATATAAAAGTATAAGCAAGTGTATTTGAAGTTTGAAGTGAAAATACTATGACAGGAAGGAAAAAGGACCCCATTTGGTACAACTTCACAGTTTGTGAAGTACCTGGCAAAAAATGTCTAAGGGTCAAATGCAAAAAATGTGAAACCGAAATAGTAGGTTTGGTGGATAGAATGAAGAAACATTATGCATCCTGTTTGCAGAATAATATTATTGAAGTCGTCAACGAATCAAACATAAGTGGCAATGGTAGGTTCTAAGGAAGTTATGGAGTTATATTCCACCTTTTTATAATTTGATGTTATGATGTTAGATATACTCACATTTCAGATTGTTTGAGAGTTTGAGTGGAGAGTAGAAACCATTTATATATATATATATATATATATCGTAAACATATTGGCGGTGAACTTTTAGATAAAGTTTATGGGGATACTGTTTCAAAAATTAAATGTGAACTTAAAGGCAAAAATGTATGCATGGCTTTGGATGGTTGGAGCAATATTCACAACGAAAGTGTTGTCTGCATTTCTGCCACCAATGTACTCGACAAAAATGTTTACCTAATTTCAACAATCGACACTGCTGATAATAGTCATACTGGTGATTATTTATTGCAGTTGGCTGTACAAGCAATAAATCAGTGTCAAGAATTTAAATGTCAGTTTTAGTGAAGGTCACTTTCCAGACATATTCAAAGTGAGCAAAGTCATTCCAATTCATAAAAAAGGGACAAAACACTACCAGATAACCATAGACCCATCTCCATAATTCCCATCTTTGGTAAAGTCATTGAAATAATTCTTAAAAACCGATTAACCACATTTTTTCTGAAACATAACATCATAAATGATCACCAGTTTGATTTTCTTAGAAATCGCTCAACAACTGGAGCTGTTCTGGAGGTAGTTAGCAACATTGTTGAGTCTCGAGAGAGGCGAACATACTGCTGTCACTATGTGGGATTTGAGTAAGGCGTTTGATTGTGTTAATCACGACTTGCTGATAGAAAAGCTCAATTTCTATGGGATTCGTGGTACGGCATCGGACCTTCTCAAGTCTTATCTGACAAATAGGAAGCAAACCGTCTGTATAGAAAATGCACGCTCTGATGTTAGGTACATAGAACACGGAGTGCCTAAGGGTTCCATTCTCGGTCCCATTCTATTTGTAATTTACATTAACGATATTTTCCGCTATTTATTGCCTAACATCTGTGTATGTTATGCAGATGATACAACAATGTTGCGGGCTGGCACTAGTGCTGAAGAGCTCAGGCAAACTACAAACAGGTTTGAATATAAAGCAGAGGAATGGTTCTCTGCAAATATGCTAAAACTCAATAAAGATAAGACGCAAAAAATCCTATTTTCAACCAATTCTAATTTGACAGCTAATCACCATACAAACCTACTAGGTATAGTTCTCGACGACAAACTTAGATGGGTAAATCACGTTGATCAGCTTTGCAAAAAACTTGCTACTCAACTATACCTACTACGTCAGATGAAAAAAGTATTGAGTTTGAATGTATTGATTACTTCTTATCACAGCCTATTCCAGTCACATTTATCATATGGAATCTTATTGTGGGGTAATTCACCTCACTCAATTAGAGCTTTTCGTATGCAGAAAAAAGCAGTCCGTGCTCTAGCGGGAGCACCACATGATGAACATTGCAAACCGCTATTCAAGCACTTCAAAATCTTAACATTACCCTCACTACTGATCTTAAACATGCTGACATATTTCCGCTATAATAGTAACATGTATGTGACCCATGCAAGCATCCACAATTACCCAACAAGAAATGTAGGGCACCTTAGACCACCAAGGCTTAAATTAGCAACATCTACTCGCAACACATTAGATGTTAATTTATATAATAAACTTCCGCCACACATCAAAAACATGAATAACTATTGTTATAAAAATGAAATCAAAAAATTTCTTCTCGAAAAATCCTTCTACTCAATTCAGGAATATATGGAGACTCCATTCACCTAGACACCTGTGATATTTTATGATCTTTGGCAGCATTGAATATATTGTGTGAAATCTTTATATGCATATATTTTTTATATTTGATCTATTGATAGTAACTATATTTTATTGTATTTTATTATATTTTATTGATGCACTGATATTTCAACTCTTTTATATATTAGGTAACTGCTTTAGCACTCTATTTTATATTGTTATTGTTTATACACCCAAATATTTGTACCCGATTGACTTGCTACAAATGTAATTATGCATAACGTGGTCAAATAAATTCTATTCTATTCTATTCTAACCAGTTTTGTCACTGACAATGCGTGAAATATGACAAATATGCGAACCCAGTTGTCACAACATGAGACATGTTTGGGTAACAACCTAGATATTATCACCTACGGATGTTCAGCTCATATTTTAAATTTGCTGGCACACGATATTGAGGTTCCTGGTGTTATGGAACATGTTAAACAAATAATCAAATATTTTAGAAACCACCATTTTCCGGCTGCTAAATATAAACAAGCAGGCGGCAAACAGTTGATTTTACCTATGATGTGCGATGGAATACTGCAGCCGATTGTCTCGAATCATATATAAACAACTGGCACATATTGTCAAAAGTTTGTTCCGAAAACAGGGCAGCATTTGATGCGAATATAATCTCAAAAGTAAATAATATTGGAATTAAGGTGAATGCACAAGATTACCCAGTGAGACTTAAAAAAATAGCTATTGCATTGGACAAAATTCAGGCGAATTTTTGTACAATTAGTGAGGCTACTCACATATGGTTATTGCTTCTGGAGGAATTTAAAAATATGTCTACGGTTGATGATGATGCAAAATATGTTAAATTGTGTGAAAGACGATTTGACATGGCTTTGTCTTCAATTCATTTTTTGCCATATTTATTAGATCCTCGATATATAGGTGAAAAACTCTCTACAACTCAACTTGAAAGTGCGATGGAATACACTGACACTTACCATCCCATAGCTATGCCAGATATTCTCAATTATAGAGCAAAAACATCTCCTTTTAAAGAATATTTATTTAAGGAAAAAATCATACAAAAGATTACTCCTTTAACTTGGTGGTTATCACTAAGAGATCAATTACAAAGTGATACCATAAAATTGGTAACGCAGCTCCATAGTGCAGTGTCATCTTCGGCTGGAGTTGAACGTATTTTCTATTCATTTGGTATAGTTCATAGTAAACTTCGAAACCGTTTAGGGGTTGAAAAGGCCTCCAAACTGGTTACAATATTTAAAGCACTAAATAAAACTTTGCCAAAAAATCGAGAATAGAAAATAGAATAAATTTTCAGAGTTTAGAGTTTCAGTACTACTTATGTTTATATAACTTTTATTTTATATTTAAACACTTATTTGACATTCAGTTTTCAATTAGTAATATTTGTAACTGAATGTATTTACATGCACTCAGATTTTTGTTTGAATAACAGTTTCAGTAGTTACATATTACTAAGTAGAAAGTAGTGATCGTACCTAGTTTTGATCTCGAGGAAAAAATGAGTTTTTCAATAAATATATTTATTAACCTTTAGTAGTATTTTTTAAAACTGACTGATATTTTCAATGTTCAGAATTTAGGCAAAACATGTTTAAAACTCTCTGTTCAAAACTGTTTTAAACAAAATCAAAAAACCGGCATCTGGTGTTTAAAACATGTTTTAAACTAAGTGTTTCAAACATTCGTTTTGAATATGCCAACTCTGTTTGAAAGCGGTGATTCTAACCAGTCAGCTACTTGACCCTACTTTATTTCTTTTCAGTGAAGTCACTCTAATGTTGAAGATAACTTGTATATGGTAATATGGTTCTAGGAATATGTATAAAATAGTTATTAGCAACTTCCAGCTTCAAGCACTGATGGAGAAAATTTAATATTCAAAATGAGCTTCTGGGAATATGCATAAAAGTGACTGTTAAACGGGAAACATATTTTTTCTCATGTTTCAGGAATGAAAACGTCAAAACTGTTCAAGTTCCAGTTTATCAATATCCTGTTAGCGTACTTTGACTCCCAGTTAAATTCGACGGTGGTAAGAATGAATATGAGTTTTGCTTCAATAAAGAAATAAACTCACATTCTAACCATCAGTCATATAGTAGAGACATTTGACTGAAAATTGTTTTCTGGCGTTAAGCTAATTATTCTAACAGTTAGGTTAACTTTATTCTTACCTGGACTATCAGTTGCACCAATTATCTTCTCTGGTTGAAGGCCTCGATCAAAACCAAGGGATTTCTTCTCATCAGTCTTTTTCTTTGAAACTTTTCCATCAGACTGTATACTCAACTTCCTTTTCCTATCTGCATCTTTATCTCTTCGTGCTTGGTCTTTTTTGAAGGCCTCGATAAGGCCAGGGCAATCTAAATTCTCCTCGGGCTCCCAAGAATTATCTTTTTCATCATAGCCTATCCACTTCAAGAAGTATTCTGTTATACCTTTTTCGTTAACTCGACTACTGATAATTTTTTCAACAACAAATTCTTCTGCGGCCACTGGTTCGAGTGTTTCAGGAGGAACAGGACTATTTCGTTTACTCATATTTACTTAGCAATACTACCTAAAAATGAAAGGACAGTTTTGCTAGGTTAGCATCAACATTGCCGCTAGAATATAAATCACCAACTTACGTTATATTCACACACTAATTTCTTATCTCATCTAAAAGAAATCGTTCATGAGCTAAGACTTATAACTATTCTTGAATAAATTCAAAGAAACTCCAAATAATATCAAATTCAATAGACGCCGAAATTTATTTTATCCCTCTCTACAGATATACAGAACAGTTTCAAGCAGTGTTGTTCTCAGTGATGTTCCTCTGTAAAAATTTATTGTACTAGAAATGAAGCCATTTTAGTACCAGATTCAGGTAAAGCGTACTGGACTATTGGTCATTCAGATTTTAACCTATGCGATACCAGTATCGATACTCTCAATAGTTTCAATGCAATTTGATAAATTTGATACCAGTAACAATATTCCTGATTAGGTATTCCATATGATACCCAGTGGGTCTACTATAGTTACGCAACTATAGTTCACTGCTAGTATGTTACGTCTAGAGAATTTGACTTATACCCATTGGATGACTGATGCCACTCGTATAACCGATTCGACCGTCCGTTGGAATGTCATTTGAGGAACGCAATCCGAACTGATTCAATTTAATATTGATATGCATACGGAGTAGATACATAAGGGTTTTTCGTAAATTTATTCGGGTTGATAACTTCAGTGTTGCTTCGTCGATCACTGTATCGGGTTTGTATTTCATAACCAACTCAAAATCAGCGATTTGTTAGTTCGTATGAACTGTAGTACTGGGGTTGGTGATCTGTGTGATTTGTCACGAGATCTCTTTGGATCGGGGTTAGTAACCTATAGTAAGGTTCCGAAAATCCTTATATCTACCCATCAGCAGATATGTTTTAATCGAACGCACCTGCGTCAAGACTGTCAAGAGTCAATCCACATTTTTCTTCTCATGTTATATAATCTTCATCCTCTTTCTTCGTTTTTCGTTAATATTTCTCATTTCAGTGGGGAATTTTTACAGAAATAGCCAAAAGTTTGAAATAGTAATAGAATTGCCTTGAATTAACAATAGTAGTACTAGCGTACCAGGTTCTGATGAAAAGTACTAGAAATAGTACAATTGTACTAGCAGGAACATCACTGGTTGTTCTGCAATCTGCACTGCACAGAAGCACATATCACAATTATTTCTGTGATCTGTGTTATTCTGTTCTCGTGTTCTCGAGTCTCGACTTCTCGAGGATGTCATGTGTACCACATTGAAAGGCCAAATTGTGACATAACGTAACAAGCTGGGAATTTCAAAACTAAAGCAAAAAAATAGTAAATATGCTAAGAGTAATAAAGTCATCAATCTAAGTGAATAAGTCATTTGGACGGTGGTTTGTAATAAAATACTAGTGCGATTACCGAGTTTAATAGTAGGTAAAATGGAATTAAATTCAAAACAAGATAATATAATATAAATATGTTAAACATAAAAAACAAACATATCATAATAGTACAGTATCCACAGACAAATGTAAGCCACAAGTGAAGAATGAATCATAGCTCGTAGCACTTTGAAACTCGGCACATGATTTCTTGACATCATGTATTGTTAGAAAAAAAAATTACCAAAAAATCAGGGGTGGAACAAAAAAAATTTTTTTTCAATTATATTTTTTTGCTGTTTTTTCGGAGAGTATAAGATTTATCGAGAAACAATTTCAACAAGGTGGAAGATAATTCAATTCTCCTCAGAAAAAATCAGAAAACCTGATTGAATTCCGATATCAAATTTCAGGTTCGCGTTACCCGCGCCACTGCCATTTCCGGCAGGGCCGAAAATTAGATTTGTCATAACTTTGCTAAAAATTATAGCCGTTTTCGATTGGCGTTTGGTTCTGGTAGTGGTTGACATAAAAATGACAGCGGTGTACTTTCTGGTCCTGTTAATGACGCCATAGTGAATAATGAAACGAATGTGTTGATTGATTAGCGCAACCATAGCAAGACAATTTTCACAGCAAAATATATCTCAATTTTGTAGAAGGCTTGATATCTACATTGCTTCATTGACAGGAGATGATGTGCCAGCAACATCTCCCACCGATATTTTTTCATGCCTTCTACAATATTGCGATATTATTATATTTTGCTGTGAAAATTGTCTTGCTATTGTTAAAATTGTTAAAATTGTTTTTTCCGTTAACCAGCTGTAGTCCCCTTACGAACGGCAGCCCTCAAAAGTCGAAACTTGTGCGAGCCAAGGATTAACGAGGTCTTACCTTTTAACGTGCGATTCCTAGCACTTTCTCGGGCCATCAGATAAAAATCTGAAGTCGCTGAGGATTCGAACCTAGCCGACCAGCAGTCAATGGTTTGAACGCTTCACTCAACCACTATGGTAACAATTTTGCTGATGAGAAACAGAATTGGCCCGAATATGTGAGTTATCTGAGTACCCAAAATATTTTTTATCCCTCTTCACATAACACCCTTCTACGATATTTACGGAGGATTCGAAAGTCATGGATATTTTAGTTGATATGAAATAAGAACAAAAAGTATTTTACCCCTTCACCACACGAGTAATTTAATTCCTAGATGCGCATTTCGATAACAAAGTTACCTTCATCAGTAGGATTACTAAACTAACTGTAAATAGGCATACCAGTCTTTTTTATATCAAATAATTAATTATCATGGGTTAATCTGTGTACTGGAAGGTACCCTACCTGATGGGTAGGTATAGCCCACCCAATAAACAATACACCATAGGCACTTAATTATTCCTTTACTGGTATCAAGTCAAATAGTTTGGAATTTAATGGACCATTATCATTATTGAGCAAGGGTTTCGAGCCCCTTTTTCGAATAGCGATACTCTCATAGCAATCTAATTTTCTGTAATCATCGACAGGTTTTATTAATTTTAAATTTTGGATATTAATTTTGTGATGAGTTTCTAATAAATGATCCGCAACACTCGATTTATTTTCTCGTGAATATTTAGCATGTGCCAAATGTTCACGGAAACGAACATTCGTAGATCTTTTGGTTTGGCCATAATATACACTATCGCAGTTTTGACAGCTAATTTCATAGATTCCTGATTTCTCCAAAGTTGGAATTTTATCTTTCGGATTACCTAACAACTTTTGGAGATTGTGCGTACTGCTATGTACTAGCTGAAGGTTTGCGTCTCGGAAAATAGAGTTGAGACCTCTCGTAAGCCGTGTATCGTGTGTGATTTTAATGAACTTTTTCCTGTCTTTAGGTTGCTCTAGTGTGGTTATTTGTCTTAAGGACGTTCTGAACTTTTTCTTTTTCAACAAATTATCTACCATTTTCGGGGAATACCCATTACTAATGGCAATTTCCTTAATGGTTTTTATTTCTCGTTGAAACCGTTCAACACTGAGTGGGAAGTTCAACGCCCTGTGAACAAGAAAATTGAAACTTGCCATCTTGTGCTGAATGTGGTGGTTGGAATCAACGGTGTTGGTTGACCAACCAACACCAACAGATTTATACCCGTGCTACAATCGATCTTCGTGTCAAAACCCAATCTTACTAGATTATAAAATTGGGAACAAAAAATGACTCACAGAAGCTAATCAATCAAAAACTGACATTTTCCATTTCGATTGGTACCTATTAAAGCCGATTCAAATACATGGGTGCCCACTCTGGGTTTTTGACCCCGCATGATAAATTCCTCCAGTATTAACAAAGTTAATACTTCTGAATCAAAGAAAATATGATTTTTTGATAGAATTGCAAGTAAAAGGAACGTATGTGAACTCTCTTGCAGTTTACAGGTACAAGAGTCAAAAATATATGCTTGTAAATTGCCCATGCAGGATTTTTGAAGTATGTGCAATTTACAAGCATTATTTTTAACCCTTGTACTTGTAAACTGCAAGACAGTTCACATACGTTCCTTTTAGTTGCGTTTCTTTGGTTTAGAATTATTAATTTTGTTAATACTGGAGGAATTCATCATGCTGGGTCAAAAACTCTGGCACCCATGTATCTGAATCAGCTTTCAGTGATCAGTTTGCAAATAAAAATTCTGACAGAATTATTTTTTCTTTTGAATAAAACCTCAGTGCACGCTTAATAAGTAAAACCTAGCTCCACTTTTTGCCAGACAGAAATTATAAAAATAAAAAGCTTCCACAGAAACCTGATGAATATGGTCAATTAGGCATATTTTAGGAGATGTCGTCGTAACACCGTAACACGACATGTAGCACTTGGCACAACGGAGCGGTGGGATTATGTACACTCGATAAAAAAGCTGTCACTATACGTAGGCTAGAATGATGAAAGTTCTAGATTCGAAACGAAATCGGAATTATGAAATTTCTTCGAATAGAGATAGAATGGAATCATATATACCATATATAGATCATTGATATTGACTCAAGTTGAAATATATTTTGAATTGCACTGGTTTTAAAAATTGCATGAATCTGACATATGTCAAACTCGCTACGGATCGAGTGTTCGTAATCCACAGACCTCATGTATCGTAATCACACCCACGGAATCACAAGATCACAGAAACAAAGATTTTCACTATTCCACTCTCAGAGTAATAAAAGATATAGAGATGTCCTGCCTATACCTACACGAATAGCTTTTTTGAAGTGAACATGAGGGCGAGGGGGGTGACGGGTGGTGAAATGTTATGGACAGTTTGTTTACATTTGGAGTAAGAAGGTCCATAAAACAAACAAAGAATGACAACTTGATTCAAATGAAATGAGCGAACATACACGAAATTACCCGACTGAATACGGACTTAACCAGCGAACTCACAGTAAGTTGCAGGGAATTCAATATAACATCTCATTATAAATCTTCATTTCGATGTTACATAAAGATTTCTGCGACTTCGCTTTGGGGGCAATAATATGCCAAAAATGTTAACCCTGTGATTTCGCAAAATATCGTTCAATATTGATTTAAATTAAAGCGTTTTATAGAAGTGCTTATGATCTACACAATGTTACGACCATGCCACATATCTCTGACTATATTTTATTAACGTTCAGTGTGTGATGTTTATTGAACTTTCGATAATGTATACAAAATGCATTTATGAATTATGATGGAGCAACTAGCGACAGTGGACGGAGACAAAACAAACAGCAGATATCTTGATTTTCGAATTTTTCGATGTTCAGTGCTCACGTCCAAGCGTCTAAGGATATGTTCCAAAAGTCACCGAAAATGCGGTTTGGTGTTCCGAAAATCACCGCTAGTTCGGTGATCTTGAAAAAGTGGTGATATTTGAAACACGGTTGCCTGAAAGCTGGTGAACCAAACGTCAATTTACTAACCAACACTAACACTTCCTTTGCGGTGAGATTGACAAAAGTGACAACTGACAACCGTAAAACTTAAAACTGTTCATTTTGTTGTTTTATTTGAGATTTTTGAGATGAGATGAGACTGATTGTGAATTTTAATTGTCCCATCTCCTATCTTTCCACAAATTTATGGATTGCTATTGCAGTATTTCACTATGGTACTTTTTCTATTAACTGTATATACTTATCATTAATTGCGATTTTTCTGACTGAAGATATGTGCTTTTGTGGTTATTGCCAGGGGGGCTATTCTCGAATCGTTCGACTTGTAATTCTTATACGAATAAGAGAGACAGACATACATATTTAATGTGTATTGATATGAAACAATATATGAAATTCGCATACGTACAAATTCGAGAATTGGACCCCAGGAAGAATTGGGAACGCTGGACAGTCGAATGGCTGCCTCATGTATTTATGCGTTGTGCTGTTAATGTAATTAAATGTAATTTTTTGTCACCAGACACACCAATCAGTAATCACAACACAATCACCAAAGTGTTCCGAAAGTAACCAGTAATTATAAATTTTTCAGATAACCGCTGTCAAATTTCTGGTTAGTAGCGGTTAGCAACTGGTTACTTTTGGAACATATCCTAAAGTCGCCAAAGTCGGTACGGTGTCTCTTGTTTGTTGTTAACAGTGTTTATTGAGTATTTTGTAGGTGTTTGTTATGTTCTTATGAGGTCTAAATGGTTCTTATTAAAGTATTGTGTTGAATATTTGGAAGAAGTGTCCTGTTCATTATTTAGGTAAGTGAGAAACGTTCTTGTTTTGTTAGTTTATCGAATTACATGAAATTATATACGTGTTCGATGAGCAATGACGTGATGAAACTTCGAGTAAAAAGTAATAAGATTGCATGAAATGATGAAATTTGAGTAATTTTGACAGCAATAAAAAACTTTAAATACATTGCTCTTTGTTATTGGGCATATTGGGAGACAGTTGTGCAGAGCTAACACAGTGGCCGTTTGTTCTTTGTGAACTGTTTTCAACCGCATACTAGCGAGAACAGGTTTGAATCCTATTGCAAGAGAATTTTCATATTTTGCCATTAGTTGCATTTTTTTTGGAGTCCACTCCTTAGAATTACCATTGATAAATTAATAAATTTGGTTTATTTTCCAGTACTATAAATAATAATATTGACATTTCTGACTTATTGGAAGGTTTGAAAATGTCACTTTTTTAAATAATATTGTAACAAGTTTGAAAAATAAGGGAAAGTAAGACTCTACTTTCCACTCTGGTAAATTGAATTGTCAAATTTTAATTTTGACTAGTGTCAGAGTTTAGTGTGCCGTTGCCGACGATCTCATCGTTTTTCATATTATATTTGTGGTTGAAAATGAAAAAGTATTATATTTCTTAGTGGAAAGTTTTCATAATTGTCTAGAGACAATATCTCTTGTTTTTTTGTCTCTATTATAGAATACTTTCCACCTCGTTGAATAATACAGTATAAATATAACATTAGCCTATAAAATAATAACATCCATATGTTTATAATATATTTCTGTCTTTGTAGGTGCCATGATACAGCAGTTCCTAATACCTAAGCTAAGCCAAAAGGATTTGTAGTGAATGTCAAAGATTGGTTGATATATATATATATGCCAGGCAGAGGGAGGAGAGATCGCAGAGGCTA
The DNA here is from genome assembly GCA_958298965.1 of Chrysolina haemoptera. Taxonomy (NCBI): domain Eukaryota; kingdom Metazoa; phylum Arthropoda; class Insecta; order Coleoptera; family Chrysomelidae; genus Chrysolina; species Chrysolina haemoptera. The sequence goes on from OY282584.1 coordinate 25,047,961, forward strand.
ATGAATGACAATAAGTATGTACGTAATATATACATAGCTATATTTTGTAGTTTGAAATATATTCTTTTCAAAAATATGGTTTTAAGCTCAGGTTTCAGCTCAAAGTTGTATGAAGTTTATGATGATTTATTGTTGACATGAATAACATTTAGCATATCAATAAACATTTCACAATTTGTTTCAATACAAATATCATATTTTCCATTGATAAGATTTGCCAGGAGTTGCCAAATCTTTGATCGGAATTAGAAACTCATTCAAAATACCTACTTATCTATTTAAGAAGCTCAATAGAAACTAGAAACAAGAAACACAAGTGGTTGGGGTGTTAAGAGTGTTTGCTTTCACCCAGGCGGCTTGGGTTCGATCCCCACCGCCGTTACGGAGCTAAAGTGGTTCGGAACCGACTTGAACGTAAGGTGTAGGTCCCGGATCTAAAGTGGTTCGGAACCGACTTGAACGTAAGGTGTAGGTCCCGGATCACCCTTCCTCGCACTAGCTTTAGATTTGAGGGGTTTTCTCCAAAAACCTGGGTTATCTATTTTTGAAACGATTGATTTAGACTCTTTCTCTCCACACCATCTCACAAAGTGGAAAGTTGAGGCAAATGGCTGTCAGAAAACAACAGCTTCCCGCTACGAACATTGAATTACATCTGACATCTATTTCTGCAATTTTCCTCCATTAGGAAACTATTGCAAGTGCTAATCTGTTTTTTACAAATTTCACAGCATTTTGTTCGATACATAAAAAAAGAGTACTTACCTCCAAAATTTCATTTCAGGTTTGTTTGGGAGGCTGCGATATAGGCCAGCAAGGAACGGTTTATTTTTATTCTATTGTGACATATTTCCTATTTGAAATATTTTATGTTGTTTTTGGATGTACTAATAAATATTTTTAAAGTAATTTGTATAAATATTGTTTTCCGTACCCAGTAAGAAATTTTTTTTGATGATATGAAACACATTTGTTCTGGATCATTTCATATAAAAGTGAAGTAATGGAAACAAGCCACTAGGCTTTTTTGAGAGATATAAGTATACAAAAATTGTAGCCTAAATTTGAATTTGATCAAATAAATGTTGGTTTTGGTTTCTTTAACACTCTATTCAATTTCTGTGTTAATTGAAACAGCTGAGTTTCTGAAATTTCTCATCAAGTATGGAATACATTCATTGTATTTGAATATGGAGATATTTTGGAGAAATCTTCGGAATGGTCGATTTTATTTTTTTAAGGCCCAATTTTCAAACCATACCCAAAATATATAAGTTTATCCGTCTTTGAGTAAAAATTATTGTTGGTATTTTTCACCCAATATATTTGTATGTTTGTTAGCAATCGTACTTCGAATCCAATGATATCAGGTTTAACGGAATTATGTCAAGCAACTGCATAGATATGGGCAAAAAAACTTCATCGTGTGTCTAATGAGTCTCTGTCGCACTCATTATGCATATGGTGAAGTTCTTGTTCCATATCTTTCCAGCAGTTTGATATAATCCCATCAAATCTGGTGTCACTGGATTCATATGATTCCTAACCAAATATGTCACATTGAAAAATATCATATCATCATATCATCAAGTTATTTTTACTCATATTCGGATAACCCTATATATTTTGGGTATGGTTCGAAACTTGACCCTTCAAAAAAGAAATTTGACCAATCCGAGGGCGAATTTTTCAAAAATATTTTCAAACTAAAATATAATGAATTTATTCCATACCTCCTATATGGACGCACTGTATAATATTCATTTTTACAGTCTGTAGAAATAGCAGAAATTCAGCTGTTTGGATTAACATGGAAATTGAATAGGACGTTGATAAAAAAATCAATATGCCTTCCATTTATTCATTCCATAGAAATTCCAAAACCTACATTTATTTTATCAAATTGAGAAATATGACAGGCATACGTTTGAAAGGTTACTGCAGTAATTACAAATGCGTACATTAATTTAATCTCCATGGGAGGTGCATTTAATTCCCATTTATAAATTTATAATCTTTCAAAAAACCGACGCTTTGCGAAATCGCATTGTGACTATCTATAAAACTTTTAAAACATACACTTAGCGACGTTCTGGGTAATTACTAGTGATGTGCGTGTTTGCGGACATTAAGCACTCGCAAATAATTACTGGTGACTCTTTTTTGTATCCTCATTGCAAAGTCGCAGATCCCAGTAGTAACGCCTTGCAACTTCTATGCGTTCGATTCTGGTTTACTGGGTATAAGGGAATCCATACATATTAGCAGAATGCAAAATATCCGCCAGGTTATTCATCACATTATACAAACTCAGAATCGTAAACAAACAGATTCGTATAATATCAGAACAATACTTTGGCGACTGGACAATTGTCAACTGTGCATATGGCAATTGTATTCTGTCAGAAATTACAAATCTCGAATGATAAAATGGAGACTGCATTCTGTAAGGATGATGATACAAAAGCAAAAAAGTAAAAATCTAAACCAGTACTACAAAGAAATGAGAAATTATCAGAAAATGATCCCATCGAAACGGTATTACGACAGAAAATGAATACAGCAGAAAAGCATTTGAACAGATTCGATTTCATTTCATCAAATTCGAACTTTGTCAGACCTAATTGTGTAGACCGCGAATCTGTCAGATTGCCTAATCCAAAACCATGCGCCATCAGACACAATATAGCAGGCAACACATAATACATACCCTGGGCGTGGCGGTGTTGCCAAGCTGCACAGTAATTTTTTTTTTTAAAAGAATGAACATATAATTCTAAAATCAGAATTATGGTACGTTAACTGAGTTAATGAACGAATCAATATTTTGAAGTATTCGGGATCAATGATTTCAATGTTTTGTTTTGATATTTTTTTGTAATAATGGAATCGGGTCACGGACTGGTAAAATAACTGTTATTGAATTTTCGATGAATAAGCAATCCAGTTAAATGAAATTGATATATTGAACTGATGAAATTTGTTTTTCTACAAAAGTGAAAATCGTTCGTGAAATATACCATATTCTATAAGTAAAACCCAGAACAACAGCCTGGAATGTGTAATCAAAATATTTGTTATATGAGTTAATAGCTATTTGCATTCTTAGGAGAATCTTTCAGAAGTCAACGACAGACCCCGCCCGCCCCCACTGCTGTATGTCTGAAGTAACCCCACACGGTATTGTTGAATTCATGCAAAAAATAAGATTCATCACTGTAAATTATTAGGGGTCTGTCCTATAAAACATAAAATAGCAGTTCAACCCCTTGAGATATGTGATTGAATTTTGTGAATTAAAAATGTATCTAGGCTTTCTCTTGTATTCCTCAACTTTTTTTACTCATGTTATTTTTTTATAGAACTAATGGTTTTCGACCAGAAAAATAAAATATGACATGACGAGTTGGACTGAGAATATTTCTTATAGAACACAATCTTCAGAATCTACATATAATCTCCTGACTTTTATATTTTTCTCATGAATTTAGCAACACCCTGTATAAGTGTCATCTTTCTCAATTCAGAAAAAACAGTTCAACAAAGGTGAAGCATTGTTTAATAAACAAATGGCAGCAGCACAGCAGCTTGTAGCATAACAGCTGTTTATCCAGCTGTTATCGACATTTGTTTTTATTCTTTTATCATCGAGTTAAAGGGAAACTTTGATTGCTTTCGTTTGTTCATAAAGTTTCTTGGTTTAATTATTTAGGTACCTGTAAGACCACCGATTGGAGATTCAACTATTGAATCATAGATGACGCTACTAGGCCCATTCGGATATTTATTCTCGTTGTGAATTTTATCTGTTTTTTGTATTGTTAGAAAAACAACTGGGCTTCTTGTTTTTCGGGATTTTGAAGTCTAGATACTTTGTTCATTTCCCTAACGACTCCTGCTTGGAAAGGCTGACGGTTCACGAGTTGAAAGTGCCGTGGTTCCTAATTCTTAGAGAACTCCTCTGGAATGCGCCTGCCTTTTAGGTATGTATTACTCTTCATTTTCTGTAAATTTGAGAAAACAGTGATCTGTAAATGTGTGGTCATTTTATTCATGTTTTGAGATAAACTAATGGGTGTTAAATCCCCTGTAAACAATTTGTAAACCTATAGTATTCTTTTAGCTCGGCCTTGAAGTCACCTTGGAATAAAATATTGTTTGCTTCGGTGGTCCTACAAATAGTTGGAGTTTTATTTCACCGACCATCTCTACAATACCAAGTTGTATCCCCCAATAAAAACTTCCCTGAGAGTCCCGCTACACCTGTCGCCCAACCGTCCCGCTTGATTTGTGGAAAGATGGTGCTTTCCAAAACTCCACCCTATGCCCTCAGAAGCTTCCACCTACGCAGTGCAGATGACCAGGACACTGGAGGAGCAGCCTTCGCAACCCCAAAAACTGGTAACCTACAACAAAAACAACAGATAGAAGGTAACAACTTTCAAAATTTACCAATGCAAAATGAAACAGAACAAGCTGGTTCAACATTTGTGCCTGTACAACCGAACACAAAGCAGTCTACCGGTATACCGCAGGGAGCGATACCCAAAACTAGTAGCTCAGTAACTTCTGTACCATCAGTGCATAATTCAAATAATAGCAGTATGTTAACTCAAAATGAGGGTACAGGTCAAATGAATAGAATTAGCCAAGATTACGAAGCTGACATAAAGAAAATTATTGCAAAAGAAATAGAAAAGGCTTTTCAACAATTTTTGCACCCTAGTAGTAGTAGTAACATGGGAGAGGCAAGATTATACGAAAATTACTCAAATAATACATCCAAAAATAATATTAATTACCCACCTGTCAGAGCAAATCAACACGACTCTAAAATGCCAAAATATTTAAACCAAAACTCAGGTTTTTCAGCCAACACTACTCAAAATCAAAATATTTCAATACCGCTTTGGAGAGATCTTGGCAAATACCCTGTTACTACTCCCTGGCAGCTTCCAAATTTGAGAAATACTACTCAAAACGCAGGCAACCAGTCACAATATAACCAAAACATTGTAAAATTAGATTGGAAAAGTTGTTTATCATCTATCCCTTCATTCGATGATGAAAACCAGGTACACCCAGTTGATTTTCTCAACTATCCAGAAAATGCAATTGATATAAATAATATAAACATGCAACAATTTGCATTACTTACCCACAATCGATTTGAAAAATCAGCTAAACGTTGGTTTGAAGAATATGTACAAATTTTTCCAACTTATGCGAAATTTCAAATCGGCATTTCTCGACCAATTTTGGGGCCCTACAAGGCAACAGAAAATTAAATTGAAATTGGAAACAGCTCGTTATAGGGAAAATGATGGGACTTTTGTTGATTATTTCAACCGATATGTATCAATGGCCAGGCATTTACAACCCACTTAGCTTCTGCCCAATTGATAAGTACAATTGCTCGTCATTTTCCTCCAAATATATCAGCAACACTTGTAGGAACTGATAACCTCTTAATAGCTTTGGATCGCCTCAGACAAGCTGATCACTATTTCAATAATAACAATTTCTATCTAGAAAGAAAAAATAAGAATGTTGGTGATACAGATCAGCAACAGATAAGGACCAATACCAACCCTAATAGCTATCACAGTAGGAATTTTCCCCAAAAAAATAAAATTGCACATTTGGATATAGATGCTCCTGAATATCGAGATACTTCGGAAAACGAGTTGGACTCCCATGTTTAAGCTCAGGTATGAGAGCTGTCCTGAATAGAGCTAACCCTAAAATTGAAATACAAAATAATCCCATTGATGATCTCGCAGAAGAGTGTGATTTTGAACATGCCCCAGTGGAGGTTCGTTCTCCAATAATATCAGTAAGCATTTTTGGCCAGTGTTTTTTAGCTATGGTTGATACAGGCAGTACTGTTTCGGCCATATCAGACAGTGTTTGGTTACAAATTTCTGTTTTTCAAAAAAGTATTCCTGTTTTTCCATGTACAGGGGTAAAAGTAATTGGGGCCTTTAAGGGGAAATTCCAAAAAGTTTTTTCTCAGTTATTGTTGGAACTCACCTTGGCCGACCAGAACATATCACATGAATTCTTGCTGATCCCCAATCTGTCTTTTCCTATAATTTTAGGAGTTGATCTACTCAGGTGCCACAATGCTTCAGTAGATTTAGAAAAACAAGGGATTCACCTGAAAATAAATTCAAAAAACTATTTTATTCCCGAAATTGTCAGTAAACATAACTATGCAGATTTACAAAGTTTCAAAATTGAACATTTAGTAAATAATCCAAAGAATAAACTCACCTGCAATGAAAATCAGGAAGTTTTCGGGCCCTGTGATCAACCGTTAGATTTTAAAACTGTTTTGTCCTTGTGTAAACTATCGGAACCTGAAAAGGAAAATTTTAAAATATTATTAATCAAACACCAGTCCATCTTTTCAAATATTCCGGGTAGAACACATCTTTATGAACATGAAATCAAGCTCAAAAATAAAGATGGATTTTTTGTCAAGCCGTATCCGATCCCTGTGGCACACCGGAAAGTTGTAGAGAATGCAATTATTGAGATGGAAAATTGGGGGGTAATAGAGCGTGCCAGTACAAATTATGTTTCGCCACTCATGACAACTTTGAAAAAAAATGGACAGGTTCGTATCTGTCTAGATGCTCGACGTCTCAACTCCGTTCTAGAAATGGATAGAGAACTTCCTCCCCGTATTGAAGATCTTGTGAGAGCACTTGGTGGGAAAAAATTCCTTTCCAAAATTGATCTCTCCCACTCCTACAGGCAGATTCCGTTGAAACTAGAACACCGAAAATATACAGGGTTCATCGTTGGTACGAAAACATATCAATGGACAGTTTTACCTTTCGGTCTGTCTACTGCAGTTTCTTCGTTTACCAGGGCTGTTGATACCATATTTGGCCCCGACTATTCTGACTTCTTGGTGACGTTTGTGGATGACTTGCTTGTGATGAGTGAAAACTTTGAACAGCATGTTTGTCACCTGGAAAAGGTTTTCACTAGATTGTCAGAAGCAGGGTTCACCATTAAACAAGAAAAATGTCAGTTTTTCCATCAAACCATGTCTTTTTTAGGTTATGTCGTAGGCCCCCAGGGAATTCAGATTAATGAACAGAGGGTGCAAGCATTGAGGGATTATAAGCCACCCAAGAACACTACAGAGGTGCAGAAATTTCTCGGTTTATGCAACTACGACAGGCAGTTTGTGCAGCAGTTTGCTGAATTGTCAGAGCCGCTGACCCGGTTACTAAAGAAGAAAACACCCTGGATTTGGGGACCCCAACAGGAAGCAGCCTTTCAGTCTTTGAAGGCAGCTCTTGAAAAAGCCACGTTATTATATTACCCAGATTTCTCCGCAGCATGGCATGTGGCTACCGATGCCTGTGAATACGGTATTGCTGGTTGTCTATACCAAGTGATTGCTGGCCAGAAACGGATCGTTGCCTGGGCAAGTCGACTTCTTTTGGATCGTGAGCGAAACTATCATGTCAATGAGAAAGAGGTACTAGCAGCGTTGTGGTGTATCCAACGTTGGAGGACCTATCTCCTTGGGAGAGAGTTCGTACTACACACTGATAGTAGGACCTTGACATACTTGAATACCTGTCGCCTCTTATCCCCTCGAATAACCCGCTGGGCATTGATTTTACAGGAATTCTCCTTCCAGGTTGTTCATGTTGCCGGAAAGGATAATCTGTTGGAAGACGCACTTTCGCGTTTTTCCTGTGTTCGTTTGCCGACCACTGCAAGTAAATGTTTTCAGATGTTTTTTCTGAAATTGCCTTCGTTCTTGCTCAATGATCTAAAAAATATAAAAATAGCACAATTAGACGATGAAAAGTTGTCCAGCATTCGTCAGTGCCTCACTGCAAACGATCCACTTTACAGCAGATATATTTTGCACGAGGATATCCTATACAAACGAGGGGCAGACGAGCGGTCGTTTGCTATAGGTACCAGACAAGCTGGTAAATAGGGTGATAATGGGTTACCATGAGGCCATTATTGGTCACTTCGGAGTGTACAAAACTTTTGCAGCTCTGAAAGAAGAAGTTTACTTCACTAACATGCAAAGACGTATCAAAAGTGTAGTCAAAAGTTGTGATATTTGTCAGAGGGCAAAAATTTCCACGCTGCCGTCGCCCCCACAAACTCCTATCGTACCTACCTCTAAAGATGACCTAATCGCAATTGATGTGCTGGGCCCATTGATTAAGTCCCGCGCCGGTGTACAATACATTTTTGTTATTTTTAATGTGTTCACTAAGTACATTAAATTGTATCCAGTGAAGAAAGCCACTACCAAGTCACTGATGAACCGACTGGTCAAAGATTAATTTCCATCTGAAGGAAAGGTTAGTAGGATTTTGTTTGTTAGAAAAACAACTGGGCTTCTTGTTTTTCGAGATTTTGAAGTCTAGATACTTTGTTCATTTCCCTAACGACTCCTGTTTGGAAAGGCTGACGGTTCACGAGTTGAAAGTGCCGTGGTTCCTAATTCTTAGAGAACTCCTCTGGAATGCGCCTGCCTTTTAGGTATGTATTTTCTTCAGTGCATTTTTGTATCAAGCCCAAATATATTAATAATTGTTACAAAATCATTTGACCCTACTCTTCATTTTCTGTAAATTTGAGAAAACAGTGATCTGTAAATGTGTGGTCATTTTATTCATGTTTTGAGATAAACTAATGGGTGTTAAATCCCCTGTAAACAATTTGTAAACCTATAGTATTCTTTTAGCTCGGCCTTGAAGTCACCTTGGAATAAAATATTGTTTGCTTCGGTGGTCCTACAAATAGTTGGAGTTTTATTTCACCGACCATCTCTACGATACCAAGTTGTATCCCCCAATAAAAACTACCCTGAGAGTCCCGCTACAAGCTCATACACATTGAGCGACCAAAGGTTAAATAAAACCAGTAATTTCTACAATGTTGAAATATTTAAGGAAGAAAGTTACAGCGAGCATTAGTGCAAGATAAATAGGATTTTCTACTTTCTGAATATTGTTTGTGCAGTAATTAAACTTGTCACCCCCCATTTCACCTATGAATATATTTTATGTTCAGTAACCATCAAGAGTATTTATTTTATCTGTAAAATGTATTTTATTTGTTTTGAAATGAAATACATGTATATTGTTCTATGTATTCACAGTTTAGTGTATGTATTTATATACAGGGCTATTCAAATTCGAGTCTATGCATGGGGATTTCGATAACGGTAAGAGATAGAGGGTTGGTTAAATGGGGGCAAAGTAGCGTATTTCAGAGGTTAATTATATGGATGAAAAAAATCTGACCTAGCTTCTTCAGTTCTGGAGTTATACAGAAAAAATCGAAAATTTCGAAATTCTTCTTTTGCCTATATCTTTTTATTTTACGAAGATTTTTTTTAAATCTTGCCACTCTGCCATAGCAACTTTTTGTAGCCTTTCCAAATATCTGAATAAAAATTATATACAGGGTATCGTATAAATTGGGCCACCCTTAACTTTTAATTTTCAAATACGGACCTGTATTTTTTATTGCATTTTTTTGAATGCCAAGAGTCATGTTTCATATTGACGTAGTATTTTCATCTGAATTACAGAGTGTTTTGGAAATATTGAACTATTACCAGTAAAATTTCAAATTTTTTTTTAATTCCAGCTGTAATTAAAAAAAATATATCATAGAATAAGGTATAGAATGCATAGGATTTGGAAGAAAATCAACATTATTCGACGAAGATTGTCTTCTTCAAGAATTCATCCACATTTCAGTTCACGCAACCCATGATCAATGTGCGAAAATGTGAAAACTTATTCTTCCTAGTACGTGTATGTGCATATAATCATTGGAAAAAAATCTTCGAATGGCAATCTTCATACTCCAGACACCAATTTGGAAATATTTTATTGTTACTCACTTTTCGAACTACCTATATTTTTCAGCAAATTCATGGGCATTCTCTTGCTATATACAACAATCATGATTAAACCATTTGAGTTCTCATAGTATGCTTTGGAAAATAAATATTTAGTTCACCTCACTTGTCAATATTTTGACAGTTTCTTGGAAATTATCGTTGGTATTTGATGAGAAATCTGTTAGTACTGAAAATGGGTTTCCCCACAGAGCAGAAAAGAGATATGGTTAACGTTTTCTACAGAAATAATAGAAACATTCATCTTTCCGCTGAAAATTATTTAGATCTGTACCCTAAAAGACATCAGCCGCATCCCACATATTTCAGACTTTTGGACAGAAACCTTCGCGAATATGGATCTTTCACAAAACCAAGGAGAAAATATGGAAACAAAACTCCTATTGAGTTACAGGAAAACATACTTCAAGCGGTAAGTAGGTAATACTGAAAAAATGTTAATTAGGCTCATCTCCATATTTCAGATCAATACAAATCAATCAAAATCAACAGTACAAATTGCTGAGGAATTGAATATGTCGCTGCAGTATGGCGTACTTTAAAAAAAACAGATTCAAATGCTATAAAGTTAAAATTGTTCATAAATTGTATCAAGGAGACGCCGAAAGACGGCAAAATTTTTGTAATTGGATGTTGCAAAAATTGGGCGATGACAGAAACTTTTTGAATAGTATTATTTGGTCGGATGAAACTCGTTTCACAAATTGTGGTGTTTTCAACAGGAACAACGAGCATGTTTGGTCACAAACCAATGAACATAATTTTAGAGAAGTGAGACCTCAAGTGCGGTTTGGTCTAAATGTATGGGCTGGAATTTTGAAGGATCGAGTTCTAGGTCCGTACATCTATGCCGGGACGCTCAATGGCGAACGTTATCTAGACTTCCTCAGACAAACTTTCAGTGAATATCTCGATGATATTCCCATTGCTAATTTAAATCGGTTGTGGTTTCAACACGATGGAGCTCGTCCACACTGCACAAGAGACATTAATCAATTTTTACAAGAAACATTTCAAGACAGATGGATAGCAAATAATGGGCCTATAAGATGGCCTGCAAGATCCCCTGATCTCAGTGTACTTGACTTTTTTTTATGGGGTACACTAAAAAATAGAATATATCAAAACGAAATTGAAAATATAGAAGATTTAAGAATTAAAATCATGAACGCTTTCGCATCACTACGGCGAAGAGATATTTTCAGAGCAAATAATAACTTAAAAAAAACGACTCCGTAAATGTCTGGAACGAGAAGGTCGTCAATTTGAACATTTATTTTGATTATGATTACTTATAATGGCTGTTATTTCAATTCTTGATAATAATTAAACAAGTTCTTGTGTGATTAGTTATAAAATATGAATATGAATATGTATATGATCAAATACAATGTTATGTTTGTGACAGATTATGTTTGTGAGTTCTCAGCAGAAACAGTTACATACAACAGATCTTCTTCGTACCTACTGAGGTCAATCGACAAGGGGATGAATAATTATTCTACTAGTGCTACATTATGGTAAAGAAATATGTCTCTTGGAATTGTTGATTTTATTTTATTGTTATTCCGAACAAGTAGTGAGACTAGATAATCTGAAAATTCTGAAATTGATTATTCTTAAAGAACAAATTTGTCTGACTCACCTCTCATTCTCTGATATTATTCAATTAGAGTTGTTATGGAATAAAAAAATGTTGAAATTTTACTGGTAATAGTTCAATATTTCCAAAACACTCTGTAATTCAGATGAAAATACTACGTCAATATGAAACATGACTCTTGGCATTCAAAAAAATGCAATAAAAAATACAGGTCCGTATTTGAAAATTAAAAGTTGAGGGTGGCCCAATTTATACGATACCCTGTATATAATTTTTATTCAGATATTTGGAAAGGCTACAAAAAGTTGCTATGGCAAAGTGGCAAAATTTAAAAAAAATCTTCGTAAAATAAAAAGATATAGGCAAAAGAAGAATTTCGAAATTTTCGATTTTTTCTGTATAACTCCAGAACTGAAGAAGCTAGGTCAGATTTTTTTCATCCATATAATTAACCTCTGAAATACACTACTTTGCCCCCATTTAACCAACCCTCTATCTCTTACCGTTATCGAAATCCCCATGCATAGACTCGAATTTGAATAGCCCTGTATATGACATTTAAACATACGTTTAATTATATTCTTTAGCATTTGAAACCAAGAGCTCAACTCTATTGTACTTTTGGTAATTGCCATGCTTTTGTCGAACAAATATATATGACGACATATATAAATTCAATGCCCTAATACTGCATTTGATCAACATATTTGTGATACTCCTTGTGATGCTCCTTGAGTGTTACAGGCTCATTTTGTCAAATGCTTTAGTACACTATTATTAATTTTTTCTTTTTTCATTAGCCAGGATTCTGCAGTTATATGTATTTATTCCGTTTCACTCTTTGCTTCTTGTTTTTTTTATCAAGTTTTCTCTTGTCCTTGCAAGAGTTTGCATCAGGTGATGCCCAAATGCCTTTCTTAATTTTCGATTGTTGTGATCAAGTGATAGGATCGAAGCATAAACTCCAATGTTTAAGGTTAATATTTTTCTCTTCTTTCAATCTCTTCAATATTCATCCTGAAACATTAAAATAATTATTGTTTTAATGAACCCATTAATTTATACTCTCAACTGAACTACTTAGACATCAATAAATCATTCAGCGCCTCTTATCACCATTATTTCTACCTCATTATTTAAAATACTCAAATTTAGTTGAGCAACCAACCTGCCCTACATCTACACTTACCTTAAGCCTGTATATCCTGTCATAGTTTTTATGCAGAAGTCCACAGGATTTGGATAATTTTTTGTGGTACTTTTGAGAGCCATTTCGCTATTTTTCTCAGGATTTGAGATATATCTACTAGCAGCTTATTTTAAGGATTTATTGAGTGAGATAACAATCTACAAAAAGATAAATTGTGTTATTCTTAGTATTTAGATACTGTAGAAACTCTCAAAATACCCGTTGGATAACATTTTTGTAGAGGGAAAATCCTACATTTACGTGAAGTTAGCCACACTTTTCTGGCCACAGTTTTTGGTTTTGAGTATACCTTAGGTGGAATTGAGTAGTGACTGTCTGCGGTGTTGCCACATCAATTGTTTTTACAGATATGTTCATTACCAGTTTTTTAGATTATTTGCAGTTAGGTAGCATATTATTATTCAACAAACTATTGAAATGTGGTAGGTAAGAAACATGGAACTTTCCGAAAAATCCAGAATTGAATATGAAATAGAAATACTGTGGGATATAGACGTCTTCCAGAAATGTTTGTGTTTATAGAGGGAATTGAAAAAAACAACGATTTATTATATTCATAATTCACAAGTTTTTATTTAGTTTCATTTGTTACTTCGTTCGTTCGTTCGTTTTGGTCAAATTTTGCAAGCGAATTTTGACTCACTTCTGGTTGTCCGATTAACCTGAAATTTGGCAAGTTATCATAATTCCGGTGACAAAATGCATTATAGAATTATTTCTAGAGAAAAAAAAACAAAATAGCGGCTCCAACTTGACGGACGAGATTTGTAATTATTGTACGAATCGATTTTAAATTGGTATGTGGCGTATGTGACGTAGAAGACAGAAATGAGGTACGGTGACATTTTCAACACTTAAAATCTCTTTGCATGGCCGTAGAAGAGTTGCAAAAAAATTAAAATTTTCTCGGGCTATAAAATATAAAACTATGTCAAGCAGGTAAGGTGGACCATAACCTAGCTTGCGAGTCAGTCGGGAATGCATGAAATCGTTTTTCGCTCGCGATTGACACACAAACCTAACCTGAGCAAGCTAACCTAGCTTGCGAGTCAGTCGAGAATTCATGAAATCGTTTTTTGCTCGCGATTGACACACAAACCTAACCTGAGCAAGCTAACCTAGCTTGCGAGTCAGTCGAGAATGCATGAAATCGTTTTTCGCTCGCAATTGACACACAAACCTAACCTGAGCAAGCTAACCTAGCTTGCGAGTCAGTCGAGAATGCATGAAATCGTTTTTCGCTCGCAATTGACACACAAATCTAACCTGAACAAGCTAACCTAGCTTGCGAGTCAGTCGAGAATTCATGAAATCGTTTTTCGCTCGCGATTGACACACAAACCTAACCTGAGCAATGCATGAAATCGTTTTTCGCTCGCAATTGACACACAAACCTAACCTGAGCAAGCTAACCTAGCTTGCGAGTCAGTCGAGAATGCATGAATTAGTTTTTCGTTCGCAATTGACACACAAACCTAATCTGAGCAAGCTAACCTAGCTTGCAAGTCAGTCAAACTTAGCAACAGCGCATTTCCGCAAAACAAAAATAGTACCACTAGAATTAGTTGGGGGTCCACAATGGCGACGTTCAATTGTTTTTTTTATATCAGATTTCCAGTAATCCGAAGAGGTCAACTTGGCAACAGCGCATTTCCGCAAAACAAAAATGGTGCCATTACAATTGGCTGAGGGCCCACAATCGTGACGTTCAATTGTTTTTTCCATATCAGATTTCCAGTAAACCAAAGTTCAGCCTTTTTTGCAGCTAGGTAGCGTTATTATTCAACAAACTATTTAAATGTGATTTACGTGAAGTTAGCCACACTCTTCTGGTCACAGTTTTTGGTTTTGAGTATACCTTAGGTGGAATTGAGGAGTGACCATCTGCGGTGTTGCCACATCAGTTGTTTTTACAGATATGTTCATTACCAGTTTTTTAGATTATTTGCAGCTAGGTAGCATTATTATTCAACAAACTATTGAAATGTGGTAGGTAAGAAACATGGAACTGTCCGAAAAATCCCGAATTGAATATGAAATAGAAATATTGTGGGATAGACGCCTTCCATAAATTTTTGTATTTATATGGGGGAATTGAAAGAAACAACGATTTATTATATTCATAATTTACAAATTTTTATTTAGTTTCATTTGTTACTTCATTCGTTCGTTCGTTCGTTTTGGTCAAATTTTGCAAACGAATTTTGACTCACTTCTGGTTGTCCAATTAACTTGAAATTTGGCAAGTATCATAATTCCGGTGACAAAATTCATTATAGAAATATTTCTAGAGAAAAAAAAAACAAAATAGCGGCTCCAACTTGACGGACGAGATTTGTAATTATTGTACGAATCGATTTTAAATTGGTATGTGGCGTATGTGACGTAGATGACATGAAAATGAGATACGGTGACATTTTCAACACTTAAAATCTCTTTGCATGGCCGTAGAAGAGTTGCAAAAAAATTAAAATGTTTTCTCGGGCTATAAAATATAAAACTATGTCAAGCAGGTACGGCGCACAAAAAACAAAAATACCATTGGAAAGAGCATGAAAATCTTGACATATCCAATACTTCAAATCTCTTTGGATGGCCGTAGAAGATTTGCAAAAAAATTAAAATGTTTTCTCGGACTATAAAATATAAAACTATGTCAAGCAGGTACGGTACACAAAAAACAAGAATACCATTGTAAAGAGCATGAAAATCTTGACATTTCCAACACTTCAAATCTCTTTGGATGGCCGTAGACGAGTTGCAAAAGAATTAAAATGTTTTCTCGGGCTATAAAATATAAAACTATGTCAAGCAGGTACGGTGCACAAAAAACAAAAATGCCATTGGAAAGAGCATGAAAATCTTTTTTTTAAGGTTGTAGACGATGTAGTAACTTGATTACTTGTACTTCGGACTTCCATCGTCTTAATGATTGAAATATTTCTACTTCTTTCAATTTTTCACTACGTTTCAATTGCTTGAATCTGCTATCGTCTTCAGGTGAATACTGACAAATTTAGAATCTACACAATATTTTATAGGTCTGCCGGTAATTACGTTGTAAATTACGCGCGGTCTTGTGACGCGCGTGCTTTCGCGCTAATTCTCTCTCCAAAACGGTCCATTAGCGGTCTCCATACGTTTTTGTTTTCCACGCTCGGTTGACTGAAAGCACCATTAACCTCGATATAGGTCTATATAGTTTGTTGAATAATAATGCTACCTAACTGCAAATAATCTAAAAAACTGGTAATGAACATATCTGTAAAAACAATTGATGTGGCAACACCGCAGACAGTCACTACTCAATTCCACCTAAGGTATACTCAAAACCAAAAACTGTGGCCAGAAAAGTGTGGCTAACTTCACGTAAATTCAAAATCATTGGCTCCAAAATGAATCTGAAAATTGATAAATGGGTTGAAAATCTGAACAATTCAGATAAAATTTGTCAGTCCTAGTGAACACAAATATTTCAATATTTACACTGCACACACAAATGTCATAATTTTCCACTGAACAATTTAGAAGTGGAAGCAATTTCTTTTTCAAGGTTTCTGGCTTCAATTCTGAAAAAAGAGCTAGCTTGAATTAAAATCTAATCAGAAATTCACGAAAAAAGAGAAGTTAAAGTTTCTGGTATAGACAACTTTGTTTTGTCGAGTTCGTAAAGTAGGACTTTTTTGTATGAGAGTGAACTTTGTTCAATGAGACGCAGTCAAGTTCAACAAAACACACGAGAACAAATAAGCTCATTACGAAATTGCGCAATACTGTAGGAAAATCAGCTTTAAAAAATGTAGGAACTGCTCTTTTCTGTACATAAATAAATAACTGATTAGCAAAAACCTACATATGTGGCTCCTTTTGTCTGGGATGTCTTTTGTAAATCAATTCAGAGCAGAGGAAAAATGTATTCTTCAATCTACTGATTTAAATCTATAAATAAAATCATTCTTGAACTCACCTCTGGGAAGACAATATAATTTGTGACTTTTGTCGGTATTTTTGTACGTTGTCACACAAAATATTTTATTAACATAATATAAACTTTTATCTACGAACTTGTCATTCCGGATTCCACTATTTTTGAACATTTCGTACATAAACATAAAATTGACATGTGTCGGTAGTTCTAGTTCAAACGTTGGATCTAACCTAACTTAACTTTTTCTGTGGGTTATTTTTGACATTCGAACTATTGACTCCTCCATCTGCGGCACACGTGACCAAGTGGGCGTGTCCTTTGCGCCTGGAGGGTAAACAAAAGAAATGGCCATTTAAATCTATGTCATTTCTGTGAACTTTGCTGATAGTTTGAAGTCTACCCTTGTGTTTTGAAGTGCTGTTTTTGTGAGTTTTTGAAAGAACCATGATGAGTGAACAATATAAGAGCTTGGACAAAATCCATGCTGAAAGATATTTAAAGAAAATAGAATGTATAGGATATGAAGATCCATATTGTATGAGTGATTTTTCTAATGAAATTGCCGAACTGCCACCAGTATTATATCCGGATATCGTCAATTATTTAGTTTTCACAAGGAGTGCATTCAGTATGGAACAATTGAAAGCATATAAGGGCTTAGAGTCTTACAAAGCTGCCTCAAGTGGTTGGGTGAGAGAGCTTCATTCAAAACGTATTGGAGACCACATAGTAGTTTTGGGAAAGGTAAAGTTGATGCAATTATTTATTTACAAAAAGGTACTCATATTTATTATTTTGTAGGTTCTGCATTCTCAAAAATTGAACGACAAACCTTGGACTATATGTCAGAGTAGTGGCACTGTAGCAAGTGCTCACTGTGACTGTGACTTGTGTGAAGTTAGCGCCCGACGCTAGCGCCCAAAACCAGCGTCTACCCCCCACCACGTGGTCCAGTTCACACCAGCGAAATGAACAGAATGCTGGCGCTGGCGCCCTAATTCAAATATAAACTGCTTAATTTATTCAGATTTTATGAATCAAACATCAATACAATTAATAGAACACAAGATGAATGAATAATTATTTTTGCAAAACAGAAACGAGCTCTTGAGACAGGATGCCGTTTCATGAGGACTGTTGAAAAGAGATAATTTTATTCGCCTCCAAATTTTCAATTCTCTCAAATATAGGCATCATAGAAAAAAATACCCCCACTCCTACAAATAGAATTTTTTTTTCGCAGAAACAAGCTTTTGAGACAGAATGCCGTTTGATGGAAAATGTTGGGGAAGGAAAGCAGTATACAACCCCAAATTTCCAATTTCCTAAAGTATCGGCGTCATAGAAAAAAACACTCCCACCCCAACATTTTAAATAATTCACATCTCTGCAACGAGCTCTTGAGACAGGATGCGGTTTGATGGAAAATGTTTAGGAAGGAAAGCTGTATAGAACCCCAAATTTTCAATTCCCTAAACTATCGGCGTCATAGAAAAAAACACCCCCACTCCTAAAACTAAATTATTTTTTTTGTCAGAAACAAGCTTTTGAGACAGGATGCGGTTTGATGGAAAGTGTTGGAAAAGTGAAGTTGTATATAACCTCAAATTTTCAATTCCCTAAAGTATCGGCGTCATAGACAAAAATACCCCCACTCCTAAAACTAAATTTTTTTTTGTCAGAAACAAGCTTTTGAGACAGGATACGGTTTGATGGAAAGTGTTGGAAAAGGGAAGTTGTATATAACTTCAAATTTTCAATTCCCTAAAGTATCGGCGTCATAGAGAAAAATACCCCCACTCCTAAAACTAAATTATTTTTTTTTGTCAGAAACAAGCTTTTGAGACAGGATGCAGTTTGATGGAAAGTGTTGAAAAAGGGAAGTTGTATATAACCTCAATTTTTCAATTTCCTAAAATGTCGACGTCATAGAAAAAAACAACCCCACCCCAAAATTTTAAATAATTCACATCTCTGCAACGAGCTCTTGAGACAGGATGCAGTTTGATGGAAAATGTTGAGGAAGTGAAGTTGAATATAACCTCAAATTTTCAATTCCATAAAGTATCGGCGTCATAGAAAAAAATACCCCCACTCCTAAAACTAAATAATTTTTTTTTGCCAGAAACAAGCTTTTGAGACACGATGCAGTTTGATGGAAATTGTTGGAAAAGTGAAGTTGTATATAACCTCAAATTTTCAATTCCCTAGAGTATCGGCGTCATGAAAAAAATACCCCACTCCTAAAACTAAATTATTTTTTTTGCCAGAAACACGCTTTTGAGACACGATGCAGTTTGATGGAAAGTGTTGGAAAAGGGGAGTTGTATACAACCTCAAATTTTCAATTCCCCAAAGTATCGGCGTCATAGAAAAAAATACCCCCACTCCTACAACTAAATAATTTTTTTTGTAAGAAACAAGCTTTTGAGACAGGATGCGGTTTGATGGAAAATGTTGAGAGAGGAAAGTTGAATATAACCCAAAATTTTCAATTCCCCAAAATATCGGCGTTATAGAAAAAGGGAAGCTCCCCCAATATAATTTTTTGTTTTAAATGCTTTTAGACAGAAATTTTAAATGTTGAGAAATTGAGTCCCCGCAGTGTTATATACCTAAAATATTCCCATTCTATATTCGAAATGAATTCAAATCAATTCCTCTGGGATTTTTGCGCTGGTGTACATAAAGGACATAGTTCATCAAACTGATAATAAGATTTGAAGCATTTTGGTTCAAAGATTCTTTTGCATCCTTTGCAGTTGAAACATTTGTCTATTTCGACCACGTATCTTAAGACAATAAGACAATGTTCCTGCATCTTTTCCGATTTCATCAATAAATACTCCTTGAGGTATAAGCGATAATTGTCGGGATCAAATGTAACATCTAATTTATTTTTATTGATAATACAACTAATGAAATGCAAAGAAATATTCCGCAATTATAAGAATCCATCTGTTTGGAGTGATTTTCATTTTTAAGTTTGAAACAACTCAAGTCGTAAGGATTCCGAACGTGCTTATTGAGCATTAAAATGAATTTTCGAAATTTGTTAAACATATCGTGTTTATATGTTTTCGTTGATCCAAGTGGATCGATAAATGTGAAAGTATTATCTATAAAATTAGCTATAATCAGCGTAAAGTGCCTATTATGCAAAATAGGGATAAGATTAATTTTTCCCTGAATGTTACCGAAAAACTCATCGTTAAAGAATTCGGTCTCCAGTGTGTTTGGTTTAAAAAATATGAATTCTGTTTTATATATATTCCAAATTTTTACGTTGGTATTTTGGGTTTCGTCATACAAAAGAGAAGAAATTATAAATAATACTGTATTGGAAATGAATGAGTATTTTTCTAATGTTAAATAATCTTCAATTGTTAAATTGAAAGTACACTGATATCGTGCGACAACATAGTTTCCCAAGTATTTAGAAGGAGTGTGGAAATCTGTATTTTTCAGAGGATCATTGGATCCTATCTCATCTTCTGGTACTTTGAAAATGGGTTTAACATCGAAATTACTGCTACAAATAGGGCAATAATATGATACCTTTGGAGAATCTAAGGGTGCTGTAAAATCAAATTGTCTCGTGTCGCAATTTAAATTAATCCATCTTGTACATAGATCGCAGTTTACCCACTCCATGTTTTCATTGCCTTCGAATTTGCCGCAAAGAGGCCAGAACTTGGAGACATCAGATGAAAATTGCAATAGTAAAAGTTGAAGACTCCTACAATACTCTTCCATGTCAATTGGTTCGTGTAACAGTTCAATGCCATCATACATTTTGGAAGTTAGTATATCTAAAATATATATAAAGGTAGAATACCAGCTTTCAAATTCAATTGTACTCATTCATAACGCTGCCTGATAGTCTTCCAACCTTCTTCTCCAATTTTGATATACGTAGCATAAAGAGCCTTTTTTTCGTTATATAGCTTCAAAAATCTCACGAAATTGTTCAGATATTCTTCATTCTCTACATCCGAATTTCCGTAAGGGTTGAATATATTCAGCGATTTATCCATTAAATTAATTTTCAATAAAACCCACTTTTCTCCGAATATGTGAAAAGGAATGAATGTTATTTTTTTAAAAGAAGGTACGTTACTGAAAGCAAGTTTTCTCTCTAAATCGTAAAATGAATTAGTAGATGGCCATAAGGCAATTTCTGTATGTCTTTTATTCCTCTTGAGAATGATTGTACCTAAAATATTAAATAATTTCGGACTTATTGATTGCGATAAATCGTCGGCGTTCAATATATTGAATTCCGTCGACCATATAAACTTATCATTCTTAGCGAAATCGTAATAACCAATACAATATGAATCGTTTGCAAACGTTTTGTAATAATTGGCATCGTTGACTAGATTATTTTCCATAATATTCAATTTAACCGTTTTTTCTCCGGAAATACTCGTGGTTTCTACAGATTTATATGTTGGTAAATATTTCATATATCTACCCGAGAAAAATGTGAACTTTGTTCTTGGCCGTCGGTTCCATTTTTCTCCAGCATTCGTGAAGCTATATCATCAGAATCGTCCAATGATAGGAATTGTACATGTTTTCATGACATGCCCTCTTACCTTTCTAATGAAAGTAGTTGGTTTGAGATCTCTAGACCCTCTAGAATGTCGGTTTTGAGAAAACCAAACCATCTTTCTATCAAGGCATTGCTATGCCTACTTTTAGTCATGACTGCCGACCACAGTGGAAATAATCCCATGTATCTTTCCAATACTTTTTCCAATAATGAAGGGCAATAAAAGTTATTCTTTTCACCGTCAACACTTTACATTATTTTATTTTGTATAAATATCATTAAAAAATTTATAAAACGGTGAATTTGTCCTCAAACTTTTTTTTTTCAATAAATTAGAAATTAGAAAAGGACTCTAACGAGTGAAAACTTAAAAAAAGCAAAATAGAACTAAATGAAATGAAATGAATAATTCCACGAATTGGATAGCTAAAAACGAATATATATTATTGAATATGACAATATTCCATATAACGCCACTAACACCAAACGAAACTCGATGCGCCTTATACTTCAAACTCGGTCACCTACTATCGTTACGTAAGCGTAAGAACGTTGATGGCAGTCGAAGTGATTTACGGCCACGGTAACTCGAGCTCATTAGCACCCGGCAAGAATAAATATACATTCGAATGCGTATAACTCGGTATGACTCCACCGTACAGAAAAAAGTGGCATTTGTTGAAATGTGTCAAATTACATTATCTTTCATTTATCTCTCTTGAGTTTTTTCCCTCTGACCGGTAGTTTTCATGAAAATGGAAAAAAACTGAAATTTACGTACTGAAAATGAAAATTTCAGTTATAGTGCAAAAAATTACCGATAATTTTTCAAGAACGCGAAATTTGCACAAGTTTATTTTTATTTTCATTTGGAAATATGAATATTGGATGTTCATAATTTCAGTTGTGGAATCATCTGCGGCTGAAAGGAAAACTTTAGTCGCCATTTTTCCATCAAGATTCCATCAAGATTTTTGCATTCAAGATCATCAGGGAGGTCGGAAGAATTGGAAAACAGACTCTTCAGAAGCAATCTAACTTAGCAAGGATGGAAATGATGGAATATTTCTTCTGCGGTGACACTATATGACATTTTTTGACATAAGCCTGTCAAGGGTATTGCTTTTTTTTATTTGAAAATATGAATATGGGATGTTCATAATTTCAGTTGTGCAGCTGAAAGGAAAACTTTAGTCGCCATTTTTCTATCGTTCAAGATAAACCTCTTGGAACGTATTAATATTTTTATATTTTGGCGAAAGAGACCGAGTGCTCTTTTACAAAATATGAAAATTTGAGATAATATACAACTTTTCTTTCTCAACATTTTCCACCAAACCGCATCCTGTGTCAAGAGCTCGTTTCAGAGATGTGAATTATTCAAAATTTTAGGGTGGGAGTGTTTTTTTCTATGACGCCGACATTTTAGGAAATTGAAAATTTGGGGTTGTATACAGCTTTCCTTCCTCAACATTTTCCATTAAACTGCATCCTGTCTCAAAAGCGTGTTTCTGGCAAAAAAAATAATTTAGTTTTAGGAGTGGGGGTATTTTTTTCTATGACGCCGATACTCTAGGGAATTGAAAATTTGAGGTTATATACAACTTTACTTTTCCAACACTTTTCATCAAACTGCATCGTGTATCAAAAGCTTGTTTCTGACAAAAAAAAATAATTTAGTTTTAGGAGTGGGGGTATTTTTTCTATGACGCCGATACTCTGGGGAATTGAAAATTTGAGGTTATATACAACTTCACTTTTCCAACACTTTCCATCAAACTGCATCGTGTCTGAAAAGCTTGTTTCTGGCAAAAAAAATAATTCAGTTTTAGGAGTGGGTTTTTTTTTCTATGACTCCGATACTCTATAGGGAATTGAAAATTTGAGGTTATATACAACTTCACTTTTCCAACACTTTCCATCAAACTGCATCCTTTCTCAAAAGCTTGTTTCTGACAAAAAAAATAATTTAGTTTTTTGAGTGGGGGTGTTTTTTTCTATGACGCCAATACTTAAGGGAATTGAAAATTTGGGGTTATATTCAACTTTACTTCCTCAACATTTTCCATCAAACCGCGTCCTGTCTCAAGAGCTCGTTGCAGAGATGTGAATTATTTAAAATTTTGGGGTGGGAGTGTTTTTTTCTATGACGCCGACATTTTAGGAAATTGATAATTTGAGGTTATATACGACTTCCCTTTTCTAACACTTTCCATCAAACTGCATCCTGTCTCAAAAGCTTGTTTCTGACAAAAAAAAATTTAGTTTTAGGAGTTGGGTTATTTTTTTCTATGACGCCGATACTTTAGGGAATTGAAAATTTAAGGTTATATACAACTCCCTTTTTCCAACACTTTTCATCAAACCGCATCCTGTCTCAAAAACTTTTTTCTGACAAAAAAAATAATTTAGTTTTAGGAGTGGGGGTCTTTTTTTTCTATGACGCCGATACTTTAGGGAATTGAAAATTTGAGGTTATATACAACTTTCCTTTTCCAACACTTTCCATCAAACCGCATCCTGTCTCAAAAGCTTGTTTCTGACAAAAAAAATAATTTAGTTTTAGGAGTGGGGGTGTTTTTTTCTATGACGCCGATAGTTTAGGGAATTGAAAATTTGGGGTTCTATACAGCTTTCGTTCCTCAACATTTTCCATCAAACAGCATCCTGTCTCAAGAGCTCGTTGGAGAGATGTGAATTATTTAAAATTTTGGGGTGGGAGTGTTTTTTTCTATGACGCCGATATTTTAGGAAATTGGAAATTTGGGGTTGTATATACTGCTTTCCTTCCCCAACATTTTCCATCAAACGGCATTCTGTCTCAAAAGCTTGTATCTCAAAAAAAAAATTCTATTTGTAGGAGTGGGGGTATTTTTTTCTATGATGCCTATATTTGAGAGAATTGAATATTTGGAGGCGAATGAAATTATATCTTTTCAACAGTCCTCATGAAACGACATCCTGTCTCAAGAGCTCGTTTCTGTTTTGCAAAAATAATTATTCATTCATCCTGTGTTCTATTAATTGTATTGATGTTTGATTCATGAAATCAGAATAAATTAAGCAGTTTGTATTTGAATTAGGGCGCCAGCGCCAGCGCCAGCATTCTGTTCATTTCGCTGGTGTGAACTGGACTACGTGTGGTGGGGGGTGGACGCTGGGTTTGGGCGCTAGCGTCGGGCGCTAACTTCACACAAGTGTGACTGTGTTGCTGGTTTAGGAGAAACTTGCACACACGTTTCAGCTTTACTGTTCTCTATTGATAATGTAGTTCGTCCATCGTCCTCTATAGAATCAAAGTCAGTGACAGATGTGAAAGCTTATTGGACAGCTCCAAGTTGTAAACCTTCTGCGCCCAGCAAAGTATTCGACATAGATTTTATAAAGTCGAATATAAACAAATCCCAACTGGAAGATTCTACAACACCTGTACAGCTGGGAAGAGAAGATTCTAGCTCCAGCCAAGAAGAGATTGTGAAGTTTCTACAAACATTGAAGGACACCACTAGGAGAGGATGTGCTCTTCATTCAATTGTGAGCACATTCAACAGGGAAATTGAACAAGATTTAATAATTCGAAGCAAACATCATTTGAGTTCATCCCTGTACAAAGCTGAACATGAGTTGAAAGAATTGGAAGAATTAATAAAAATAGGTATTAACTCTTCATTTCAATAAATGTGCCATGATTTGATTTTCTTATTTTTTTGCAGGAGAGTCTCTGTCACTGGAAATGTCCTATGAAGAATGTAAGAAAATTGCAGAAGCTACCAAAGCCCAGAAAAAATCTCAAGAATGGTTTTTATACCGGAGTGGTAGGATAACAGCAACCAATTTCAAGAGAGCGTGTAGGACAAAAATAGATAAACCTGCAGTGTCCTTAATAAGAACCATTTGCTATCCAACCAAATTCAACTTAACGTCCAAGCAGACTACATATGGTTGTGATCATGAAAAAGATGCGTTGAGGCATTATGAAAGAATGATGCTTGATAAACACACCAATTTCTACATTGAAACAAGTGGCTTAGTAATAAATCCCACATATCCATACTTTGGTGCATCACCAGATGGTTTGAGTAACTGTGATTGCCATGGAATTGGATGTGTTGAAGTCAAGTGTCCATATTGTGCAAAGGACACAGGAATTGAGGAACTGATGGAAATGAAAAATACTTACTTGGAAATAAAATCTGGGAATGTGTCATTAAAGCAAGATCATCAGTACTACTACCAGGTACAAATGCAAATGGCTTTGTGTGGCCTCACGTTTTGTGATTTTGTTGTTTGGAGCCCAAAAGACATTTTTATTGAGAGAATTGCTTTCAACGAACAATTTTGGCTATCAGAAAGCCAAAAAGCTAAAAACTTTTTTTTTAGAGTATTGATGCCTGAATTGTTGGGTAAATACTTTACAAAAAATTTAGAGGTTGAAGGACTTTCTTCCTCTCAACCTGAAGATGATTGGCAGTTACTGCAGGCCATTGGAGATGGTGAAACAATTAAAGAAATCACCATAATTTATGAAGATTAATGAGATACTCAGTTATAAGTAAAACTGTCTTTGTATATATTATAATAATTTAATACTCAATAAATACCTATCAATAAATTTATACCTGCATTTGCCTCAATTTCATTAATGTAATGTTCATAATTCCCAAAAAAATATTAAGAAACATTCTATACTTATATCCCCTTATGTAGTTTTTACCTGAAGCTTCAAGCTATTATAAAGTAACAAAGGTTATGAATGATTGAATAAATTCTAGGCTTCAAATTACCATTAACATTTGAATGATTAAGATTTATTCTAAGGAAAAGATTAGTACAATTATAATAAATGTTTGGCATTTTTGGTTTCTTAAAGGTATTAATAAATTCTCAAATAGAATTTCTGGGAACAGATCAAAGGAATTCTTCGAATAGATAAGAAAACTATAAGAATTTATTTAGGTATTATGAGAAGTTAAACTAGGCATATTCATTCATTCAATGTTTATTACAATATAAAATAGAATAATTTCATTCAATTACAATGGGTATGGTATCACAGTATTTATTAGGTAACCATATATTATATAGGAAACCTTTTTAGGGTTACTTTTGAAGGTACTACATCAAAATTTTTGCTTTTTGGGCCAATTATATTAGACCATTAGAAAAAATTACAGTGAAAAAGTTTCGACGGTATGATAATGATTCCCCAGAAAACGTTTTCATAATAATAAACTTTTTTATGTGACAGGAAAAAAGTTGTGACTTTTTATGTCTGTTGACAGGTAATAAAATATAACTTTTCATAAAATTACTTTTTTCCCCGAGAACCGGAAAAAAGCGAGCACTTTTTTCCCGGATATATGTACACATAGGTAAAGGTAGATATTTGATTAAATCGTCGTTTTTCCCGTCACAGAAAAAAATACTTTTTTCCCTTGTATAATAAATGACTATTTTTGTTAAAATAATACAAATAAAGTATCCCATATGTAGAAAACATCAGAAGAGCGGATATTTATCCAATAGGATCAGAAAACGTCTCAATAAAATAATTCAACACTTAACTTTCAAAAAAAAACATGCAGAAAATGGAATTATGTGTACAGAGTTCAATGTGATAAAATATATAGATGTTACCAAAATTCCATCTATCGTGTTGACACATTTTCGACATATCAGATTCTCTAACAAAAATTGAAAAGATGTCATAAAATACAATACTACAATATAATCAGTTTACCTTTCAATACATAGGTACAATTGGTGGTGATATATTTATGAAAGCACAACAAATTACAATCAACTTATCTATCATAGACACCTCATCGTCCTTTTTACGAATCTTAACAAGTGGTAATGTATCCCCAAAAATGATATATTTTTGTCTCAGTAAACCTATTACTCGCTCAACATGGATTCTAACAGATGCTACTTTTCTAGCGTCCTCAACCTCTTTGGCTGTTAGTTGTTTTTTCCCTTTCATGAAAGGTGGTGTAACTACTTGAGCAAAACAAAGAGATACTGAATCTTGAATTCGAAACCCCCTATCAGCTAATACTACATCTCCTGGTAATAATTTGCTCAGAATCCCACATTCTTCTGTGATGAATTTATCACTAGCTCTTCCTCCATAGGCTTTTGAAATAAACGATATTGTACCCTGTGGTGTAATTCCTATCAGATACTTCACAGTATGGTGATGTTTCTAGTTGGACCATGTTTTACAAGCAGCTTCTGGATTCGAAGATTTTTCTATGAAGACTTCAAAACAGTCAACAATGACAGTGACTTTAGAACCAAAATTCTGTTTAAAGCACATTGGTACATTACATATGAGGTCATCTCTATCTGGCCAGATGATAAAACTCTGGAATATAAAAATGATACATATAGAATTGCAAAAAGTATAATTCAAAAATAACTCACTTTCAATTTGTCATACAATACATCTACAGTCCTGTAGAATATCCGTGCTGCAGTTGTATGATGTACTTGAAATCTATATCCCAAATCTTTAAATGGAAAATTCAATCGCAGAGCTTCATTAATGTCAAAATCAATTGCTTGAATTTTGTTAATGCAGATGTATCAGACAATTTTTGTTCGATCATTTCAAATATAGCTTTCACATAAGGGAATTCAGGAAAACTTGTGTAATAGAAAGTGAACTTGTCATCTGATTTGAATTTGTCCATATCAAACTCAAACATCTTAACTTTTTCCTGTAATTTATGTTTGTCATTGTATAAACTCTGAACTTCAGGTCAAACTTTTAAGTTCTTCATCTTGGGGGGCTTCATTGTCCAAAGTTTCAACATTTTCAACTTCTTGAACATTATCAGAACCAGATTCCTAGAAAGATTTATTGTATGTACATGAATAATAGTAAAATTAAGAGAAAACACTTGGATGAGAAACTAACAAAATCAACAGAGACAAATGTACAAACCTGGGATGTCGAACATAATCGCTTTCTCTTTAGGAGTCTATCATATCTAACACCGGTACTGTCTTTACTAAGGTTTGTGGATTGATATCCCATATTAACTGAAGGCACCCAATCCGGGTTGTTCTTATCATTAAATTTAGCTGGTTTTCCTAAAAAAAATAATTTATATCCTAGATTAGGTACCAAAGTTTCCTTAGACAAGCCAATGTATCACCTGAAATAAAGTGCTTTGAACATATTCTCCCATTTTTTAGCTTCGTGTCCGTCAAATCTGCCCTTCTCAAAGAATTGATCCATGCAGCTCTTCTTTCCTGGGCTAAGCTATTTTTTCGTTTATTGTTATCATACTCTGATGGTATCCTATAAAACCCAACACTGTCCTAAGTCCATTACTTCCACAATTCACGACCATGCAAAAATTTGGCATTTTTAATTAATACACTTCTTATAAACTGGAAAAAAGTTTAAAATTAAACACAATTTAACACACTTACAAGCAAAACTCGTATACAGAAATAGGCAAAACAATTATTGTTTACCTTCCAAGCGTTTGACCTTCAATGTTGTGACGTCAGACGCAGATGCCTTACTGGCCGTACCCGTAGAAGCAAAGCCTTCTGGATCCAGTGACCCTACCCATATGTATTAATGGGATCCTTTAGTTTATGTATTTTAGAAGAATCATATATGGGTTATCGAAAATGGGATATTGGACGCCTGTGGTGTCACTCAATGAGAACAAAAAGTATTTTACCCCTTCACCACACAAGTAATTTATCAGTAGGATTACTAAACTCAAGTTTAGGAGTTTAGTAATCCTACTGATGAAGGTAACTTTGTTATCGAAATGCGCATCTAGGAATTAAATTACTTGTGTGGTGAAGGGGTAAAATACTTTTTGTTCTCATATATGGGTTATCTTCCAGCTTTTCTAAACATAAACTCTCAGATCAACATAAGTGTATTGGTAAATATTTAACTCCTATTGGTTCATTGACAAGCTTCAATTTTGATCTTTTATTCCAAAAGTCTCTTGTTCAATGTATTTATTATAATGATGAATGATACAAATTTATATAACCAAGGATACCCACTATAGATTTCAGGGGGTTGTACAAGCTAACGAGGCCTCACATGCACTTCAACCTATTATTCTTTTTTTATTAGAGGCCCAGGACTCCAAAACTTCGTAAGAATTTGCCCAATTTTTGAGGTGATATCTTAGAGGGCAGTTGCCCAGTGAGGGGTGCTGTTACCAATTTCAAGTTTTTCTCGTCTCAGTTTACCTCACTAGCATTTTCGATTATCTTTGTTCTGGCACTTTGTTCCTGTGAGAATTCATTTCGTTAGTGGGAATGTGAGAATTTATATCAGACTGTTGGTAAAGGCTAAAGGAAGCATTATGTGTTGAACTATGCAGTGTTTCAACTGAATACTTTGGTTGTACACGTGAGTAATCGAAAAAGAAATTAGTAGTGACTTTTATTCATCAAAAAATTGAGAAGACTCCAACTTCAATATTATCTCGACAACATCAAAAACAAAATACATATATAGGGTTAATCAAAGATTACAGTTAAATAATTCAACAGGGTGAATCAACTCCTTTCAACACTCCCCCTGGATCTCTGATCCCCAGTTGATGCAAATGCTCCACCAAAACAACAGCAGAAATACATTTCGTTAATTGGTCAGCCAAATTTTCTCTCGAAGCAACATATTTCAAAAATATAGTTTTTTCTTCTATCAAATCTCTGATATGGAATACACGCAAATCAATATGCTTTGATCTGTCGGAAATTATATTATTTTCAGCCAGCTTCATTGCGCCTTGGTTGTCGATGAAAATAGGGAAACAATCTCCGATGAAACTATCTTGGGATATTTCATGGGCCAAACTTTTCAGAAAAATCATTTCTTTGGCAGATTCACTTAGAGCGATGAATTCAGACTCAACCGTACTCAATGCCACACAGTGTTGCTTGCGACTAGACCAGCTCACTGCTCCACCTCCTATTTTCACAACATATCCGCTGAAGGACTTCCTGTCTGTCTCATTTGCTCCCCAATCTGCATCGCTGTAGGCTTCTGCAATTTTTCCAGTTCTAGAATATTGCAAACAATATTGTCGTGTGCCATTCAAGTATCTCAGCATGTGCTTCATCCCTTTCCAATGATGTTTTGATGGTCTGTGATTGAACTGACTCATGAATGTTGCAGGATATGCCAAATCCAATCTTGTAGAAACTGCTAAATATAGGAGACTTCCAATAACTCTCTGATACAATTTCTTGTCGTCTTCATTTAAAAGTTCGTCATCATCAATTCTATATTTTTCCCCAATAGGCAATGGAGTAGATACCTTCTTTGCATCTAACATATTCATTTCTCTCAGAATTTCGTTAACATAGATTGATTGATCCAAACTTATTGTTGTCTGATCTCGTATAACTCTAATTGATAAGATATTCCGCACCTGCCCCAAATCTTTGGTATCGAAATTTTGTTTGAATTGATTTTTCATAATATCTATTTCTTTCTTGCCTCCGAAAATCAATATGTCGTCACGTAAATGGTGATGATGAGCCCTTCTTTGATTTTGTAGTAAACACATGGATCCGCAATCGACCTCTCGAAACCTTGATTTTTTATGAAATTATCTATAGTTTTATTCCACATAAGTCCTGATTGGTGTAATCCATAAATACTTTTATTGAGTTTACAAACAAATCTATCCTCTCTTGCCAAAGATTCAAAAAATGGGTCGGGAAACTTCTCCTTCAAAATATGGTATACTTCATAGTAACCCTCTGGAATCTCCATATAAACAGTTTCTTTCAACTCAGCAGATAGGTATGCTGCGGTGATGTCCATTTGATGAATTGACCAATCCATCTCAGCTGCGATTGCAAATAGCATTCTCATGGTTTTCTTTTGAACAACCGGGGCATATGTCTGATCGAAATCAATTCCAGGTCTCTGAGTATTTCCCAATGCAACAACCCTAGCTTTGAATTTCTCTACACCACCGTTTTCATTATATTTCCTCTTGAAAATCCATTTCGTCTTGATGGTTTTAACATTTTCTGGCCTTTTGATCAAATTCCATGTACGATTTCTCATAAGATTTTCAAATTCTTGTACTATAGCATTTTGCCAGTGAAGTCGATAAGTTCCATTCATTGCTTCTTCCATATTTATCGGATCTATTTCTCCTTTATCTTCCTGTTCTTTCTTCATTATCTTCTTGCACAGTGTTGTTTTTGAATTACCATCTAGTACAAAATCGGACATCCACTGCGGCTTTTTTAATATTCTTCCTGATTTGGTTGAATTGCCCACGACTTCTTCCAAATTTCCTTCTTTTTCCGTTCCAAGGATTTCATAGTCTTCTGTTTTTTGGATTGAATCATTCAGTTCTCTTCTTTCCACTTCATCATCCTCCTCATTAACATTTTCCTCATCATTTCTGGGGTTTTTTGTAACTGAACTTTGGCCCTCATGTACGTTTAATTTCAATATATTCGTTCTTATTTCTATGCAATTTGAGTCATTTTTATTTCCACTACATTCGTTACTCAATGTACTTTTCATTCTACCCAACATGGGAAAAACGTCTTCTTCAAATTTAACATCTCTACTGATGAAAATTTTTTCGTTTTGTGAGTTCCAGAGCCGATACGCCTTTGAGTTACTATCGTAACCCAAAAATATACAGGATATACCTTTGGGGGAAAATTTACTTGCTCTGGTTTTGTTAAAAGCCCTACATCCAAAAACTCTCAAATGAGATAATTCAATATGAAATCCTCGCTTCCATTTCTCCATTGGACTCAGTCCCTGATTAGCTACTGTTGCACAGCGATTTCTCACGTAACATGCTGCTGCAAGTGCCTCTGCCCAAAATTTTTCTGGTAAACCTGACTCGATCATCATACACCTTGCTGCATCAAATAGTGTCTGATTAATTCTTTCTGCCACTCCATTTTGTTGCAGCTGATGTTTTATACCGTGGTTCTTCAGATATTCCTTGAATTCATTTGAAGAATATTCACCCCCGTTATCGCTTCGTAAACAACAAATATTCGTTTCTTGCATATTCTCAACTCTTTTCTTATACTCTCGGAATTTTTGAAATACTTCATCTTTACCTTTCATGAATCCAATCTCACAATATCTAGAATAGTCATCTATGAACGTAACAATGTATTTGCTACCGCCTAGTGACACTGGTTGTATGGGACCAACAACATCCGAGTGTACGAGTTTCAATGGTACTTCTTCTCTGTTAAAACTTCTCTTCGGGAATGAATTTCGTCGTAACTTTCCTTGGTAACAAATTGTACAATTTTCATCGATTTCGTCGTTTTCATCGAATAAAAGTACATTATCGTCATTTTTAAGCATCTTTTTCACACTTGGGACATTCAAATGGGCTAGACGTCTATGCCACAATTGATTTCGTTTAGAAATTGTTTTATTAACCACTGGGTGATTTTCAATATCGTCTTTTTTCAATTCCACATAATTTTCTTCCTTGATATAGTATAATCCTTTATATTTGGTTGATTTAGCCACAAGTTTACCATTTGGTGCAATCAGTTTTAAATGATTTCCTTCGAAAATTATTTTCAGTCCTTTCTCGGCTGCTAGACTGGTTGATAGTAAATTGGCTTTCAATTCTGGTACGTATAGAACTTTTCTTAACGTTATTTCTGACCCTTCACTTTCTTCGTCCAACTTTAGATCTACGTCTCCAAATCCAGTTGATAATATTGTTTTTCCACCAGCGACCTCCACGATAGTGTCCTTTTTAGTAAAATTCGAAAATTTTTCAAAATTTGATGTCATGTGATCTGTTGATCCACTGTCCAATATCCATGTATTCGAATTCGTTTTGTTATTTACCAGATATGATATATGGTGTTCGTTTTCACATGTCTTACTTCGAATCGCACTGAACGCAAATTTTGGGTTCGAATTTTCAGATCTTTCCATCTCATTTGGCAAACTATCTGGTCTTGTCTCTCGGGGTACAGATAGAGGACAATTTTTGCCTATATGTCCCATTTCGAGACATCTGTAGCATCTCACATTATCATGCGAAAAACTATGTTTTCTCAAATATTCATTTTCTCTGGTGTTATTTCGACTTTTTGCAGGCAAATTGGATGCTTTTTCTCGTCTTGATTTGAACTGTCCACTTTTTGAATTCGTATGTCGTTTCTGCGTCATAAATGCTTTAACTTCTTCCGCGTCTTTTTCGTCTTTTGATTTATTAGAAATTCGTCTTTCCTCTTCCAATAGTTTTGACTTTAAATTCGACATATTTAAGTCATTTTCGTCTGCTCGTAGATTTCTAGATAAATGTTCATACTGACTAGGTAAACCAAGTACTGTGAATCCTGCTTGCACTTTTTCACTGAATTCAAAACCAGCATTTTTGACTTTATGGTATAATCCGTTTCTTCTATTCAAATATTGGTTTATCGTTTCTTCCGATGTTTTAGTGGTATTGATAAAATCTTTCAGCAAAAGTAAACCGTGCCATGTATCAAATCTCGTATGAATTTTCTTCAAAGTCTCCCATATGTCTCTAGCTGTTTTACAGTTCATAATGTCATCCAGACTATCATTATTAACTAACAAATATAAAAAAGATTTTGCACTATGGTCTTTCTTTTTGTTTTCTTTAACCTTCAGAGCGTTTTCGTCGAAACCAGAATCGATGGCTTGCCATAAATTTTTTACCTCCAATATTCCCTGCGCTCTCATTGACCAATATCGGTAGTTCTCGGAGTTTAGTTTTTCTACTTTCAGATCATCCATACTTCAGATGTTATCTAGATCCCAAATTACACCTACGTCTTACTGATGTATTCGTCAAAATATATTTCGCCACACTGTCGTCGATACGCTTTTTCGATTACAGTCCTGGGCCCATAACCTGTTGAACTATGCAGTGTTTCAACTGAATACTTTGGTTGAACACGTGAGTAATCGAAAAAGAAATTAGTAGTGACTTTTATTCATCAAAAAATTGACAAGACTCCAACTTCAATATTATCTCGACAACATCAAAAACAAAATACATATATAGGGTTAATCAAAGATTACAGTTAAATAATTCAACAGGGTGAATCAACTCCTTTCAACATTATGAAAGTAAAGGAGCTATAGACATTCAAGAATCAAATCGACCAAATTAACATGTAAAACGCCATAACAGATTTTAAGGTCCCGTCTGGAGTTTTTGGTTCCTTTCAAGGTCACGCGCTCGCTGGTCTGCCGTTCAGCTGTGACGTAGTCGAGCTGATCCGTATCAAAGATAAGAGTTTCCCAGTACTCAACGCCGGATAGTGAAAATGAATATTTGATATATATATATATATATATATATATATATATATATATATATATGCAATGAAAGGAAAAAAAGGTTGTTAGACTGAGGGATCGAAGTGTAGCGAACCAGCAATCTTCGGATTACGAAGCGCACCTCTAGAGTCTAGAGACAAGGCTATGAGACCTCTTAGTGAATGTAGGTTGAAATGTTGTTTATCTTGCAGGTTACTTAAATATTTCAGACTTTATTATGAATGCTTGTTATTATCAAACTCCTTCATGAAAATTACCTGAAAAGACAAGACTCTGTTCACCCTGTATTTGTGTCAATAAGATAACTTATGTCTTGGTACACAAAGATTTTCAAATAAAACAATGATGATTACAATATGCTTTATTTTAACTCAATACATGTTTGTTACATAGATTGTGAATGAAGTGTTCAAGAAAATATGCAATAAATTAAAATAAGCTATAATTAAGGTTAAATTATGAAGAGCAAGTTCAGAATAAAATAAAAACACTATATTCACGAGCCTACATATTCTCATATTCATCACTTACTATTGATGTTGAGCACTTGCTTTACATTTACATATTTTTTGGATACAATATTTTAGAAATAGTATATTCTGTAACAACATTCCTCACGCTCGCTTTCAGTTTGCGCTCAGAACAACCCACTCGCATCAAATTTTCAATCTAACCGAATGACAGACTGTGCTTTCTCCACAACCACAAATTTCATATATAATCAATGGAAAGCCAACGAAAAATTATTATATAATCATAAATCATATTTATTATTTAATTCACATCTTGTCATTATGATGCCAGTCGAGGATAACGTTATTATTGCTACAACAGTGTTGAACAATATGTTGAATACAGCAAGTGCTGTAGAATATTTGTTCAATATCAAGAGTGAGAATGTTACCATTCTGTTATTAAATTTGATTTCAGAATTGGCAAATTTTGTATCTGTTGTGGAGAAAAAAAAATTATTGAAACTATCGTTATTCGTATCTGAATTCAAAACCGAACTTCAAGTAATCAATCAATGAATGGGTTCAGAAAGAAAGGATGAAACTTTGCAATATTCAAAATGTGCCCCCAATTCTTCAAACATTTTCAAATTGACTCGAGTCCCATCAAAAGTTATTGATGTTACCATACATCCAGTTTGATGAATTAACTCCAAACATTTCAGGAAAAGATTCGATCTCTCTGGTGCATCAAAACCATTTATGAAGCAATACCTGATGGGGAGTTTCCGCCATAAAAACAAGAGCGTTGGTTGCTTGCTGGACACAATCATTTTTCAGTCCTGTGCCCAAATCAACCCCCCCATGGAATTCACCATTATTATAAATCATTTGTGAACGAATTGACATTTCGTCCACAACAATATTGAGAAGAACCTGGCTCTTCTCGTTTTTTGATTGCAATGATTTCAAAGCTTCTGCAGAAAAACCGGGATTTCCTTATGGTACTTGTATGAGGCAATAATTTTCAAAACGTTTTTCTCACATAATTGTAGGCTCTTGTGGAGTAAAACTGAAGGGTTACTGCAAATTGCCTCAGCTCCGGGGAATACTTAACATTTCTTCTTCCTTTTGATCTTTCAAATAAAAATTTGCAATTCTCAGGAACATTATCCTGCAAATAAAATTCAAATATATTAAATTCTAAACTTCCATGCATTTAAGTGCCAGGAATAATTCTAAAAAGATGATTTTTTGGGTTTATGAGCTTCCACAATCTGAAAATGAAAAACAATTTTTTTTTAATCCAAAGAAATCTGTACAAGTGTAGAATAATTTGCCCGATAAGTTACTGCGTTCACAAGACTGTTGTCTTGAAAGAAATTAATTTTTGTCAGTAACGTACCCTACACTGAATTTGCCTATCTGAAAAAATGAGATCGAATTAACAAAGAATACTTCTCTTCTTTTGAAAACTGTTGACGTTTCGGAGGCTGTATCTGCCTCCGTTATCAAAACTATATAGAAAGAATACTTCTCTTCTTTTGAAAACTGTTGACGTTTCGGAGGCTGTATCTGCCTCCGTTATCAAAACTTCAACAGTTTTCAAAAAAAGAGAAGTATTCTTTGTTAATTCGATCTCATTTTTTCAGATAGGCAAATTCAGTGTAGGGTACGTTACTGACAAAAATTAATTTCTTTCAAGACAGCAGTCTTGTGAACGCAGTAACTTATCGGGCAAATTAATTAATTTGCTCTTCTACACTTGTACAGATTTCTTTGGATAAAAAAATTTTTTTTTCATTTTCAGATTGTGGAAGGTCATAAACCCAAAAAATCATGTCAAGAACTGGATTTCCTCCACAAAATCAAACTTTCAATCAATATTCTAAAAAGATAATCCACTTTACCCAAAAAAATAATGAATTTCGCACAATACATTGTTTCATTCTATTTTTGTTCACATTATGACTCCAGTTCACCCTTCAACATGAAAAAGTGAACCAACGAATCATCTCTCCCAAAAATGTAACATTTTTGGTACATTAGTTTTTTTACACAATGAAAACAAATAATAATTTTCGTTTTCTGAGGAAGCAATTTTCTTAAAAATTACAATATTTTATCCCTCCATTGCAAGGCCACTATAAGA
Source organism: Chrysolina haemoptera (assembly GCA_958298965.1). Lineage (NCBI taxonomy): Eukaryota > Metazoa > Arthropoda > Insecta > Coleoptera > Chrysomelidae > Chrysolina > Chrysolina haemoptera. The sequence goes on from OY282584.1 coordinate 25,085,119, forward strand.
CTATATGTATATGTTATCGCTAATATAGCTTTTTGTCTTTTTTATTCTCAAACAACTTTTACTTTTCTATTTTTTCTTTATTTCTGTCAAGATGACAACAACAACTCCCAAACAATAATTATCTCCCTTTCCTAGATATACAAGGTATAACATAAAAATATATCACACTGAAGACTCAACATTCTCCCCCCGGTAAAGAAATACCATCTTCTTTATCCAAAACATCTGCCTCAACTGGTATACGACACAGCTTCTTCTCCGTTTTAACGTCGACAACTCGAATTTGCCCATCAGTCCCTGGGAATACTGCAGAGACTCTGCCCATTTTCCAGGAGTTTCTTGGAATATTCTCGTCAACCATCAGCACAACATCGCCTAACTTCAACAATTCTTGATTGCCAGTCCACTTGTTTCTTCGATTCAAGGATGGAAGATAATCTCTTATCCATCTTTTCCAGAATGAGTTTGCCAACATCTGCGATTTCCTCCATTCCTTTTTCAAATACTTCCCTGATTCAAAGTCGCCAGGCGGTCCCTCAGAATGTACATAACCCACCAAAAAATGATTGGGTGTGAGTGCCTCCATATCATTAGGATCCACCGAAACATGAGTTAATGGTCTCGAATTCACAATAGTTTCTGCCTCAGCGAAGAGTGTTAGGAGTGTTTCTTCTTTTAGTGACTGTCCATAAATGACGGTACCCAATGCTTTCTTCACTGTGCCAATGAGGCGTTCCCACGCTCCCCCCATGTGTGGAGCGCCTGGTGGAATGAAGCTGAACTGTATGCTCTTTATTGCCATGCTATCAGCTTTAATGGATTCGTCCAGTTCTGATATTGCTTTCCTTAGTTCTTCAGCTGCACCTTTCAGATTCGTTCCGTTATCACAGGTTATAGTTTTTGGATATCCCCTTCGAGAAATGAATCTTCTTATGGCCATAATGGCCGAATCTGTGGAGAGTGAGAAAGCCATTTCCAAATGAATTGCCCGCACAGCAAGGCACGTGAACAGAACCCCCCATCTCTTTTCTTTTCGCCGTCCTATGGTGACAAATAGTGGACCGAAATAGTCCATCCCAACGTTAACAAAGGGTCGAGTGGCGAGGGATAATCTTTTGATGGGAAGTTGACCCGTTTTTGGTGGATTTGGGTTACTTGCATTTATTTTACATCGCTGGCAATTCCTTCGTGCAGCTTTAACAGCAGCTCTCCCGTCAATAATCCAATATTTCCTTCGAATTTCATTGAGGATTGTCTCTGTGCCCTGGTGCTTGAACTCTTCAGGAAAATGTTGGAGCAATAACATAGTATATCTGTTCTTGGGACTGATGATGTAGGGTTTCTTGGATTCATCTTCAATGCATTTTGCTAGATCTAGCCGACCTCCCAGAACAAGCAAACCCTCCTCATCAATCTGTGGACATAGTTGCCTTAACTTACTCTTTTTGTCTACTGTCTTTTGTTTCATCAGTATTGCAATTTCTCCCCCAAAATCTTCTCCTTGGACTTTCCTCACCCATAATTTCTCTGCTTCCTGCATTTCTAGTACCGTGAGACATGAAGATCTATCAAGACTTCCTTTCTCAATCTTCTTTTTCATGTTTCCCACAAATCTCTTCATCCATGCCGTACTTCTTATAAGTCGTAACCATTTTGAAAATCGAGCGATATCTGGGAGACAGCGTACATTTCCAGAAATTTTCCCTACGAAATTATGTGATGTTTCCAGGAGTTCATTTTTGTCATCTTCGGGAAGTTGGGCATCTTCTTTGAATTTGATTTCATATTCTCCAAGGAAGTGAGGTCCAAAAAACCATATTCTGCTGATATCCTGTTCCGAGTCCATTCTGGTTGCTGCATCAGCAATATTCATCTCTGATGGTACCCAGTTCCAGTCTCGAATATCAGTAGTTTCTTGGATTTCGCCTATTCGATGAGACACAAATTGCTTGTATCGTCTGCCATCACCACGGATCCAACTCAGGACGCATCTCGAATCAGACCAGAAGACTGTTCGTGTTATTTTTATTTCCAATTCTTCTTTGATGGTATGCGCCATTCTTGATGCCATAACTGCTGCTTGCAGCTCAAGACGGGGTATAGAAAGAGGCTTAAGAGGAGCTACTCTGGTTTTTGCCATCACCAACATAACATCTATTGACTCATGAGAAATAACACGTAAGTAGGCTACTGAACAGAACGCTTTTTGGCTAGAGTCGCAAAATAGATGAAGTTCTGTCTCTTTGGCTGTTGGTATCCTGAAAGAATAGCACCTAGGAATTCTTACCTCAGTCACTTTCGAAAACTTTTCCAACCAGTCCTTCCATATTCTGTCCAGCGCAGGAGGCAATTCATCGTCCCACCCTACACCTGCACGCCATATTTCTTGGAGAATCATTTTCGCCCCCACGGTGACATGAGCTAGAAAACCCAAAGGATCAAATATCGACATTGTCATTTTCAAAACATTCCTCTTCGTGGTTTTGCCATCTTCATATCTCTTCATGGTGAATTGAAAATTATCATATCTGGGATTCCATAAAACTCCAAGAATTCGAAATGTGGAAGAAGAACCATCATTTATATCTTTAACTCCAATTGACTCTTCAGAAAAATATTTCATTACAGAGGAGGAATTTGACATCCAATTGACTAGTTCAAACCCTCCAAGAAGTTGAATCCTTCTTACCTCTGAAATGATTCGTATCGCATCTTCCTTAGTGTCGTTTGAATTTAAATAGTCATCCACATAAAATCTTTTGGTGATTGCTGTGGAAATATCAGGATCAGACGTACTTTCTTCGGCATTTAAGTTCTTTATGTATTGTGCACACGATGGGGAACAAGAGGCCCCAAAGGTCATCACCTGCATTTCATAGGTGTCTGGTGGTCTATGGCAGTCAAGATTTCTCCATAATAGCCGCTGTGCGCACCTATCTTCTTGTCTAATCCTCACTTGGTGAAACATCTCCCTCACGTCACCACAAAAACCAATTTTCCTTTGCCTGAATCTTAGAAGAACAGCTGTCAGAGGTTGTAACAAATCTGGACCAGGCAATAAACAGTCATTCAGGCTTATCCCATTTGCTTTAGCAGCGGCATCAAATACCATTCTGATCTTTCCCGGTTTATTCGGATTCATTGTGGCGAAATGAGGCAAATACCAGGTGTTTGGAGTATGTATCGCTGCTTCTTCCTTGGTGAGTTTCTTAAGGTATCCTTTCTCTAGATAAGAATTGATTTTTTGGCAGTAGGCATTCGCAAAACTTGGGTCTTTTTTACATTTTCTCTCTGTACATAAAAGTCTCTGGAAAGCATGTGACTTACTCTCTGGAAGCTGCAACTGATCTTCTTTCCACAATAGCCCAATTTCGTATCTATTTCCATCACGTTTGGCTGTCATTTTCATGATTTCAAGCGCTCTCCTTTCATCTTGACTGAATTTTTTCATTGTAGGAATAACTCCAAAAGATTCTGTGGAAAAAGACTGTTTAACCAGTTCATGAAGTTCATTGTCCTGTTTCCTATCACAGATATGCAAGGTTTGAGCATGATTATCAAATTCATCATCAGTATATCTGTACCTAGGGCCGTGCAGAGACCACCCAAGCTTACATTTTGTTGCAATGGGTAACTTCCCCCCTTCATGACTACAAGATGTTTGTCTAGCTACGATCAGGTCTACATTGTCTTGCCCAATGAGAATAAGTGGTCTTCCATTGAAAAAACTATCAATTGGGAGTCTTTCCAGATAGGGATAAGATTTCCAAGCATTCATGTCGATAGTTTGTTCAGGTAAAGACAGATTCTTTATAGTACGAACCCCTTCCAGATGATATTTCTTACAGTTATCTCCTGCTCCTGAAATGTCCATGTCGACTTTTCTGGAATTTTTCAACTTGGATACTACGTTGTTAGTCCACTGGATACATAAATTTTCTGCAACTCCGTTTATTCCTAGATCTTCTGCCACACTCTCCTCGACCAGGGTAACGGTGGAAGCTTCGTCGCACAGAGCCAAAGTTTCAACAATGCCATTGGGCCCATGGAGCTTCACTGGAATCATTCGAAGGAGGACATTCTTCTCTTGTTGGCGTACTGTGAAAACACTCTGATTACTATCATTATTGTGTGAAATTGGAATATTTTCCTGGCGGTCGTCATGTGGTTTATTGTAGGAAGGAAAAATTTTATGTAGTAGATGGTGATGACGAAGTTTGCATCCGTCCACCCCGCATGGTTTCTTAATTTTGCAACGAAATTTCTGATGGTTACCGTTCAAGCATAAAAAGCATAGTTTCTTACCTGTAACTGTAGTCCATCTGGTTTCTACATCGTCGGACTTGAATTTCGTACAGTTACTTACATTATGATCTTCCTTTTCACAGTGATCACATCTCGTTTTCAGTTCTCTCGTGTTAAGAACCATATCTGGACGTTTGGACCATGGCTTTCTAACATTTTTCGCGGTTTCTGGGGAGCTTTGAAAATGACTTGGCAGAGCTACATAACAAGCTCCATTCGCGATTTCCATGAGCCAACTTGAGAAATCCTCTAGTGTGACAGATCCCTTTTTCTTGAAAACTGTCTCACCTCATTTCAAACGTAATGAATCAGGTAGTTTATTTGAGAGATCTTTCAACAATTGGGGATTGAACATATGGCCTTTGGAATTCAAGGATTTCATTGTAGCTGTCAAATTCTGAACCTCGTTAGAAAATATGATTAATTTTTCCATATTACAATCTCTTATTGTGGACATTTTTTGAATTCTACTAATAATAGATTCAATGATTAGATCTGACCTGCCAAATCGCATTTGAAGAACATCTATTATCAATTTCACATCAGTATTTCCTATCATCATTCCGGAAACTGCGGATTTTGCTTCGCCTTTCAAACTCTTCCTAAGCTTCACCATCATTTCTGCTTGATTGTATCCACCCATCTCCGTTATTCGTTGAAATTGTTCTATGAAAAGTGGCCAATCCTCCGGGTTACCATCAAATATGGGAACGTCCTTATCTACGATTTGTCTCGCTAGGAATTTCTCATACTTTGAATCACCTGGGCTAACACTCTTAATCACATCGCTGATAGTTTGACATAGTAGCTTGATGTCGTTATTTTCTGCTGATTCGTTGATTTTTACAACAGAAGAGGCAACATTTTTGAGGTTGTCAAAATGATCGACATTCCTTTCACAACCATTCTGTTGCTCATTTTGACGAACACCTTCAATAAAATTACAGTTTTCTTCAGAAACTGGAAGGATTTCCGTATGCACGAGAGCTTCTCGGGAATTTTCCACCCATGACTGGATTCTGGTACCATTTCCATCCTCAATTTTTTCTATTACGGATAATTGACTTCCGATATCACTATTAGCATTTCGGGATGATAAACCATCTATTAGTTCCGCTTCTCTGAACTCATGTTCCATATGAAGAAGTCTCATCTTGTTTTCGATCTCACGTTGCTGTTGTTCAAGCTTTTGTCTTGCTTTCTCAGTCTCAATGTTCAACTTTCTTCTTTGTACATCGACACTCACCTGGGACCGCTTGGAGCTTTTCAGGGAAGCAGTATCTTCACAGGTTTTTTTTGCATGGGTATCAGCTTGAACTCTGCTCACGTTTCTGGGCGGTACAGAAGTTTCCCCGAATCCTTGGGGCCATATGTAGTCAGCCGATAAACTTCTGTTGATACCTGCGCCTAGCCTTCGACTCCTTTCATCCATACTTTGATTCATATCGGCTCGTCAGGACCAAATGTTATCGCTAATATAGCTTTTTGTCTTTTTTATTCTCAAACAACTTTTACTTTTCTATCTTTTCTTTATTTCTGTCAAGATGACAACAACAACTCCCAAACAATAATTATCTCCCTTTCCTAGATATACAAGGTATAAGATAAAAATATATCACACTGAAGACTCAACAGTATATATTCAGAATAAATAAATATCACATCAACAGATTTTTTTCACCATTATGCAATCATATCATGAATATTGAATTTGCAGTGAAAATTTCAATCATTTTGAAAACATGAAGAGAGCTATAGATTCTTTTTATAATCAGAATTTTACTAAGAAACTTCATGCATAGTCACTCGAGCGACTCTCCAGAGGTGTGCCGTTCTCTACACCATTTAAAACGATTTAAAATGCATAGGCCAGCAAACGGCGCACATCTGGAGAGTCGCTCGAGAATGACTATGCATGCGGCTGTTATACTACCATAACATTTATCAAATAAAATTAGTTTAATTTAGTAGAACATGCATTTTTGTTCTGTACTTGTAACAGAACGTGTGTATATTAGATTTGCCTATTTGAATAAAGATTATTATTATTATTATTATATTGTACCTTGCACTGATTTTAGGCCAACTCTGCTTGGTGGTTTCAGGTACCTGAGGTGCTTTCCAGCAATGTAAATGGGAAGCTCGGTACAGCCTAGGTACAACTTGTTTGTTACTTTTGCTTTCCTGGAATGCAACAGAGTTGTACCTGAGATTCCCATTTTATTGCTGAGCATGGTAATCAGGAGAGCACAAGCAGGTATATGTGGGTTGCTCAAGATATCAATACTAGCATGTGGTGTTTGCTTGGCATACATCGACCTCTCCTGGGTAGTGCTGTAGGTTTTTTAGAAGTTCCCTACAGCTGTGATAGCAAATATGTTACAGCTAACAATATTTTCAATAATCTTGAGTGTTACGCCTAGTTCCCTAGTTCATGTAAACATAAGGCAAGGTAATGCAAGAACGTAATAAATTGAAACTATTGGAATTGTGTACCTTACCTTGTGGTTTATTAAGAACGTGTCTATACGATTCCAATGGTTTAAATTTCTCATGTTCTTGCGTTACCTGACCTTACATTTACATGAGCTGGGCTTTAAATCATTGCTGAATATTCTTTATAAATTGATCTCACCTGTCGGTAAATGAAATAAATTTCATCTCAGGGCAAAGTTTCCCACAGACTTCTGCTGTGAAAACTATGATATAGAACTCACCAACAGGTACTGACTGCCTTTCTTGAAGAGCATTGTATCCTGGAAGTAGATACGAACATGCAATGTTGGGTGAGGGTAGTGCACCAGTTCTCAAAAGTGTTCTCCCACTGTACCCAGAATACATATCTCTCTTTGAGAAATGTCTATCACATATCCTCACTCCTCAGATTATGAACGTCTTCAGCTGCTTGAAGATGACATACTTTCATCCACTGTGATCTCATCAATGAATTCTTGGGAAAACTGAAATGGCATATAAACATTGAACATGGAACCAACACCTATCCCTGTGATAAAAATGTTACCGATGATATGAACTGGAGTCACATAGAAAACAAATTTGTTTTTTCGCGGACATAGTCACGAGAGTCTTGAACTTAAATTACTAATACTATACAACTAAAAACTACGAACTAGTCTCGAACTTGAATAATTACGAATACTACTAACCGAGTCTGAACAACTACAAACTTTACAGTTTACACTATCGATAACGAAACACAAACACTCAATACGGAACCGAAAAAACAATTATGAACAATAACGAGAAACAAGAAGAACGAGAAAAAATCTTAATACATCGACAAAAACACAAAGTCAAGAAAACAGAGCTACAAGAATACAAAAGTCAAAAGTCTGTTTTTTGAATAAAGGCGCAATAAGTTCAATACAACGAGTTCGAAACAATTGAATAGAGGGAGAAGTAAACAAACCAAAGTGTCCCCTAAACAATGCAAATTTTCTTACGTAAATAGAGAAAATAACGCGACCGAATTGGTCGAGACAATCTGTTTGTTTCCCTGGCAACCGAAATAGCCGAAATAGTGTTTGTGTTTTAACAGTGGCGGTTCGTTTGTGTGAAAGGCAGGAAACATGAAGGAAATGTGAACTATGAACCCTGTGAACACTTCAAACTACAACGGCGTGTCTTCAGCAGTTCAGCACTCAGCAGTAGTGCAGTGAATTTTGATGGTGGCGATTGTGTCTATTCGTCAAGTTTCAATTTTATTATTTCTACTTTACTTTTATTTGTACTTGTGGCTCTTCATCTTGATAAGACAATATGGTGATGTCTTGTATTGTTTGTAAAGCTCGAGCGGAGGCATCTCATAGTAGATCTTTCCATCGGTGAGTTGTTGATCAAAGATTGATACCGCCATATTCCTCAATTTGTACGCCCAGGTTTAATATGATATATACTAAATATATCGGTCTTTATGAATAATAATATATGAAGTTATGAGAATGTTATTGTTGTTCATATTATATATGTATAAGTACTCTGGTAAAGAAACTATTCAACTATACTCGAGTTCGTAAATTGTAGATAGTGACCCATAGATAGGTTCTATGGTTCATAATTCATATATAAGGCAGGTCAAGAAATAGAACAGAAATCAGCTGGGTACTTAGACATCAAATCAAGTTTTACTTTGCCACTTTCTTACATCCTCTTCGCACTTTCAAATCCCGTACTTAAAACCTGAAAATATTTGATGAGTCGCTGTCTACAATTTACGAACTGGAGTTTAACTAATTTTCCCATCCTACCAAGGGGGTACAACAACATTGTAGGTCTCTGGTCTCAATCATTGATTGCTTCTTTTACTCAAGTAAAAATATACGTGCTTGTGTTTTCCTTCATTTTATCAGTTCTATCATGTATATATATTACATACCTGCTCAACTATTGCTGTTTTTTATAGGATTCCAAACAATGTTTCCCTGAGAACTGCATGGATACTTGCTCTCGGAATCAAGAAAAATCCAAGCAGATTGTTTGTTAGCCATGTTTGCTCTGATCATTTTGAGAGTGGGGACATTCTCTTGTCAGAAAAGCTTGGAAAGAAATATTTGAGAAATGGTGCTATACCCAATTTGAAGTCACACTCTAAGTGGTACGTATTGTATTAAAACCTATTTACCAGCAAGGTTATTCTGCTCATTCTATAATCATGCTCAAGATGTCTTAATAGCTATTTATGAAACAAGTTTGTAAAGTAGGACTTTTTGTATGTATTTGAACTTTGTTGAACGAGGCACAGCCGAGTTTAACAAACATGTGAGTACAAAAATGCTCCTTACGAAAGTGTATCATATACAGTTTTTTCTATGACAGTTATATTGACAACTCATAGCAACTGTATCATTGATTTGTATGTTTTATGTTATGAATTTTCATTGTATTATCAAATAATGACTTCTGAGTAGAACTTGATATAAAATACTGTCTCTTTTGAAAACCAACAGTGTATGGAAAATTACGTTACCCACAGTTGATTGTTTTATTAATATGTACTTGTGATTTTTTTTTATTCACTTGTGCCAAAAAGTATCACTCAACACACTGTGAACACTTGTTTGCTCATTATCGTAAAAAAAATCTGTTCTCCAGTAAGGCTCCAGTAATATACTCTCTTTTTCGATGATAGTCAAAATGGTCAGTTTGTTCCTCAAAAATAGAATAAGGGAGTTAATTGAACCTTAGGAAAGTTCATACAAAAATATTGCCTAGCTTTAAAATCACTGAAAATAATGCAGCAGATCCATCAAATAGAATGCAATGAGAATATAATATAATATTAATAATTACAGTACTGGCAATAATGATTCGAAACGAAAAGAAGCTGACATCCCAGAAGCAACAACAGCCCCACACCATTCGAAAAATAATAGTTTTGATGAGTGAGTACAATAATAACAATGTCATAGATGATAAAAATAATATTAATTTCATGTGCAGAGTTTGTTCTGTTCCTAAGGTGGAAATTGCTGGAGTTGAAAGCTCTAATGATCCTGAGACATATAAGACCAAAAGGTATGTTATTGAAGTTTTCCTGTTTTATGTAATACAGGAATAGTATGATTAATTGAAATCTCTGAAACTCTGGGCTATATAGGTAGAATTGGTAAAGTCTTCTTAGCAAACACACTTGAAATTCATTGAGGGTCAGGTACCTTAGTGGTTAAGACCATCACCTTCAAAGCCAGTGATGTCCCTGGTCAGGTAGGTTCAAATCCTATCGACTACAGATTTTTATTCTGATGACCCGAGAAAGTGCTAGGAATTACATGTTAAAAGGCAAGATCTTGGCTTGCACAAGTTTTGACTTTTGAGGGCTGCCGTTCGTAAGGGGACAACAGCTGGTTAATGTTGCTTCTGCCTAATAGCTTATTAGGTAGAAGATCCAAATAAGGGGATTACTGCTTTCAAAGCAATATTTATTAAAGAAACTATCAAGAGTTATCAAAAAATCAGGAGCAATACAATTTGACAATCTTTCAAGTCAATAAAAATACTTGTCACTGAATCAACAAAAAACAAACTTATTTACTGGGTGTTCCCATAATAATAGGGAAACCTTGACAGTTAATGGAAAAACCAATTTATTTCATCTTACTCAGTTTACAAAATCAAAAGTGGGATATTGGATGCCTGTAGTGTCAAAAAGAAGTATTTTTCCCTTTACCACACAAGTAATTAAATTCCCAGATTCGTATTTCGATAACCAAGTTATCGAAATGCCTTGCACCAAGAAAAAATTTCAAAAGAAATCAAACAAATTGCGACTATCGCCAAAGTGTTACCACTACTGGATTTATTTTCTAACTGACTCTCATTGTGAATGTATACTTTTTCACACAATAGATAAAAATGTGAAAACAAAAACAAAAATTGCCTTGTCGAGACGAAACCTTTATTAATACCTTAAAACTTAATATCAGAAGTCTGCTTCCCAAAAATAAAAATGAATCATTAACTACATGAAAATAGCCCCTAAAATTCCCTAAAATATATATATATATATATGTATATGTATATATATATATATATATATAGAGTGTGTGAATAGAACAACTGCCTATGAAATGGTTGTTTAGATGGACCATCTTCCTAATCACACCAATAGTCTATACTACATCTAACTACATTGAAAAACAGGTGAACCTAAGCTGACTAATATTTCTATTCAAATTACTGTCAGGTGCACTTCTCTATTTAGTTGGCTTGAGAGTCAAGCAAAGGGATGATGAAACTGTTTTCGCAGGAAACTCACATTTTACTAATTATGGATTTAATAGTCCCCTTTCAAGAATGTTGAGGAAAGCTTATGCACCAGAACTTCACTGACTCATTAGAGGTATTTTTTATCTATATTATTACCACTTTTTTTAGGGGTTTTTCCATTTATACCAAATAAAAAATAAAATTGTAGTTTGATGAAAATGTGTGGAAATCTCATTATGTTCAACTTAGTCATATACTATGAATATTCATCAAGTTATAAATTATTCATAATATTATTCCCTTTATCCTATTGACAGGTTATACTTTTACATTTTTATGATTATATAGTAAGTCCTCTGTTGATGTTGCATTTATCTTGTATTATAAATTGCACCAATTTATTGTCAAAATCTAGCTAGCTTCCTGGACTTTCTGGACAACCAGTATGCAATCTCAATAGATACTATGATGTCAGATAACAGTAACGATAGACTCCAAAAGATCCCGCAATACCTACTCATTTAACAATTTCCTAAACATTTTTTTGATTTTCTATGACAAAATAGCACTAACATTTGTGATAATGAAGATTTGTAAGAATAAAGAAATTGAAAATATTCATCATGTCAATTTGGACGCTGTCTTGATCTCAGAGCGTGGTCTGTCAGTTCTTCCCAAATAAGTTCTGAATCAACAATAACGGCATCTGAGACTGCCTGCCAGAGTGATGAAGAGGAAGAGGAGATTGAACAGTAATGCTATCACTTATGACCACTGATTATTTCTACTGGCATACAATGAATTTGGATTATTCTAGATCTACATCAGCTCAAGTTTTACCAGTCCTATCTTCAATGTCCTTGGATTCAAATGGAAAGGCCAAAGCTACCAAGAAAAGGTTAGTTACCTATATTGTACTATGAAGTTTACTATGTAGAATATTTTTGTCCTATAATGGTAGATTTATTAACTCAACTAAACTGACAATTCAGAATTGACAATTAAGAATTAATAATTAGCAATTAATGTGTTGATAATCTTCAACTAAAAATTAATTATTACTTTCAAAGCTTTTCTGGCTTGATATATGTTTTAACGTTCAGAGTAGAAGACAATAAACCTGGGACCCTTAGGTTTTCAAGATTACAAGGGATATTTGAATTACTATAATTTTCATATTCATAAAATTTAGAAATAGTAGACACATGACTCATATGCATCAAAAATGATAATAGATATTTTTGTATCTAGAATGAGAAATGATACCTTTGCGTTCGAGAATGCTGAAGCTCAGCAAAATAACCATTCCAGAATGTGATGCAAAAGTATTTTGCATTCGAGATGCAAACAATATTTTTTCGAAAACTGCATCAAAACTAATATAAGAATGAAAAATTCATAAATAAGTATCTCTCATTGTTAATTGACATTTCGTGGCATTTCTTGTTTGAACCAAAACGAACGAACGAGGTGATACTGTTTGCATGACTTTCCTATGGTAGCAACATAATAAATAATAAACCGGACGTAAAAGTTCTTTACATTCTAGAACATAAAAGTCTTTTACGTTCTAGAACGAAAAGGAGACACTTCGCTAACTGAGATTTCAACGAAAATGTCAACATTTGAGTTCAGTTTTTGAAAAATGTATTTTGGAGCAGCCAGGAACATTTATTCAAAATTTTTGAAATGTAAAAATATTGTGTGCCCATACATTTAGTAGTTTAATTGTAAATCTTAGTTGAAAATATGAAAGATGGCCATCTTCCTAATTGCTAATTCTTAATTTTTTCTATAGATCAAAGTTTATAAATCTAAAATTTAAAATTAGTGGAATTTCAAGAAAATTTTATTTTATTATTTTACAATTTTTTTATTTATAAACAGATTTTGATGAAATTCTGACTAAATGTATTTCGAAGTATTCTGAATCCAGTGGTGTAGTCAGAATTTTCATAAAGGTTCTGAAATTGAAGTGGTGGGTTGATTTATTGACATAATTTTCAATATTCCCATATAACTTTTTTATTAATGGACCCATTCCTACGTAATTTTCACATTATTCGCTTAAAAATGTCGTGAATCCAATGGCACCGTCATATTGTATCTAAAAAAATGGCTAGTGTTTTTCGGATTTTTGACCTTGAAAAAAATTCGAAGTGGACCTTGAAATTTTTATTTTCATTTTGAATTTATGGCACTCATCTAGATCTATTGATGCTTTATCTATTGAAAAAAAATCTTCTAAATTGGATAATAAATAACAGTTTTAGAGAGGTGGCCTGGTATATATATATAGGTGAAGAATTGCTTCTGACATCTACAGTCAAATAGCGGAAACTTAATTTGGATCGAACCCTAGACCAAAGACTGATGATCATCTGCGACATTGACAGGCCGACAACTGTTACACTGACCAACCTAAGGTTCCATAAAGTTTCTAGTGCGTTAGGAGGAACGCAAAGACAGTATAACGCACTAGAAACTTTATGGAACCTTAGGTTGGTCAGTGTAACTAAACAGTTGGAGGAACGCAAAGACAGTATAACGCACTAGAAACTTTATGGAACCTTAGGTTGGTCAGTGTAACTAAACAGTTGTCGGCCTGTCAATGTCGCAGATGATCATCTGTCTTTGGTCTAGGGTTCGATCCAAATTAAGTTTCCGCTATTTGACTGTAGATGTCAGAAGCAATTCTTCACCTTATTCTTCTTTGTGTTAGTGCACAACTATTTCAGTGTATTCGATTTAATTCCAAGAGACTCCATAAAGCCTCCCTGACGAGTGGTAGACCACGAAACAGCTGTCGGTGGATGGTGGACCTCTTGTGAATTAAATCGAAAACTCTTTCTCTTCACCTATATCTGTATCACATATATATATATATATATATATATATATATATATATATATATATATCCGAGCTTTCAGAACTATATTTATTCCATCATCACGGCAACTACAAATTTAATTTTTATGTGTTGGTATTATAAAGGTATGACATATCTATGCTTACAATCGTAGGTGAGGTTGGATGATACGATGTATGTTATAAATTTCATAATTAAAAAAAAGTATGACATACATTGTGTCATCCAACCTCACCTAAGTTTGTAAGTATAGATAAGTCATACCTTTATAATACCATCAACATATACTAATTAAATTTGTAGTTGCCCTGATGATGGAATAAATATAGTTCCGAAAGCTTGATAAACTTAACTGACTTTTCTTTTGTGACATTATTGGCTACATTCCCCACTATTCACTAGTTTAATATATATATATTAAACTGTCTTTGCAGTAAGGTATTAATTCAGAGTGCATTCGTTTTGATTCTGAGAGCTTCCATCATGCTGTCCCGACGAGTTATAAATAACGAAACGGCCGTCGACAAATGATGGAACTCTCGGAATTTAATCGAAAACACTCTTTTCACTCTACATATCATCTATCTGTTCAAGATCAAAGAGAAAATTGATATATAGCCATACTGTGTTCAACTTCAATCAAACTTTCCAGGAAGAGACCATTACGATTCATTGGAGATTTCAGTCCTTCTGATATGGATGATCCACATAAGGCCAGACTTTGTTTAACAATTGCAAAGAAAACTGTGTTTCGACAAGCCAATCACATAAGAAATGTACAGAGGTCGCAGAGGAGATTGAGGAACAGAGTCAACTCTTTGAAATCTCTTCTGAAATTTCTTAACAAGAAGTTCAGTTTGACTGAAAGTGCTCAATCAGTCATCCAAGTAAGTGTGAAGTAATTGAATTATGTATAATAATAATAATAGGCGACCGAGGTAGCGCAGTGGCCAAAGCGCTCGGCTCATGATCCAAGGGTCGTGAGTTCGATTCTCCAATGAACCAGACCTTTTTTCGTTAGAAATTAATTCTGGGTTATTGAAGAATACCTTTCCCACGTTTCATGATTGACGGGACTACGAATAATCACGCTGCTTCTAAGGTGGCGTATGTAGTTAGTAACAAGGCCTATCCAAAACACGTGGCTAATGACCATAGTAGTCGATGCCAACACACCAAAGAAAATAATAATAATAATAATAACGTTTAATATCCCAAGAAACAACAATATGTTTATGATAGGGAACACAACGGATGAAATGAAAAAATATTTATAATGTACAGATATATAAGAGAAAGTAGTGAACTTGTTTTCAATGATGAAAAAAATAATGCAACCTATTCTTCAGTGAAGTGTGCATTTCTTTTGAAGTCTACTGAAGGTTGCTCCTAACAACAAACAACATGCACTGATGTATACCAAATATTAAATTATATACCAAATAAAAAATTACTGGGTTACATGGAAATTTGGCTCAATTGATCTCACCAGTGAATACTCAGTGTGATGAGTAGTATGTCAAAGACTTTTCTAGAATCAAAATACACTAGATTTGTCACTAGATTTTGAAATCTAGTGTATTTTGATTCTAGAAAAGGCTTTGACATACTACTATGATGTAAGTTTATTTATTTGGTTACTTATCAAATTGTTTAATGTTTTATAGGCATCTTTATCTGGATCAGCAGCTGACTTGATGACGAGGGTATTGAGAGGACCGTCCCGCCAAAAATATTCCCCGGAACTCAGATCGTTCGCACTGACCTTGAGTTTTTACTCTGCCAAGGCATATGCTTTTGTGAGAGAAAAATTCAATAAATCTCTTCCTCATCCAAGTACCATAACTAAATGGTTCAGGAATGTTGATGGTTCCCCAGGATTTACTCAAGAGGCATTGTCTGCATTGAAAGCAAAGGTCTCTGTTAAATATTCGAGTTGCACCTACCCGGTGACTGAATATGTCTGTTCGAAGGACGATATTTGGATCAGGATATAGTAAAAATACTAGAAAAACTTCAGTTTAATTTCAATTATCGTTTACAAAGTGTAACTTGTCACTTTTCCAAATTCAATTCGTACTTGTCACAAATGTCAAAAAATTACGTTTTAAAAGAAATCAATTATACAGTGTGAATAAAAGCATAATATCAAATATGTTATTTTTCCAAACAGAATATACAAAGAGATAACAACTTTCCGCAACATCCTCCCACCTTGAGTTGATTTAACCCTGTTCAATAACTCAATAATCAGGTTGCTACATCCCGAATCTCTGAGGAGGTTTGACTTTTCTCCCATATCTGGTGGTAACTGATGAGGGAACTTCAGGAGTCACGGAATATTCTTCGTCGCTCTCTAACTGATCGATATTAGCTGTCTCAAGATCTGGCTTCTCTGGAGGTTTTACAGTTTTCGATAAGGAATGCAGATCTAAATCATCTTTGCAATTCAGTTCTAGGCGATATACTCTCTGAAGGGGTCTCAATACTGATCCTTTGGTAGTTTTCAATTTCACCAGTCGTACTTTATTATCTCGTCCAGGAATTAGTTCCTCGATGTAAGCTAAAGGCCAGTCTAGCCGTTTCAAATTATCAGAGCCTATCAGAACGACATCACCTACTTCAATCTCTTTCGTACCGTGTTTTTTGGATGACAATTTCAGTTGTCCCAAATATTCATTTCTGAATCTCCTACGAAGATCTTCTTTCAGTTTCATCCTATACCTCAAATGTTTCCTAAGATCTGAACTTTCCACAGCATCTAAATCAGGAACTCCAGATTCTTGAATATCTCGCAAAAACATCGCAGGAGTCAATGGAATGAGGTCTCTGGGATTCTCGTGCATATACGTTAATGGTCTAGAATTCAATATCGATTCGCAGTCACATAAAACTGTAGATAATTCCTCATATGACAGAGATGCTTTTCCCAACACCTTCCGAAGGAGATCTTTGATGATTCCAATTAACCTCTCCCAAAAACCTCCCCACCAGGCAGCTGTTGGAGGATTAAACTTCCATTCTATTCTCTCCGCAGTACTATAAGACGTTATCATTTTCCAATCCAACTTGGCAAATTCATTTGCACTACCACAGAAATTTGTACCATTATCGCTGTAGACAGTTGATGGTCTCCCTCTTCTTGCCACAAATCGTCTGAATGATTGTAGAAAAACATCAGTTGAAAGAGAAGACAAAAGTTCCAAATGCACAGCTCGATAAATGGCACATGTGTACAGGCAAATCCATACCTTTGCTCCAGTACGAATGAATAACGGACCGGCTAAATCCACGCCAATTACTTCGAATACATAAGCTTGTCGTACTCTATTTAAAGGTAGTGGTACAGGTGGTACTTCCAAATGTCTTGCATTGAATCTTTGGCAAATTGTGCATCTAGAAACGACGGATCTCAAAGTTTTCCTTCCTTTTAATATCCAATACCTTTCTCTCAGTAGGCCAAGTAAACACTGAACACCAACATGCGAAGCTTTCACGTGTTCATCAAATATAAGTTTACTAACCACAGGATGCTTGGATGGCAAAACAATTGGATAGCGGAAATCATTGGAATCATTCCGTTCGGATATTTTTGTTTTTACCCTGATGATACCATCATCGTCAATGAAGGGACAAAAACTTTTCAACTTGGGATCATCAAGTCCAACAAAAGATTCATTCTGTACCAATTTAATAATACATATCTCAGCAACATGGATTTCTGCAATTGACAATTCTTCCTCCATCAATCTCTCATCTTTTTTGTTACAACGACAGTTTGAAATGAATCTTCTTATCCAACCAAAAACTCGGATAATTTTTTCATATTTGGAAATTCGTTCATGATACCAGGATAAATCTATTCTCGAAGAAAAATTCGAAGAAGTTGTTTGTTTTCCGATCTCAGAATTTATTGCTTCTTCATCTCTGATGAAATTTTGGTTCGGCCAGTTCTTTGGAGATTCTTTTAGCCATTGAGGCCCCTCCCACCATTTTGAATCGATCAGTTGTTTCGGTGAGCAGCCACGTGAAGGTAGATCGGCTGGATTGAGATCTCCAGGAACATAAAACCAAGCATTCTTATTGGTCAAACTTCGAATTTCCTTCACCCGATTCCAGACAAAAGGTTTCCAATTTTCTTCATCCTTTATCCATGATAAGACTGTCGTCGAATCAGACCACCAGTAAACCAGTAGAGCCTTATCAATAGTTTCAGTGATTGTAGAGGATAATCTAGCACCTATTGTAGCTGCTAACAACTCAAGACGTGGAATAGTCAATCGTTTTACTGGAGAAACCCTGGATTTAGCTTGGACAAGTTGTATATGCACGCCATAACATGTTTCAGATCTCAAAAAGATAGCTGTGGCATAGGCATGCTGACTGGTATCACAGAACACATGCAAACTACAATGATTTCTTCCTTCGGATGAGTTGAGCAACCATCTAGGAATTTTCAGGTTCATGAGAATGGAAATATCAGCCACCCATTTCAAAAAACTTTCTTTGACTTCTTCTGGTACCTGCGTATCCCATCCAATCTTAGACTCCCAAATCTTCTGTAACAATAATTTGGGACAAAGGGAAACCGGACATGAAAAGCCAATTGGATCAAAGAGTCGGTGGGCTGTTGATAAAATCACTCTTTTGGTAATTATTTCGGTATCAAGTTCTTGAAACCAATCTGAATTCAACTGCAGAGTATCAGAGTTTTTATTCCAAAAAAGTCCCAATACTGGAGAAACACTCGTAGTTTCCGGGAACTTGTCAAAAACTGTGTGCTCCCACCCTCTTAGATCAAACTGGGCAGATGCAAATATCTCTGTGGAAACTTCAATGAAATTCTTCAGTTCCTTTTCGGTGTTCACACTAGTAACACAGTTATCTACATAAAAACTCTCGAGAAGTTGAATTATTATTGATTTCGTTTCAGAGTTTTCAGATCTCTCTAAAATATTTTTCAGGTGACATTCAATTACTGCTCCTAACAGGAAGGGGCTGCATGTAACTCCAAAAACAACTCTTGCATGACGATATGTTTTCAAATTGCCTGCATCATCAAACCAGAAGAAACGCAAAAAATCCCTTTCATCAACATTCAAGCTGATTTGCAAGAAAGCTTTTCTTATGTCCGATATAACCCCAATTTTTGATAGGCGAAATCTGATCAATAAGGACGGTATCAACTCAATTAAATTGATTCCTTTCTCCAGACATTGATTGAGAGATGGTTGGTTTTTCTCTCTAGCAGAGGCATCGAAAACAGGGCGTATTTTTGTTGTTGTACTGCCTTTTTTCACTACATGTCGGTGCGGTAGATAATGCCCCTCTTTCACTAAATCTGTTTCTGGAATATTTTCGACAATACCCTCATGCAACCATTCTCTGAACACGTCATCGTATTGATCACGCAAACCATCAGAATCGAGCTTCTTTACTAAGGAAACAAGTCTTTTAGAAGCCAATCCATAATTACTCGGCAAAGGCGGGTGATCTTCAATCCAAGGCATACACACTTCGTATCTGCCATCTTTGTTTCTCTTCACAGAATTCCGAAAATGATTCATCACGCCTTCCTCGATTTCTTTGTGGGTCTTTTTCTGTACAGGATCAGATATACCAAGGATATCTAAATTCCACAAATCAGAAATGCATTCATTCCTTGTAAACATAGACATGGCAATCAATGTTTCAGTTTTTTCAGGTTTTGTTTTGCTGTAGTTATCAAGTTTGCCCATCAATGTCCACCCCAGAAGAGTTTCTAGAGCTACAAGGCCACTTTCCAATTGATAACGATTTCCAGTTAACAGTTTACCAGCGATATCAGCTCCAATAAGGATATCAATGGGTCCTTCTTGAATATCAGTGATTTCAATACCAACTGATCGTAATTTATTCATCCAGGGACCTTCTCGAATACATGAAATATTGGTACATATCAGAGGTTGATCTAATGCTTCAAAATTACAAGAAT
Organism: Chrysolina haemoptera; assembly: GCA_958298965.1. NCBI lineage: Eukaryota > Metazoa > Arthropoda > Insecta > Coleoptera > Chrysomelidae > Chrysolina > Chrysolina haemoptera. Next base: position 25,104,994 of record OY282584.1, read on the forward strand.
ATTCATTCTTCAGACTACTCAATCTTATTCGATAGCAGTTGTGTATCATAGCATTCGTTTTGGAGCCACCAAATAAAACGTGAATGATCTCTTCCTGCCTCAGACATTCATAACCCATCTCTAGAGCCGCAGACTTTGTCACATATGATTTCTGAGAACCAGTGTCAATTATTACACGAGCTTTTCTTGATTTGTTGGCACCATTCAAATTGACAACTAAAGTTTGTAGAAAAACTTCAGAATACGAACTATTCGATAAGTTGTTTTCAATGTTTGTTTGTACTGATTCAGTAGGCTTCGAGTCTGTTTCTTCGGTTTTGGGGCACATTATAGCAAAATGTCTACCATTACAAATGGTACATACTACACTAACTCGGCATTTTCTAGAAATGTGGCCATATTTCAGACACTGATGACAACATCCTCTTTCGCAAAGCCTTTTTTTCCGTTCAAACAAAGTTAACTTTTTGGCATCTGTACAAATCTCACTAGAGTGGTCTCCGCTGCAAAAATGACATTTCTTTTGCATTTTATTATTCATCAACCCAGAAGTCGTCGGCAAAACATGAGTTTTCAAAGGATCATTCTTCTTTTTTGATTTGCTATGCATATCAAAACCTGATACAGCCAAATTAATCCGTTCCTCGTTTTCTACTTCTTTCCGGACAAATGTCATCAATTTATCCAAGCGATCTTTGAGAGAAGATTCACTATCGTAAAGGCTACTTCTTTGCCATACCCGTATAAGATCTTCAGGAAGGCAGGACTCCATCAAAGGATACAACATAGCCGCGCACGTATCAGAGGTTACATCAAGAGTTTCTAAAGATCGCAGTTGAGATTCCATTTTGTCATAGAGAAAACTGAGTTTGTTGTTATTCGAAATATTGTTCAACACTAACTTCAACAACTCTCGTACATAGAACTCCACCAGTAAATCTTTTCTTCCAAATCTGCTCTTGAGGCTTTCAATAACTTTGGGGTAATTTTCCGCACTCGGTGGGTAACTTTCCACCAGCTGACGAGATCTCGAGTTTGGAATGGTCGCCTGAATCAAATATTGAAATTTATCCTCCACGGCAATGTCTTCGTCATCATGGATTCGTTTAAATTGGCTCCAGAAGGGAAGCCAGTCTTTAATTTCGCCACCAAACTTCTTGAACTCAATAGTGGGTAACTTGAGTTTTCTTTTGGTGTTGCTGGAATACTGAGATATACTATCCGCCACATAATCTTTATTCGACATATTGTCAGCTAACAGCTTCACCTTATAATATTTCGTAGAATAATCATCGGCAGTTAAAATCTCAAAATTCAAAGCTTCATCATCGTGAGTGAGATAATCCAAAACTTGCTTGTGCAAATCCATCAGGATTTCAAATTTCTGCTCCAAAAGGCGTACATTACTGTGTATTGCCACCTTATCTAAATCAGTTTTTGCGAACAGTATCATAATTCCATCGAAAACTCGGTCAAAAGAACTCCTTTGAACCGCAAGTACTTTTTCCACCTTATCCATATTCAGAGTCCTGTCACGGTCGCCAAATGTTAAATATTCGAGTTGCACCTACCCGGTGACTGAATATGTCTGTTCGAAGGACGATATTTGGATCAGGATATAGTAAAAATACTAGAAAAACTTCAGTTTAATTTCAATTATCGTTTACAAAGTGTAACTTGTCACTTTTCCAAATTCAATTCGTACTTGTCACAAATGTCAAAAAATTACGTTTTAAAAGAAATCAATTATACAGTGTGAATAAAAGCATAATATCAAATATGTTATTTTTCCAAACAGAATATACAAAGAGATAACAACTTTCCGCAACAATGAAACGTGTTGAATGGAATGGTAAAAGATTTACTGGCTATGTGGACTTTGGCACTGAAGTGTATGGTGACATTATTCCTGAAGCCAAAGAAGCACTTGTGTTCATGCTAGTAGCTGTAAATGGTCACTGGAAAATACCAGTAGGTTATTTTTTGATTGATGGTCTATGCGGGAATGAAAAGGCCAACTTAGTTTTGATGCTGTTGGAATTTTTGAATGAAACATGTGTCATTGTGACATCTTTTACTTTTGATGGCACCACTGCTAATCTCAATATGGCTAGTGCTTTAGGAGCTGATTTTGATAACACTGATATGTTGAAAACAAATTTTTATCATCCTATTACCAATGAGCCAATTTTTATTTATTTGGACCCTTGCCATATGCTGAAATTGTGGAGAAATTGTTTGGCCACTCTTGGAACATTATATGACGGTGAAGGGGAGAAAATCAGTTGGTATTTTTTTCAAAATCTGGTTGATTTGCAAAACCAAGAAGGATTGCAAGCTGCCACCAGGTTGAAAAATAGGCACATGATGTGGGAACGGGAAAAAATGAAAGTTAGTCTTGCTGCTCAAACTTTCAGTACAAGTGTTGCAGATGCTTTAGTTTTTTGTGAACATGATTTAAAGCTTGATAATTTTAAAGAGTCTGGAGCAACAGCAGAATTTGCGAGGGTAGCAAATAATTTGTTTGACATTTTTAATTCTAGGAATAAATTTTGTAAAGCTCCATTGAGAAGAGGTTTATCACCTGAGAATGCTTCCATCATTTTCTCCTATTTGGAAAAATGTCGAAGTTATATTTTAACTTTGAGATATCTGAATAAACCAATAGTTCAATCCAAACGCAAAACTGGCTTTGTGGGATTTTTAATCTGTATCAAGAGTCTGAAGGATTTTTATTCAAAATATATTGTGGAAACTCCAGTTTTGAAGTATATGCTAACATATAAATTTTCACAGGACCATTTAGAGATTTTTTTCAGTGCTATCAGAAATAAAGGTGGTAATAATAATAACCCTACAGCGCGTCAATTTGAATATATTTATAAAAGATTACTCATTCAGAGTGAAATAAAAGGCAGTCAGAAGGCTAATGCTATTGCTCTGGATTCAACATCAATTCTTTGGGTGGGGTCTTCATCTGTTACTAAAACAAACTGTGGTAGTGATTTGCTGAATTCTGAAGAGTATCTCAATTATTGTCAGGAAATAAAAGAATTTGATTTCATTTCAAGTAATGCATGGCATTTAACACCGTTCATTGAAGATGTTGTGTCATATATTGCAGGTTTTGTTATAAGATGTTTGAAAAAATGTGTAACTTGCTCTGAATGTTTAACTTTATTAGAAGGTGATTATAGCCCATCTTTACTTCTACTACAAAAAAAACAGGGAGCGTTGATTTTCGCATCTAAATTTGTTGTGACAATTTGCAAAACTGCTGAAACAACTTTGAAAATTTTTATCCTTGGAAATAATATTTTTACAATTGAAAATCCTAAAGAATTACTAGTGACTTTATCATTTAGGAATTTACCTGAAACAATTTTTGAACAACTGAGATCACAATTGGATGATCATGGAATTTCGTTGATAAAAATGATACTCAACAAATATTTAGACGTAAGACTTCATCATGAAACTTCAAAACTGAAAGATTCTGTAAAAGGTTGAGTTCGCAATATTTTAACAGAAACTATTTTGTTCAAAAACCAATAAATGGATAATGGAATTCCTAATTTTGTCATACAAGGATGAAGTAGAAAACCAGTGGTACAGATATTGTAGAGTAAGAGCCCAGGGCCCCCAGACATACTTTATTGTCTGAAAGACAAAATGTGGGGCCTCAACTAGTCTTCATATGTACATTGAACGCCCGCATACCTACTAAGTTGGTTAGACCAATCCACAGATACGAAGTGAAAAAGGTAAGTTTGTAAAAATGTAAAATTTGTTATTACGAACTCCAAGGTTTTCAGAGAAAACCCCTCAAAAGCAGAGCTTGTGCGAGCAAGGGAGATCCGTGACCTACAGCTTAAAAATTGGATTAAGAAACTTGATCACTTTGCTTCTAGTAAAAATAGGATCAATTTATCTTGAATTCTGATGGCGGATGGCGGATTTTTATATATGTTACTTAGGGCACTATTTTAAACATATATTTCTTCAGCCAGAAAAATAGTAAGGGCCAAACATTCCCTCCTGAAATTTTTACGATGATTTCCCGATTTGATTCGATCTCTTTCATATTTCCTCGACATATATACTTCGATATGTCTGTAGTTTCTGAAAAATATCGGAAAATGATAACCTTGTTTTCCGGGAAATTTTCCGAATAATGTCGATATTCTAAACACGAATAAAAACAAAACCGATGTTCAAAACTGAATTTCGAAAAATGCAACAAATAATATCAGCTCGATATTTTCTCTAAAAATGACCGGATAATAACGAAATTACTCGGAAAAAATCGATATTCCAATTCACTAAGACAACTTTTGATCGCCTTTGCAAAATCTACGAAAAATGTCATTTAATTTTTGTCCTCAAATCAGTAGTCCGGGGGTTATTTCAAAATATGTATTTTAAGTTGTTTCTTTAAAACGGAAAAATCGATATATCTCCCCATCTAAAGAAAAAATTATAAATTTATCTATCTATCATTCCAGCACAATCGTTGGAAATTTTCTGGTGATGATTAATTTATTTAAAATAGATTCTTCAATATAGCTCTCAGCTACTATAGTTTCACATTCCCCAAGCTATGTTACTCTTGATTATTGTATACATAACGTATGAAGTGTAGACCATTGGAATTCATGTCAGTATTTGCTGACACCATCGGGCCATTATCCACGCCGCAGGCCATAAACGCCTCCTTCACGCATTTGATACATAAATAACTATTTTGGAAACTTTAAAGTATCTAGCGGAAGTTATGGCCGGTGGAAAGTGTCTAACAGTGTTCAATATTACTTGTAATAGTATCTTATGAAATATATATAAAAATCAGCTAGCTATCAGAATTTAAGATGAGTTTATCCTATTTTTACTTACCTTTCTCACCTCGTATTTGTGGATTGGCCGTCTAACCAACTCAGTAGGTATGCCGGCGTTCAATGTACATATGAACACTACTTGAGGTCCCACATTTTGTCTTTCAGAAAATAAAGTATGTCTGGGAGCCCTGGTCTCTTGAACTATTGAGTATTTTTTACTGAACATTTTGTAGCGAATAAATTAATATTGATGCTGATTATGAACATTTCAATGCAGGTAATACTCAGATTTTTTTAATGAAAATAATTATTCTGGAAGTTTTGATGTGATTTGAAGATGATTTGTGTTCTGGGCCAGATGGGAATCATTTTTTACTCAGAACGTGCTTTTATACTTTAAGTAAATCATTGGATATTTAATTCAATTTGTTTCTTGAAAGTCGACTGTTTCCAACCACCTGGCAAAATAGTTATGTTACAACAGTTTTCAAAAATGGTTCTAAGGAAAGAATCAAACACTACAGACCAATTAGTAAACTTCCCACTATACCTGAATTCATTCATTTATTTGGTATAAACGGGAAAACCCTTTAGTTACAAAACGTAAAATGTGCATATATATTAAAAATACTTGAAACTAAGACAGTTACAAAATTAGGTAAAAAAACTTAAAACTAAGTTCTGAATAAAACAATACAAGTGCTTAATAAAAAAAATAATTCAAATAATTCTTAGTAGTAAGTTATATCTTATTGTATAAAATTAATAATTGAACATCACGGTTTTGAAGGGGTCAGACTTCAAAATCATTAATTTTATTATTTATTTATTAACGGCATTGCCTGTTTGTTGCAAAATATTTAACAAGGTCGCATATATGTCCTGTTAAGTTATAACTGTATACTAAAGAAAAAATAATTACAATCTCACAATTTTTTAAAATAATTTTCAAAAGTTACTTTGAAATTTGAAGTTTAAAAATACTATCATTAATTATTTTGTGGATTAGTGGAAAGTTTGATTCCAATCTTTTATGAGCTAAAGTATCCAAGTTTATATGCAGATTGCAATGTACCTCAAAAACTTTTAACTCTAGCAAATCAATATCCACCTTATACGATGGGTTCCAACTTTTGGTGTTGTATTTTTTGAGTATTGACCTACTAATTGAGCAATAAAATATTTTCAAGCATGGGAGAGATAATTCATTTGAAGATCTGAGAGTGAAACTAACATTGTTAGTGCTCTTTTTGTCGTTTGTAAAATTTGTTATCATGAATCTCCCAGGTTTCCGGAGAAAACTCCTCAAAAACAGAGCTTGTGTGAGCAAGGGAGACCTGGGGCCTAGAGCTTAAACAGTGGATTCTGAACCACTTTAGCTCAATGAAGGCGGTGGGGATCGAACCTGAGCCGCCTGGGTGAGATCAAACGCTCCTAACACCTCGACCACTTCGCTATATTTCTAGAAGTTACATTTGCAATATGGGGTTTGAACAACATTTTTGGGTCCAGAATGATTCCTAAATTTTTTAATGTATTTGCAGGTTCTAATTCCGATTTTTGGAAACAAGTCTTTATCATACTGTAATATTTCACTATCAGATGAGTCATGAATAACTTTAAACATTTAGATTTTAGTTCGAAAATATGAATAGGACATTCATAAAATCTGTTCCCCTTTTCAACTTTAAACATCTTCAGATCATCATCAAACAGAAGAAATTAACTACAGAAAATAACATAACTCCAGTCATTAACAAACAGGTCAAAAAGTAGGGAGCCTTAAATGATATGTAACTATGGTTGATGAAGATACCGTACTATTTTACATATTGAACCCTACTGCAAAAAGCATTTAGTTTATGCAACATTATGATTATTCACTCTATCAAATGTTTTGTAAAAATCTGTGTAAATTGAATCTATCTGGTGTCTATTCTCAAAAGCATTTATTATAAAGTATTGATTAATGAGCAGATTTGTAGATCTAAAGATAGATAGATAGATCTTTATTAGTTAGGAACCCCAATAGGTATACATAGAAGACAATATATAGAAATATAAATATATACAGACATATAATAAAATGATTACTATAATATCAATGAGTAAACAATTGCAAGTAATATATTAAAAATACATGTGAATAAAAAATTAACCTAGAATAAAAATACATAATACTTTTATTGTGGATGCAGTCAGACAGGTGGCCACAATTCAAAGAACTTTCTTTGGTATATCTAAGCTTTCGGATAACTAATCCATTTTCAAAGATATCTACAAAGTTGTTGAAGTAAAACATAAAAAATACTTAATTATAAAACATTTAACATTTTACTTACATCGTGAGATGAAAATTTTATCTTGAAGCTTGATCATGCTTATTTTTCAATGGGCCTAACAGATCATAGTACTAGTTTTCGAGATACACCGTGTTGAATATGATAAATATTTACTTTTCGTCACTCTGTATCTCCCAACTGATGATTTTATTCTGATGTTTCCCATGTGGTATCATCACATCCTTGTAGTATCATCATTACATCCTTGTATGACAAATTCATGATAAATTCATTCATCTTCAAATCTTTTCGTAGTACAGGGCGATTTCCTTTGATAATAATTCCTTTTTCAGACTTTCACAATTTTATTGTTTTATAGAGTGAAAATTCGAAAAAATGAACTTCTGCGAATGTAACAAGTATAATATGATTTCTGAGAAACCCTGAGCGTAAAAAAATAACTTCTTCATTGAATCGGCTTCTAGAAGATGCTGCAGATATTTATTCAAGTCATGGCTTTTTTCGAGGGATACGGTACGCAATATTGTATAGTATTATAACTGATCAGTATTTTATTGAAACATCAAAATCTCGAGTAAAAAAGGCCCGATGAGGAGAAACTATGGCAAATCGGCCGAAAACCGGAGTGAAAATATAGCAATGAGGAAATGTACGGATTTTAGCTTTTTTCACAAATGTTTTGCCTTGTATATGAAAAACCCGTCATGGGATTACAATGAAAAGTCAAAGTTTTTATTTATTGAAGTATACTTAATTTTTCGAATTGACATCATTCAACTCTGTATGTGATGGAACTCATCAATTAACATCCTTCATGAAAATTTGTCATTCTCTGTGGGTTTATTACTACAAGCTGTCCCAAAAACCAAAATTCGTTTTTTTTCAACATTCGTTAATCACCTTGTATGAATTTTATCAACTGTGATGTTAGATGAATTTAATTTATAATATGTTATAATTCAATCTTTCTTCGCATTTTCACTCTATAAAATAGCATTATTATCAAATCAAATTATCTCGATTGTTAATCGCCCTTATTAATACGCTTGTTTGTTAAATGCCTATTTCCATTGATACTATTTTAGATATAAAGTCTATCCCTGCTTCACCCAGGTTGGTCAGCAAAATATGTCATTACAATTGAATGTGAAATATCTGTATTCAAACTCCTTACCTTGAAGGTATTAAAAACGATTTTCTACGGTCTTGATAATGATGCAATGCTGTAATCTTCAATAACAAAGTTCTCAAGAGCATTTTTTTCGCAGAATTGGGTCATATCGTACTTGACTTTGTTTATACTTCTTTTAAAAACGGTGAATTTCCGAAAAATATCAAGGTCAGTACAATGGTCTCTGTACCCAACATCAGCAATACAAATGAAGTTATTAACTTTTATCCAATAAACACTAGCCAGCAGAAAATTTATTAGAACTTGCTGTTTAGAACCAATTTTGCTCCAGGCAACAATTTGTTGATGGATTATCAATCATGTTTCAGTTCAAAACATTCATGTGAAACTGCATTACAGCTCACCTTGTCCAAGTGGAAAGTGTTAATTAATAATAAAATTGTAATCGCTGTATTTCTCGACTTTAAGTAAGTAGGCTTTTGAACAATCATGTACTGAATTGTTAGCACAAATCAAATTTAGATGTAATAGAAAACTGACATGTAATCGAGAACTTTTCAGTATTCCCTTTTATGACTAGTTGTGTACAATTTTGAATTTGTACATGTTATTTCATTTAAAAAAATTTCAAATCTTCAATATTTCAATACACTTCCTGTAAAATACAATTTTGGGCAATATAACTAATGATATGAATTTATTAAGTTGGTTTAAAAATTGTTCAAATTGTTAAAAACTGTTAAATTGTTAAAATTATTTTTTCCGTTAACCAGCTGTCGTCCCCTTACGAACGGCAGCCCTCAAAAGTCGAAACTTGTGCGAGCCAAGGATTACGAGGTCTTACCTTTTAACGTGTGATTCCTAGCACTTTCTCGGGCCATCAGATAGAAATCTGGTGTCACTAGGATTCTAACGTATCCTACTAGCAGTCAATGGTTTTGCACGTGAAAGTCTCAACCACTGAGCTACTTGGCCCTTGGTTAAGTTGGGAGAACAGTTTATCAGGTATACTTGCATAACTACTGTATTGCCAAATATTGAAAACCTAGTTCTTGTCATTGAATGTTATGTACATAAATTTCATTCTAAATGCATAGTCGGCATTCCACATCCTGTGTGTGCTGTCAGTTTGCAGTGACCTGTGAGCAAACCTCTTATGATAGAGATGTGCTTTACTGAGTTCAAAGGAGTTTGTCAGTTTGTTATTTTTCCACTTGAGTGTTAAATCCTCTATTGTCTGCCCAGCCTGTTATTATGTTCTTGGTTACTGCCTCCTCTTATCAGGGCGTTCGCTATTTCTTAGTAGTATAATAAAAAAATAAAACAAAGGTTTATTGTCTAACAGGAGTAACCCAAATTACAAGACAAATATAAGGTTTACAGCTATGAATAAGTATAAGTATAGTAGAATACAAAAATAGCATATAAAATCAGTAGAATAATAACTATATAATACACACAATGATACATACAAACAATAACATATAACAATAATAAAATAATACATAGATTATAGAATCCTAATTGAATTGGCAGTGCAGAGAGTTGAACACAGTGTAGAACCTTGACAGGATGAGGAGAGGTTGTTATCAGATTGTAATTAGATCTGCATATTGAATTTTATACTTGAAGTATCCAAATGGAACCACAAAAATATCACATTCTGAATAAAAACTATTATAAATTTACAGATGTTATAAACTGGGGATTTTATTAAAAACTTTATAATAATCTGCCAATAAATATAACAGAAATAAAACCTCTCAAAATATTCATAAGAGATGTAAAAGAATTTCTTATGAGCCAATGTTTCTACTCGGTTGAAGAGTTTTCGGACAGCTGATATATGCTCTTTTTTTTACATGTTATATATTTTTAATATTTCTTGTCAACATTTGTATCGTATTGTAACAAATTTAACATGTTTGTAATTATTGTATTTTAGCCTTTACGTTTCTTATTTCTGTAAAAACAGTTTAAGTGATTAATAATATTATATTATGGTACAAGTATACAAGTGAGCCTTCAAAGCACACTCAACGAACTCAAGGGAACTACCTGAAGCTGACTGCACTTAAATGTTTCAAGTGCTTTAAAGGTACTTGTACAAATGTAGAATGCATTATTTTTTATTATCCCTGCATGGATACTTCAAGAACAATGCTGGAAATGAATTTTAGATAAGGGTAATGTGCCTTATATTTTATTACACAAACAATTAATAAGTAAGTAATGGATATCTAATCTCACTTATTGTTGAAATTGAGACTTATAGGACATTTAGTATGATAAACTGGGAAAAACCTGTATAGTACTGTCTTTAGTGCACTCAACAAGGATTATGATGCAGGTATAATCAAAAGTATTGTATTGTATTGCTTTCATCGAATCGCCAGACACGCTTTTCTCTGTAGTCTGTTAAGTTTAGCGTGAAGTTTATAAAATACGTACCAATTCAGTAATCGGTATTTCTTTACATTTTACAAACTGTTGTGTAATGAAAATGTTTGTTCATATATTTCACAAATGTGTATATATTACTATTTATTTGATTACAATTCCTAAACTGTTGGATGTTTTATTTCTCACTATTTAATTCTGAACTTTGACCACGCCACTGAAGATGACTGCCGCATTTGCAGTTGAAAGGTTTGAAGATTTTAACCAAAGAAGACCACTTCAAAATCCTACCAAAACATTGACGCCAGTCGTGAAAGCCTAACTTCCTATATTATTACATTAATATCATTTTTATCAATTTTTGTTTTGTCTTATCATTCTTTGTGTTATCTTATCATTATTATAACTATTATTATCACATAAATATACTTAATGGAATTTTTGTCTTGTCGGTCGTTGATATGCTTGCCAAAATTCAGATAAGTCGGACGATTGGAAGTGGTTGAATATTGAATTTAAAAATGCTCATTATTATTAGTATTATTACATTAATATCATGAAATTCCTGTATTGTCGTCGGTCCTTGATATGCGTGTCAAATTGCAGATTATTCGGACGATTGAAATTGAATTTAAAAATTCTCATTATTATTATTATTATACAATGATATAATGAAATTATTTTATTGTCGTCGGTCCTTGATATGAATGTGCTAAATTTTAGATTATTCGGACGATTGGATTTGGGCAAAAACTTAATTTAAAAATTTTCATTATTATCATCATTGCATTAATATGAAATTCTTGGTTTGTCGTCGGTCCTTGATATGTGCACCAATTATTATTATCAGAAAAATCGCGTTTTCTCAAGCCAGATACCTATATGTATGAACTCAGAATTCAAGACCTTGAAAGCAAAAATTATTTTAAATTAAAATATAGGAAACAAGATCTCTAAACATTACAAATAGTGTTCAATGTAGCTAGAAGGGAAGCATGTGTTCAAGTAAGTTGCTAAACGTAACTCTATATGTGTTGAAATATTTGTGACAAAATTATAGTATTTTCGAATTTTAATTTTCTATTATTATCCCTTTGAAAGTAACCGCCACTGGCGGTGTCATAAGATAGTGGGCTGGCGTTCCCGAGTTGCGTAGTACAGCTGTCAATTGTTTGCATTATTATAGGGCCAAACAAAGCTTTCACGTTTGAGTGGGAATGCTTGATCTAGTATATATGAAATCGGTGGTTCAATACGACATACGATCTTTTCTACTTTGGGTTGCAACGAGAGACGTAAGAGAGAAACAACACCAATCATCTTTCACTTTTATTTTGGCGCATGTGCAGAAGTTCAGCGTTGCCAGCTGCGCTCATTTGTTTCGGCTTCAGCTGGCTATCCTTATTATCAATTTTCGTAGTTAATAAATATATGACCCTACCACACCACAGATTAGAAAAATTTACAGATAGGACGGTAGACAAAGAACGTTACTTGAGGAGAGAGAAAGAAAAGCGCAATATTAGGCAATCCAACGACCTGTCAAATAAATTCAAAATGGCGCTTGGTTGGCAAACATTAGAAATTTACGTTTGTTTACTTGTAGACTTCGAAAGCTTTATTGAAGTATTTGAGTATAACTTCGTTTAGTTTTTGTCATATTTATAGTAAATAGTGAATAGGTACTAAGTTCCAATAAATGGCTTGATGTAGCTACATGGTAAAAAATCATAGTGAAATACGAGAAATAATAATACCTGTTTTATAACATTTCTGTTTGTAACACTAACGTTACTCCAGTTTCATCCAATTTGGATATTATCAAAGGATTACTTCAGACTGAGCGAATGGTGTACAAATATCCTTAAACATACCCAGGCCCAGAAACGTCATAAACGACCAATGATAATTTTTTCAATAATGAAATGTGATTACAATCAACAAATTATTTTATTACTCATTTTTTCTATGTACTGCCTATAAACAGAGTCCAGGTAGTAAATTAGTTTCATTACGCTTAGTATTTCATACATTTTTAAACAAGTGTGCAGTGTGTATTGATTTATTTTTATTAAATATAAATAAGACAGACACAGTACACCAAAACTAAAAACTTTAATAAACTTCAAATCTATGACACAAATTCATTATTTCATATAGATAGAAATCAACAAGAAAGCATGTTGTACTCAGTAAACGATTCTTGCTTCGTTGTCAATGACATATCAATTGTTCGTGATATTTAGATCCATTCTACATAATTTTTCGAAATATACCTTTCTTCAAAAATACTGAATACTATTGTTAATGTTGTAGCTGAGAATTCCTTTGCTAGAAAATGGTTCCACTATCCTCATAAGAAGCAGTACGATACAAACTTTTTATCCTTCTTGATTTATGAAACGTTCTTCACATCTTTGGATTTCTGCTACTGGGACAAAGCACACTTTTGTGAAGAGTGATGGCATGGGTCACAAAGTAGCTTCATCAGTACACCAAACTATACCTTTTTTATGGTTTGTATATTCAGCAGTGAAGAGCAAACCGCCAGTGTGTACAGTGGCCGCTTGAAATTGAACTATCTTCAGTAATACCTCAAGCGTCAAGTAGGTTAGCACTGGCTTTTTTGTGAATGTCTTACCTAAAAAAAATACTGTATAAGACTCGTATGAATATGAGGTAAAAGCTAGAACTTTGAAAATAATTATTAAATGAAGTATTTATATAATCATCATCATTATGATGTACATGACATAGATCATCAACAACCTATAGGAATATCAAAAGCAAAGAGTTACCTTCACAACCATGACATGAAAGTCATTTGAAAACTTAGTTCCTACTTTTGGTTTAAAAGGGGTCCAAATCCTCGATGATATCATCAGCTTCATTTTATACCTACGAACAAATTATGATTTTACAATAGTTTCGAACATAAAAGTTCATTGGTAATGCATGAAATATCACTAAAATCTTCGTATTTACCTCTGACCAACATCTGGGTTTTCATGCAGCAACTTCTTAAAATATGATTTCTGCATACTGAAACACCGTAAATATCAGTTTTAATACTTAAGATTACTTCAAATAACTTGCGATTAGTTAGAAAATTGTCGAAATGCCCCAAAGAAAACATTAAACTACCTCAATGTGGCTCCAAACATTATAAACAATACCAACATAAATCGTTTGTTTGCCAACCAGACTTCAAAAGAGAGGTTAAAAGTCACGTGGTTTGGATTCCCTAATTAGCAAAGAGAGAAGAGAGGTTATTATGATTATTAGTTTTTTCTAGAAGTGTAACGATGAATCAAGCACCTCAAAGAGTTAGCGCCGTTAGCGGTAGACATCGTTGTGCATATAGAAACTGCAAAAATAGTTCGAGTAAATCTGACAATATCAAATTACATAGTTTTCCAAAGGAGGAAATGAGGTAAGTAATTCTTTTGTTTATTTAATTTTATGACATAAAATCCTGGTATTCTACCCAGGCCCGTCTTCAGAAAATTAAATGGGTAGGATTCCTACATGTTTTAACATTTTTTTATATTCATTATCATTATTTTCATCCGCCCTTGAATGAAAGATTGAAATATTCACTACAGACAATTTTGAATGCATGAAATTTTCCACAGTAAATTGACATGTTGATTATTCAATTGATGTAAAATCTTTTGTTAAGGATTTTTAAAAAGCTATATTGTATGTGTTTCCTTGTTGTGATGTTTCTAGTAATATGTGAACTGTTATTGATTGCTTCATTGAATTACAGGTGCAGAATTTGGTTAGAATCCTGTGGAAGAGAGGATCTTCTAGAAAAGGAGGAGATTTTCATTTTTTACAAAAAATATAAAGTTTGCAGTGAGCATTTTGAGAGAGAGAGATCACGTTTGATGGATGGTGCTCTTCCTGTTGATTGTATCAGACAGCAGAACGGCAATGCTGTGAACCCGACTTCAATTCAGTTCACTAGGGCATTCAGGAAATTGTTCATTCTGAAATTAATCCATTCAAAGAATATGAACTGTGCTGATGATTTAGGAAACCTCCTTATCAGAATTTCAGACTTAAAAACACCTGAAAACTCAGATTCGTGTATTTTCAGTGGAAATACTAGAAAACAGAATATGCATGAGTTTAGAATAGGACAATGTGACTATCAAGAACAATGTTTTCCAGAACAGAATGCATTCACATATGTATGTGGTTATCTGATCGATAAATTCTTGAAAATTCATTCATGTGAAACATGTAAAACATTCTCCAAGGGAAACAATGAAGTGGATGAGTCAAATTATTTTATTCATTTCAAAGCTTACGATCATGACCATAGTTTATTTGGTGGTTTGAAACATCCTCATGAGAGATTCTATAACTATATATATGCTTTAGACAAAATATTTTTTGATAACATTGAGAAATGTATTACTGGCCATCCCGCAAACTATATATTTAATTTGTTCACTTCTTTAGATACATTTAATCACCCTTGTGTCCACTTTCCTCATCAGTATCTTTTGAAATTATTTTTGAGGCTTCGACTTTATTATTTGATGAAAAATTCAAATGCTAGTTTTAAAGCAGTTCCAAAAAAAAAAATAGAAAACTGAATATTTTGATGAACATGTAAAAATATTACTGAAATAAATGTTTGTCTTTGACTGTCTGTATTTGAAGTTTGTTTTGTTGACCATTCCAATTCTAAAGAAAAATAAAAATATTTTATTTTATATGTGTTGATTCATTTCCAAAAGTTTTCTTGATGTACTTACACTGATCAGTTGCACGTTTCTTGCAACGAGATTAACGGAAAAATAAATATTTATCGAGGTTCGAAAGTACTATTGGAGAGTTGATGTTATTGATATGATTGGAGATCATTGAAAAGACACTAGAATTGCAGCACTACTAAAAGATCAATGATATGTATGAGTGTCCCCTAAAGAGTCATCAAAAGTCTTGCATAGATTCGTTTCACGTACCTTATAAACGAATTTCTGAGAATATTCCTGATTCCTTCTAGCCTATATTGTACTTACACCTCTTCACAAACTGAACCCTAAACATATTTTTTTCTTCCAGAATTTGAAAATTGGAAAAAATCTATTATAAGAATATTAATTTTGACAATATATATTATTCTGAAGTTCAGTGGCATATAATAAGCTCAAATCTAAGATCTTGAAACCTTAACTAACATCGAATAAATAAGAAGCCAATATGAATAATGTTTTTGTTCAGTATTCAGTATGGATATGTGAACTTAAGCACAAAAAGTTTTAGAATGGACTCGGCTTAAAGTGTGAACCAAGCAGCAATGAATCTAAGGGTTTTTATATTTTTTATTTGAACTTTACCACGACCTTGAGGCACCCTCCTTGGTGATATCTGTTTTATAATCCCCAATCCCCTTGAGCCTTATAGTGAGAGGCAAATCAAACTAAGGTATAGGTTCTTCAAATCTACAGTGATGGACTTGTTATTATTATCATTGATTCACAATGGGCTGAGAAAAATTTACAGTAGTGGCACAGATTAGAGAAACTTGTAGTGGTTTACCAGTACCAACAATGCAGCAACTGTGATTACTGTGAATAGCACAGAGATTTCTTATTTTCGTTGGAGGTTAACGCTGTTTTTTACATTCAATTATGGTCTACTAAATTTGCCAGTCACAGTTTTTTCCTTTCTGAATATATTTTTCGTTCTTCTGTCCCGTGTGACATTATTGTTATATATCTTCCACTGAAATGAAATTATAATATATTATAATTTCATTTCAGTGATATCTTCTTTGTACATTACAAAAATACAAAATAACCTTTATTTGTTTATTAAAATCCAACTGTCAATTGTCATCGACTCAATTGTGAAGTTTTCTTTGACAGAAAATGCTGTTGCCATATGTAATTCCTACTCAAGAATTTCTTGTTCAAGGAAAGGAAAATTATTAACTATAAAACAGAGAGTTCGATACAGCCTTCAAAAAGTCATCCTGGAAGATTTCTTTAAGGAACGACTATAAAAGACCCTAAATCCTGAAACATGTCGACTTGAATTTTGAGAACCGGCAACTCTGTTCTCTAATCTCTGTGCTCTGCACATAACTTTTAAGTTCTGTGGTGCTGTGGCGTGCAAAATTTAAAGGTCCGAGGTCAATGAGGCGGCATTTCAAACATCAAAGAAAATGGGCGGAGCTTCTCATCTGTAAGTTTCTCTAATCTGTGACCACACCCTTAGTTTCAGCGCCGATAATCTAGGAATAGGCTACCCAGTGACGTCAAAGTGGCTGAAACTTGGTAAACATTTCCAAACATTGAAATTAGTTTTTTCGTCAAAAGGTTTCCACTAACTAAGTCTTTATTGGAAATGATATCAATTATCCTTATTCTCGATGGAATTATGCAAAATCATCGAATCAATAATTCCTTATGGGCTTTTAACACGTATTACCAGTTTGTTTGGAAAGGTTTTATAAGCTCCGCCCACTCGTGACGTCAGGGCTTAGGTAGTCTATTGCATGTTGGCAACACTGTATGATTCAAATTTACAATTGTCAAATTTTACCAATCAAAACATGCGGAAGGCGGCAAGAGTATATATTTTCCACCCGCCATATTTGTTTTGTTATAAAGCATTTGTAAACCAAAAGTTTTTTCTTGAATTGAAAATTTGATCTGAAGGTATTACTTCAATAATATCTTACCCAACTGTTCGCATCTGACATGAATATTCCCTAGTTCCATTCAAACATTTTTCTTTAAGGTTATTGGGAAAAAACCGAAACATTTCTATAAAGAAAGAATAAAGATGAGCAAGAGCAAAAAAACCAATTCCCCAGAACCACCAGAAGAGACGAACGAGGAGTATATTGTTGAAAAAATCATTGACAGCAGGATAAACACTAATGGAGTGAAAGAGTACCTACTGAAATGGATTGGGTGAGTAGCTTGAACTGCCTGAAAACTTTATGATTTCCTTCAATTTCTTTCAGCTATGACGATAAAGACAATACCTGGGAACCAGAGGAAAATCTCGATTGTCCAAGTCTTATCAAAGCATATGAAGCCGAAAAGACTGCTAAAGAAAAAGAAAGAAGTAATAAAAAAAGAAGAGCTGAGGATACCCCGAAAAGAGGAAAAGATGACAAAAAAATTCACGGATTTGATAGGGGATTGGAACCTGAAAAAATAATTGGAGCAACTGATAGTTCTGGTAAGAAATGTCATTTCAATACCAGCAAAAATTTTAAAGACAAGTTTGGATATCATTTTTAGTTTTTATATATATATATATATATATATATATATATATATATATATATATATATATATGTATATATATATATATATATATTACATTTAAATTAAATGTGTATTGAACTGACCAAAGAATTTGTGAAGTAGGTATAACCTACTTGAAAGTAATTATATTCAAGAAAGACATTGTGCCAAATCCCAAATTACTTTATAGGAGTAAAACAATACATATAAGGAGACATGTTGATGAAATATTTTCATGTAATGGCCTGTAATGAACTGAACCTAAAACTAAGAACAACGAGTTCATCAATAAGGATACAATGCAAACGTTTATGGAACTGTAACTAGTACTATGAACTTTTGCATTGTTTCACTCTTAGTTTTACAATGAATAATGTAGGAAATGCTTTGGATTTTTTGTGTACTGGGCATGCTTATGATAATTCAGATTAATTTATTCGTTATTAGTTTTTTGAACATTCACCTTAATTTATTAATTTTCAAAAATGTGTGTGATATTTTCAGTATATTCAGGTCAATTTCACATTAAAAAATGTGTGTGTTATCTGAAAATATTAATCAATTCACACTCTATAGTACTCGAGCCTATTTCATTCCCATATAAAATAAATGAAAGAAGGCCCAACCACTGCCTTGCGTTAATCAAGATTGAATTGATATTTCTGCACAAACTGAACTACACACGTGTGCTGCCTTCTGTTAGTCAAATTGCCCCTAAACCATCTCAGAAACTCACCAGAAAAAAATCCAATAGTTCCAACTTTTTCAACAAAAGGATTTTATTGATAGTTTTGGAAGTATATACTTTTAAACTGAATAAAAACAGCCATAATTTACTTTACCTTTTCAGTATTTTTTAAATTTTGAAATAGTCAGTTGCAATGATGTTTCACATGAGTGTTTTTTTCTGAAAGCAACTGATTCAACTTGTTAAGTTTAATTTTTGTTTGAAAATATGAACATGATGTTCATAAAATCAGTTATTGAATCATGTTAATGATATTAGGCTCAAAAAATTCTTCAAGTTGTCAAAACACTGCTATTTCTAAAACGTTCTCCAGCCTAGGTAATGTAATAACAGGACGGAAATTTATCGCTTCCAAGTTCCCTTGATGAATTTTATACTCAGTATTTTATTATTGTTTTTGTTTGATGTTCTTTGATGTGCAGATTTTTTATTTCAATATATCAGTTTTGTATGCTTTCAACAGTTCCTCTTATACTCTCCACAAAATGTATATTGAAATATCTCACTGTTTCAGTTTCTTTTCTCACTATTTTGATTTCATTATTTCATCGGTATTGATAGTATTTCTCTCATTTAATTTATTTATTGTGTTGTCAAGGTCAAGTTTAAAAACGCTGAAAGCTATTCACTATTATTTTTTTAACTCAAAACAATTCTTTAATTGATTATGTTCTGTATCTTATCGTGAATGAAAATGATTTATTATTATTATTATTATATGGAAGATTTTTTTTTCAAAATAGGTTTTTTCTCACATTTTATAAGTTGCTTCAAATCGTATGGGCAGTTGTATGTTGCATGCTCAAGAGTCGGGTTAACCCTCCATGATAGTGGTTTTCTCTCTAGAAGAAAAGACAAAAAATATTTGTACGTCACAATTGCGATATATTATGATCGGAATTATTTAAGACATTTTATTTCATTACATGGTCGTAAAGGGAAATTTAGTCTCATTATCTTCATATGACTATCTTCATATGACTAAAAAAGGCCATACATACATTTATTTCAAGTATACCCCGTGAACAAATTCGTGAAATTTTTGACCGGAGAAATTAGACAGCAACAAAACCATCCATCACTGACTGCCACCAATGAGGGTTTTCTATATTTTTTGTGACACCAGATGTCGCAACGTAGGCGTCAGGTCTAAACAACTGTCAAATTGTACTGAATTTTATGACCGTGAAACTTTTTACCGAAAATGTATCCTATTCGCACGGTTTTAAAATATAAATATGGATTAAGGACAAAGAAAAGTACCTATCTGAATTAAAGGTTGAGCTCAAACTTAGAGGTGCTACACAAGACAAGCCACTATTTCAATCGAGTTTTATCTCTCAAGGGTTACTTATACTCCCTGTTTTATTGGCACTGCACACTGTGGCATTTTATAAAATATAATATTCCCCTGTCAATAACTTGAAAGATGATTAAATAAAAAAAAATTCGTCAGACCAATCAATCAAATCAATCATTGGTAATATCATTTTATTCAATAAATTGAAAATTTACATGTTTTATTTTATATTTAGATATACTTTCCAATTAAATTATATTGGCAGTGTTTTTAAATATTTATAGATTAAGGGATTTTAAATAGTTTTTATCATTTTTCTATATTTTTGATTTTATATTTTTTAGTAACACTACATTCAAATATTTATAGATTAAGTGATTTTAAACATTTTTTTAATTATAGTTTACTCTATATCCATATTTCTGACACGATTTTATAACTTCACAAAGTGATTATATGTATTTATATATTTTAAACCATATAAGCCACATTTGATTCTTCTGTGGTCTTCATCAGGTTCAATTCAATTTATCAATCACAAACAAGCATCTTTTTGTTTCTGTGATTTACTTTGTTTATTTACTAATATATTCCTATGTTTCATTGTAATTCTCTTTCAAGTGAATAAACATTATTCGAAGCTAGTAACGAATATAATAAATAAAAAGGCAAAGGTGTTATATAACTGAAGAAATAATATATCAAAAAGAAACTACTTATGTCTCTTCTGGCGTTGACATTGAAATTAGATTCACTATACTGGTGTGTCTTTTTATGTGTATTGACCAGTTTGACACCTGTAAAATTTTTAGAATTTTCCAGTTCATTAAATTTTATAAAGTTCTTTGCAAATCCAAAGGTGTTATGGGTTGTTTCGGGAAAAAACTTTTCTAGTATTTTTGGTTTTGTTAGTTGTGTTTAGCCAAAATGTCCCCTGGATACAAAGACGGATCACAATGTTTTTGTAGATTTAACAACTTCTTTTCAAACTTTAAATAACATTGGTTAAAAGCTTTCCTTGCTGAAGGTGGTTTCAAAGAGGGCAAAGAATAAAGGCAAATTCCCATTTTTGCAGGTCCTCTAATGTTTCTCATGAAGTGGGTTGGCACAGATGAAGCAGACTTAGTACCAGCCAAACAGGCCAACGTGAAGTGCCCACAGGTAGTTATCAAGTTCTACGAAGAACGACTGACATGGGCTGCTCCCTCCTCCGAAGATAACAAAAATGGTTAATTTATCAATCGAATGAAATATTTTCAGTACTCTTATCTATGAGACGTTAGATATGTGGTACTATTCGTTCCTTGTGTAATTATGTAAAATTAAACCAGATCCATGTGCTGAATCTTTATAATGGTAGCTGATTTGAACTACTTGAGTCTGT
The DNA here is from genome assembly GCA_958298965.1 of Chrysolina haemoptera. NCBI lineage: Eukaryota > Metazoa > Arthropoda > Insecta > Coleoptera > Chrysomelidae > Chrysolina > Chrysolina haemoptera. The sequence continues at coordinate 25,126,379 of OY282584.1, forward strand.
TTTTTGTGATCTGGTTTGTTACTCGTTTTCTGGATTGATTTCAATTGTAAATCATTTTGTTTTCATCTAAGACTTATATTTCTTCATTGTACATGTTACCATCATTGTGGTCAGTTGAGTTATTGCTGATACCATTTCACATTCACGTGGTATTATCCATTTGAGAAGTATTGTTTTACGTTTCTTATGCTTTGAAAGGACCAGAGCATCCTTATGGAAAAATTGTCATCGGTTAATTTTTCTGAATTTTTGATATGTTGTAGGGTATGACATCCTGAACAAAAGTGTCCACAGGCCCAACTAAATCCTATGGCTAGTTTTCGAGGTACAGGGTGTGGAAGTTGGAAAGTGTCCATTTATTTAAAGTAATACTGATCTCAAGGAAACATCTCAAATTAAAATATTTTGCACGACGAACACTGCCTGTCCTTGAGACAATAATTTCAGACTGGTTTTGGATATAAAATATTGTTAGATACAGGGTGAGTCGAGCATTATTCAAAATGAAATTCTTAGTCAACCCTTTACAATGATGATGTGACCAAACCAAGTAACACACTGAAATATTCATCGTTTGAATATGTCAAAATTGACAAACTTATAATTTTGCACAGAGCGAGTTAAAAAGTTACTTTTTTGTGACTCTTTGTGTATTTTAAGCATTAGGGATACATGACTAGGAATCATTCAACATACTTCTTGTCCGAAATTGATATAAAGTGAGGCAAAAGCTAGGTGTTGATAAAAATTGCGAAAGAGCGATTTTGTTATAATATACTCTGTAATACAAAATTTCGTTGAGTACACTATCATAATGTCAAACACTTATGGCTTTGCTATGATTAGTTTTTGGAATACTAAGGGTAATATATTGAGAGGGACGACCGGCTATGTATCCGTTTTTATAAAAGTTGTCAAAAGTATCCAATGAAAATATCATACCATCATAAAATCTTAATTTTCTGATTACCCTGTATGACATTTGGATGTCCTCCACTTTATAATATTAGGAAAGTTAGGATTGGGATACTCTTTTGCTTGTTATAAATAAGTTAAATTCTTGATAACCGATGCATCATAAGAAATCACGAAAGGTATGTCCCGCAGGAGAAAACATGCTAGTTAGAGTGCCCATCGGTAAAAATTTCATTGATAGATACTCTCTCCAAACTTTGTATGGCTTTTTCCTATGCGACTTTTTTTGTCTGGTTTCCCTTATGTTTCCTAACTACGATACGAAATTACAGAGGGTGGCTCGATCGTTAGGTTGTTTTAAGAAAAAAAGTTCCTATGAACATATTATGTCCGGAGTTGCTTCATTTCTGAGATACAGGTTATTTTTTTTACGCCCTGTATCTCAGAAACGAAGCAACTCCGAAGTTACTAGTTACAAAACACAAGGGAAATATCAGAAAAATCTCAAAATGTTTAATTACAGGGCAAATTATAAGAAAATAACGTTTTGCAATTTTTGCAATCACCTAGCGTTTGTCTCGCACTGTATATAAATTTCGTACAAGACGAATGTTTAATGGTTCATAGTCAAGTATCCCTAAAGCTTAAACTATAAAATAAAAATATACAAAATGTCACTGAAATAAAACTATCACTGTTTGACCCTGTACAAAATGTTGATTTGTCAATTTTGACATATTTAAATGATGATCATTTCATTGTCTACTTGGTTTGGTCACAAGGGCCGATTAAGAATTTTATTTTGAATAAACCTTGACTCACCCTGTATCTAACAGTATTTTCTATCAAAAACCAGTCTGAAATTATTGCCTAATGGGCAGGCAATGTTTGTCGTCCAAAATATTTTAATTTAAGATGTTTTCTCTAAAGATCTTTTCTTTAAAGAAATGGCCACTTTCCAACTTCGACACCTTGTATCTCGAAAACTAGCCATACATAGGGTTGAGTTGGGCCCGTAGATTCTTTTCATATTCTAAAACATAACCGGTGACAATTTTTCCATAAGTTTTGAGATGTTGGTTGAAAATAGTTTTCAGAAATATTGATATTCCTGTTAAATATGAATGAAACCTCAATCTTTCGGGATTTTACTGTTTCAAGTATAACACTAGACACATTACACTGCCACTGATCAAGAAATATATTCTTCCCAAATTCAAGCATCACAAATTTTGAACTATACTTCTTGATCTTGTTAGAATTTTGGCTAGAAATTAATGTTGTTTGTTACTTTCAGCTAATAATTATCATCGAGATAATTGGTTTTGCAGTATTTTCAACAGATCTTTAGGGAATATTGATTGTATTCCTATGTTTTCTAATATAATCCTCTGAAGTTATGGACGATGGTAACCGAACTTTATTTATCAAAACTATCCAATAATGCTTCAGAGGTTTGGGAATATGTTAAGTCTGTGGTAATTGTAACTTTTAATTTTATTGATATAGAATGCTAAATTATTTTTTCCAAATTGACCAAACCAAACATTTCATAATTTTACTTTTTAAAACAACTTAACTGTTCGATGAAGAGAAATGCCTTAAAGTTTGTGCAGATCAATTGATCATTATCAATGATGTATTACATTTACCTCGAAATTGTGTAGTGAATCTACTCTCGATTCTATAATTCAGATTGTTTTTTGAAGATGATGAATATGTTATCCTGGAGATTGAAGTGATCTGACCTTCAATGATACTGAGATATATTTAAATATTGAACTATTGGCCATATCGTTTGTGCGTAAAATTTCTGTTGATATATTTTCAGTTTTTATATAAAAGAAGATGACTTTACAGTGTGTTTTATTTTCAACTTCTGAAGAGGTTGGGTCAGCTGTTTTATTTTTTATTTTTTTGTTTCAACAATTCCTTCAGCTTTGAAATAATATTTTTCAATTTTGGAAATAGGAATAACTATTTAATTTCATCATGTTTATTAGTCTAGTTCACAAGTGCCATTTTGTCAGCGAGCTGACCTAGACAACCGAAAATTATGATTTTGGTCTCATTCAATTGGGATAAACCAAGTTCTTTGGTAGTCTGATGAAAATAATTATTTTTTTATTGTTTTTTTGTTAAGTATTAATATTGATAATTTAAAAACCATTATCACGTTCTCTCATATGAATTTTTTTTCATTTTTCATTTGTTTATTTAACAATTTGTTTCAAACAAATGATTTTTGCGCTTTTTTTCAGTTAGATCGCGCGCCAATCCATATTGGGTGTCTTGGCAAAATTTCTTCATCGATAAACTATGGCCTATTCAGAAAAATCAGTGAATTACTCTCAAAAAATTAAGCTTTTCTTGGTAATGAATATTTTTTATTGAAAAAATTTTGACGAGTTATAGGGGAAAATAGTTTTTGACCAAAGGGTGTTTCTTTGGGGGCAAAGCCATGTCCCCTAGGAACGGATTATTGTTGTTTTAGATACTAACAGTTTATGAAAGAACATTTCCATGATGGTTAATTGTGTAGGAAATTTCTTAACAGACTCTACTATGGTGCGACTTTTTGAATGTCTAATGAAAAATAAAACATTCCAGTTGGTTGAAAAATATACTTTTTATAAAGGTGCTTCCAATTTAAATAGGTCAAACTATATATATACTATTCAATTGTAAGTGTATATGGGAGGGAAATGGGTGAAGCAGCAGTCGGCAATGACTATCGTTATTAAATGATCTCCCAGAAGAACTCTTGAGCTTTGTGTTCAGATATCTGATGTTAGTTTTTTGTTTATGGTCATTAGACACTTGTTCTGGGTAGGTTGTGATATTAACTCCTTACGCCACTTTAGAAGCAGCACTGGTAATTTTTAATGCAACAGTGAATTGTGGAAGATTATTCCCAGCCGGCAACGAGATTTAGTCATTCAGAAAAATAAAAAAAGCTCGCCCCGACCAGGAACCGATCACCTCTCGATCACCTGGCGCGAACGCTAATCTCCGCCCCTGATGTTAGTTTTGTTTACATTTATGATTGAATTGTTTTTTGTGAACCTTTACTCTGTTCTGTTTTAGTATACATTTTTTCATTAAAATATCACACTGTTTGCTTAAAAAAGTGCCTTGTGACGAGAGTGAAGTATTTTCATATTATACCCATATTTTGCAAGCACTCATAACTATACACAAAAAATTATGGACACTCTCGCCCATTTGAACCTCAATTGAAGCTGCAAAGAACATTTCAAGAAACCGACTTTTCTGACTCAAACAGCAGTGGTACATTGTGGAAGAATGATTCGTTTTAAAAGGTTTATCTTCAAATTGGCTTGTGATAACCATCAAGGATGTAAAATTTACACTCGTCTACAAAAATTCAAGAACAATTTGAATTCCATATTGTCTTTACTATATATATTATACTATTTTTACAATAATTTTTTAAAAATTTGGATAAATTGTTCCAGTATTTCGCTGTACTATAATATCAGTTTTTTCAAAGGAACTAATCAGAAACTCCTTGCTCCCTTAAAGATCCATTTATTCTGTCACTTATACTGCTGTAGTATTTTAGTATGATAATATTCTTTCTTGCATTTTCAATGTCGTTATTTTTGAAGTTATCATTAATCTTCTGCAAAATATTTTCAATCTCTAGTTTATTCTTTTCGTTAAGCTTTTTTATTTTCTCTATATCATATTCTGCTTCTTCAACCTGAAAAATAAATAGTGTCATATGCAGAAAATTCATAAATTTGGGATTGTTGTAAACCTAATAAGGTTATTCAGTGAATGACATTTTTCAATCATTAGGAAAATGAACAGGTAGAATGCCATGGCGGTCGTATACGACCATACTTACGATTGCTACTACACTCCCATATGTATTTAGGTTCTGTGTGCCAACGGTCGTTTTAAGCACAGTGCACAAGCCATAGCATAGAGGTATGCTCAAACATATGAACACCAAGAAAGGGAGGTACTCAAATCACAGTTGAAATTATTTCCCTGAATGATAAGCCAACAAAATAACATCAAGAGAAACAGGGTGAAGAATACAGGGTGGTAAGAAAAGCATTAAAATTATGTAATATTGCTGAAATGGCATTTTGAAGTGGAATTTTTTCCACTGTGGATAAGACGATTTGGAAATGTAGGTTGAATTTGTTTTTCTTGAGAGAGAATAATAATAATAATAATAAGCTGTATCTACGCAAGTTCTGACATGCAAAAAACGACTGTCTGGCAAAGGGGGGAACATGGAGGGCGTACACGACTGCTGTACACTTTTTTCAAAAAATTTGCTTCATCTCCAAAATTAGCTACAATGAGCTATCACATAGTTGTTAGGACACTATCAGTGAAGGTTTTTTATACTTGGCACGAAAGTGACTGGTGACATAGTATATTTAGCTCTTAGATTTTTAAGTAAGGTAAACTCCAGAACATTAGATCATATTAAAGAGTTGACTGTACCAAGCCATGATAATGGAGTTTTAATATAATTTGCAAAGATACAGTATTTTTTAAATTATTTATAATAAAACAGTAATTATTTAGCTTGGCAGTTACGTTATTTATATGAGCCTCCTAGGTGAGCTTGGAATCTAATGTAATTCCTAAAAATTCAATAGTTTCAACCCTCTATGGATTTCTCATACTTATTTGTGTAAATATGGTACATTGTTAAAATTTGTTAAAATTGTTTTTTCCGTTAACCAGCTGTCGTCCCCTTACGAACGGCAGCCCTCAAAAGTCGAAACTTGTGCGAGCCAAGGATTAACGAGGTCTTACCTTTTAACGTGCGATTCCTAGCACTTTCTCGGGCCATCAGATAAAAATCTGTGCTCGCTAGGATTCGAACCTAGTCGACCAGCAGACAATGGTTTCGAACGTGAAAGTCTCAACCACTGAGCTACATGACCCTACAAATATCATACTCAGATGTAATCAGATGTAAGATATAATTTTTCTTACAATAAGGATTAAACTCATGAGATGAGGAAAATTATATGAAATCTTGACTATAAACTTAATTCAAATTTTTATTATAAATGTGTTAGCTCTGCTAACCTGGACGGCACATAGTCACTACAGCTTCAGAAAACCTTTAATAAATATAAAAATACAGTCAAATCAGAAACAGACACTCTGCCACGATCTAAGTGAAAATTGCTCGTTCGTTGTAAAGTCCCTTGCTAAGTAACCAAAAAGTTTATATCACTCGGCCTATCCTGAAACTATTGAGTGACCTCACTCAATTATAACAAAGAATATGCAAAATATAACTGAATTCAAAAACATTAATATCTAATCAATAATATAATCGTCTCTTAATCTTTTTGGCAGTAGAATCTTCCTTCTCGGTCTCTGATTACTACCATATCTGTCTTCTTCGAATTCTTTGGAAGCTTCTTTTCCTTGATTTTCCTCTTCATCTTCCAAACTCTTTTCTTCATCATCGGATGGAACTGTTTCTGTGTCACTCTTTTCGGTTTGTTTGTCATCTACTCGATTATCGTCAGTATCTGTTTGTATATCACTATTGTCATCATGTTCATCATTTTCGTCTTGTTCATCATTTTCGTCTTGTTCGTCATCTTCGGTATAATTGAAAGGTTTAAGTTGAGAAATATGAAAAGTAGACATGAACTTACGCGAAGGAGCTAAATTGCTTACGCGATACACATCACTTGGTAGTATAATGAATGGTCCTTTATAACGTTCTTTGAGTTTTGTAGACTCACCGGTACCTGTTGGTTTGGCACACTTCGCGAAAACGATTTCTCCTTCTTCATACTCAACGCCTTTGAATCGTCTTTTGTCGTATCTATCTTTGTACTTTCTTTGTTCCTTCAGTATCCTCTTCCTTATTTCATTTTGTATTTCTTCTGGTGGATTCCATTTAACTTTAGTAACATATTCTGTTAGCTTATCTTCTCCAAATATTGGCAAATATCCATGTAAACTCTCAAAAGGAGTTTTTCCGGTAGTTTAATTGAAAGCTAAATTGATATGCTTTTCAACTTTTGGCACATTATCCCACTCGTCTTCTTTTTCAGTGTAGCTTGATAAAATTGGAATCAAAGTTCTATTCACTCTCTCCACTTGACCATTAGCTTGAGGCCATCTACTACAATTGAGAGTATATTTAATATCATAGTCTTTACAAAAATCATCGAATTCCTTTGAAGTGAAACAAGTTAGTAACTATTTGACTAGGAGAGCCATATAGCTCAATGCATTTCTTCAATTTTCTTATGGTTATCTGAGATTTTGCATTCACCACTGGATAAAGTTTCACGAATTTTGTTAATGAGCATACTACAACAAGAATGTACATATTGTTCCTTTTACTTTTAATGAATGGTCCAATGTGGTCAACATGGATTCTTGAAAAAGGATGTAACGGTGGAGAAATGGGATGGAGTTCCCCTGGTTGTCTTTCTGCAGGAGTTTTACTAGTAATACACTTGAAACAAGTTCTTATATGGTTTTTAACATAGCTCCTCATTTTCGGAAACCAATAGGTTTGCTGAATTTTTCTTACTGTTCTGTCTGTCTCAAAATGTCCTGAGAGATCATGACAACGTACTACAATACCTTTTCTCATTCCTTTTGGTACTGCAAATAACTGTTTCTCCTCTTTTTCCATTTTCATGTTTCTTAATAGTCTTCCATTTTCTAAAAGATAGCATGCAACATCATGTTTTTCTTCATTTGATATGTCATCTTCTTCTTTTTCAAGTATTTTTATCAATCTTCGCAGAGTAGGATCACTTCTTTGGAAGGTAAGTATCTCATCTTGAATTGTTATTTGAAGAATTTCAAATTTTTGCTCCAACTCTTCTCCTATGTCTCCTTTATCTCGTACTGGTGCTCTGGATAATGTATCTACATGTTCCATTTTCGCTCCTTTCCTGAATCGTATATCAAAATTGAATTCCTGGAGTAAGTAAAACCATCTAGCTATTTGAGGATTTTGAGTTTTTTGAACATTCATATATGTAATTGCTTGGCAATCTGTATAAATGACAAAATGAAGGCCAATTAGATAATTTCGTAATTTATTTACACATCATGCAATTGCCATCAACTCTAGTTTTGAAGAATGATATTTTGCTTCACAGTCATTTGTCATTTACTCTGTAGCAGAATTCCCCCGATGCCTGTAGAACTTGCATCTGTATGGAGTTCTGTTACCTTTGCATGTGCAGAATATAATTTCAGAACAGGATTAGAGCAAAGAATTTTGACAAGTGTTTCAAAAGCTTCTCTTTTTGCTCATTGCCCCAAGTGATATCTATATCTTTTCTAGTCAGATCACTAAGTGGTTTCGCAATATTCGCATACCCCTTGACAAATCTACGGAAATAACCTGTTAGACCTATGAATCTTCTCACTTCGGCAGCATTTTTCGGTGTTGGAAATTCCTGGATTGCTCTGCATTTTTCCTCTCCTGGTCTCAAACCATCCTGTGACAGAACATACCCAACAGATTCCATTCCAAACTGGCATTTTCGAAGTTTCAAAGTTAAACCGGCTCTCTTCAAAGCGTCTAAAACACGTCTCAGTCTATCAATCATGTCATCCCAATTTTTCGCAGGGATAAGTATGTTCTAAATAACAAAGTGCAATTTTATTTCTCAATGGACCCAAGACTAAATTCATCAATTTGCAAAATTCGAATGGAGCATTGGTTAATCCAAAAATCATAAGCTCGAACTGACCTCGCTCATCTGGAATTATAAATGCTGTTTTAGCTTTAGCTTGCTCAGTTAATGGAACTTGTAGGTAGCTGTGAGCAAGATCTAAAGTAGAAAATAAACAATACCCATTCAAATTTTCGAACTGTTCATCTATAGACGGAATTGGATACACTAATTTTTCAGTCTGTTTATTCAAACGTCTAAAGTCAATCACTAAACGCGTTTCTCCCGATTTTTTAGGTACAAGAATCACTGGACTAGCATACGAACTTTTAGTGTCTGTAACGATACCATTATTGCGCCATTCTTTGATAATGTCTTTGATGGTCTGTCTTTGAGCCAAACTAGCTCGATATGGTTTACTAATTATTGGTTTATTATTGTCAATAATGTCCATTTGAATTAAATCGGTACAACCTAGTTCCTTTAAATTAAATGCAAAACAATCTCTATACTCGTTAAATAAAAATTCCAACCTTTCAATTATTTCCTTACCAGTCCCTTGTTCAATGTTCAACATATATGTAGTTATAGGCTGTCGAATGTTGTTGGTCTCGGTCGCAGCTGAAGAAACCTGGCCTAGCTCTTGGTTCTTCTCTACTGTAGCGGTCCTCAGCTTATCAGGGTTTTCCACTGCAACAGTGACGTCCTCATTTACCACCGAACAATTGATCAACATGACTGAATTCGGTTGAATGGTAACTTTCTCTTGGGAGATGACGGGAATTGACTCGACTATACTGATGTTTGGTTCAGCTTCAGGAAACGGCAACTCGTCTTTCCAGAAAAATGTTAGATTCTCCCCTTGTCGAACATAGGCTAATGACTCATCCTCAGTAAATGTTCTCCCCAGTATAACATCGGCTGATTGGACTCCGACGGGTACAACGCATAAACAAATATCGTCGACAAAAACATCGCCCAATTCTATCCTGGCTCTGACTGCTCCCAGACTATCGACTTTGGATCCTCCGAAACCAGACAATTTTGACTCTCCTGGTTCAATTATTTGGCCTCTTTGAGCTGCTTTACTAGTGATTGTACAAACAGCGCTTCCCAGATCGATTACAGCTTGGTATTCTACATCGTTTACTTTCACGTGACGGATGAATTGCTTAAGAGTGTCAAAATTTGCAGAATTACAAAATGTTACATTAACCTTCTCAGTGGTTTCTGTGCGCTTCATGTGTCCAGGCTTAAAGCATTTGTAACATACAGAAGTTCGTGGTTTTGTGCATTTTTCTTTCGGATGCCCTATCTCACCACAGTTATAACACCTAATATTACTTTAATCTCTGATTTTCTTTCCCCTATCATCCCTACTCCTAAAATCAAAACTATTTCCACGAGTTTGTCTATCATATAATTTTTCAAGAAGTAAAAGATCTGACCACAACTCATCTTGATTTTTATGAATTTTTACTAGTAAACTTCCCGCAATATCAGCCTGAATCAAACCCTTTAAAATTTCTACTTTATTTCATCAAAAGTCAAATTTAAATTACAACAGAGTCTCATCTTATCATGAAAATATGAAGCGATATTTTCACCGGATTTCTGAATCCTTTTTCGTACCTGGTCCCAACTGTCAGCAGTACTCAATGTTCTATAAATGTAAGTCTGAATTTTATTTCAAAAATTGTCCAAGTACAAGTCCCTAGATTCATATTATGGAACCAGTTCGCAGCAGGTCCTTTTAAGTAGGACTGTGCAACTGTCAACTCAGTCTGTTCATCCCAGCCCTGTAAATAAGCGCTAGTTGTAATTAAATTGAGCCAGTCCAAGGCCCTATGTCTGTCTCTATCGCCATAGAAAATCCATAATGTTTGAGGGACATTTAGAACCTCCCTCGTAGTACTACGAGCACTTTGTATTGTCATTGTATTCAAAACTTGCAATTGAGTAGCCATTAAACTACTCATTTGTTGCATAATTCCAGTAAGATCACCAGAATTCTGCGTTCCTATTCCTGAACCTAGCCCTGGCGAAAATGTTGGCAAAGTAGAATTTTCATTGCCGGCATTATTTCCAAAAACGTCACCTAGACCGTCAAAATATTGTCTGTTATTCGAATCTTGAGGATTCATTACTGTATTTATCCTATCCTGACCAAATACCTACCCTAATCACCCTGACTAAGGTTTATGTCTAAATCACCCTATAAAGCTATCTAATCAACTTGACACCTACACCTGTCAAATTATTATCAATAGTTTTATCTACAAAATTTACGACACTTACGCAATTGGCGTTCGAGGACCACTTCTGAAATGTTAGCTCTGCTAACCTGGACGGCATAAAGACACTACAGCTTCAGAAAACCTTTAATAAATATAAAAATACAGTCAATTCAAAAACAGACACTCTGCCACGATCTAAGTGAAAATTGCCCGTTCGTTGTAAAGTCCCTTGCTAAGCAACCAAAAAGTTTATATCAAATGAAAAATTATTTTTACAGTATTCTCTACTGATGGACAAAGACCAAATATTTTTACTTTCATTTTCAAAAGTTATTATCAACCTACCTCTTCATTGAGAGTCATGACCTCCATCAAGAATTCAGGATCATCCACAGTTTGTCCCTCACTTATAGTTTGCCCTTTGAGTTTAAGTAAATGTTCAGCTCTCTTCAAAGGAGATTGCAGGTTACTGTGAGCCTTGTTGATTAAAGATGAATACTCTTCTGAAATAGTTTGTTCTTCGTGAGTTCTGCAGTTAAAGTCAAAAATAAGAATTTATTCATAGAAAAAAAACTAGTGCATCTCATCATACAGTGAGGACGTAAAAAGTCCTCCCCCCCTTTAACTTTTGAACTGAATAAGCTATCGAGGTTCGGTAAAATTCAAGTAAAAAGGTACCACTTTTACTACTTTTTGGCATACAAATGATAGTGGTCACGTGACCTAGTGTCAAGAGGACAACATCAACTTTTTTTTTTCAAATGTAAGGGGCGGTCATGTGGCACCTAGTTTTGAAGGCCTTCTGATTCTCTATCCAACACTGCTTTGATTGTGGAAATCGGCCAAGCCGTTTCAAACTGACAAGGGTTTGAAATTTGCTTGAAATATGTGACAAATGAATAATTTTAACTCCCTTACTGATTCTGGTTGAAAAGGTAATTTTTTGTGGTAAAAATTTGCTTTTTGACCAGAATCAGTAACGTAGTTAAAATTCTGCTGCAATTAATAGTTAAAATAATTCATTTGTCACATATTTCAAGCAAATTTCAAACCCTTGTCAGTTTGAAACGGCTTGGCCGATTTCCACAATCAAAGCGGTGTTGGATAGAGAATCAGAAGGCCTTCAAAACCAGGTGCCACATGACCATGAAAAAAAAAGTTGATGGTGCCCTCTTGACACTAGGTCACGTAACCACAGTCGTTTTTATGCTAAAATTTAGTAAAAGTGGTACCTTTTTATCCAAATTTCACCCGACCTCGATAACGTGTTTCGTTCAAAAGTTGGTGGGGGGGAGGACTATTTACGTCCTCACTGTATATTTGATCCACAAAAGACTTCCTGATCCTTCAACAATGAAAAATATATAAATGGATTAAAGAACAAAATATTTTGAAGGTTGTAGAGGATGATTTAACTTGATTACATTTATGTCAGACTTTCACCGTCTTATAGTTTGTGTTGTTCACAATGTTTTAATTGCTTCTATCAGCAGTTGTCTTCAGTAGAAGAAGACTGCAGATAGAAGCAGTTGAAACATGGTGAACAACACAAATTATGAGACAATGGAAGTCCCAAATAAATGTACTCAAACAAAATATTTGGTTTCCTAACCAAGTGGCAATTGAAATTTGTCTCTGTTTTATTCTTGTTCTTGACTTTGAATCTTGCAATTCTATCAGATAACGCCAAACAGTGAATTACTGTTTTTACGTCAATTAAAGATCTATTGACACAATGGACTGTGATGATAGATCATTGCTACCTGCCCTAAAGCTTTCTTGCTGGTACAAATTCTTAGGAGCTTCTGAAAAGTTTCTCTGGAAACCTGAGTGATTTATCATAAGAATGAAATGATTGTTTCTCTCTCCATGAATGAAGTTTTATTGAAATTATTCTGCAAATCATAACTGAAGATCATATTGAAATGTTCTTTAACCGTTTGGCATTAACAGGATTCAAGATGTTACAAATGTTTAAGTCAGACATTTATACAAGGTGAACTACGACTATACTAACAGAAAATTATACAATGTGCTCTTCCACTAAAAAAGACAAAATATGGGCTGCTCATTCAGTGGGGAACAAAATATATAAATCTTCATGGATTGTTCTAAAATTTCATAGGTGGGTGTTTATACAAGATTGACGAGTACCTAATTTATTTTTGGTAATTGGTTATAATTCACCCGTTACATTCATGGTGTAGCTAATAAAAATATTTACGGACAGAACAATAATACTGCCATCCTAAGCCCAAAGGGCGTATCTCCCTTTTTTCCATATTTTAAGTTTCACTCTCTAGAGGTTCCCTATGACCAAGCCGTTGACTTCAATGACAAATTTGGCCAGATCTCATTAGTAAAAAAATGTCTAATACACCTAAATTTCTATCATTGGGAACCTGAAGAGAGTGAAATCTAAAATATGGGCTTAGGATGGCAGAATATGTCTATCAAATAATTTTCTTTCGCTATTTCAATTTTTAAATGAAAATGTCAACTTCTTAACTTACGTATTACTGAATTTGTCTGGGTGTATAAGACTTTGCATTTTTCTGAATTTATCTCTCAATAGCTTCTCATCTATACTGTATTGTTCTTGGATTTGGAAAAGTTTAAAATAGTTTTCTTTCTCAACTGGATTTTGTAGCACAGAACAATTTTCACAAAAAAGCTCTTCTGATTTGCTTCTTTTTGCTCCACATTTCCAACATATGCTGTGGTTGCATATATCTGAGAGAACATTTTGGGCAGTCCAAAGAATTCCAAGATTGTGTCCATTCATTAGGATTGAATTACAAGATTTGAGATTTTTAAGGAAAAATCGGTTGAACTGATATAAATGAATACATTTCTGAAACAACTGCCTCATATTAGTTAGTTTCGTCATATAATTCAGAATCATTATTAACTAAACAATAAAAATAAACATATGACTCAGTGTTGTTTGTTCGCTCGTTCGTTCGTTCGTTTCGTTTCGTTCCGCACAAGATGGATAGAAACCCTGGTGGATTGACTGATTCGCTTTTGTTTCACCCAAAGTTGTTAATGCTGTAATAAGATGGGATTAGCTTTCCCGTTGTCAGTAGATGGCGCATTATCAAAAAATAGCCGAGTTTACATTCCGAAGTACTGAGTCATATTTTTTTTAGAATATTTGAAATTTGACTGTTTATTACTATGTTTATAATTTTTGATTAACTGTGATTTACATTTCATCGGGATATTTATCGGTTTTTTCTGTTCTTTTACTACTTTTCGTTCAGTTCGCAATGATTAGTTATTTGTTTATTGTTGAGTTTTCTGTAATTCTTGTATTTGTAGTGCATAATGTTTTTTCAAGTTTGTACTTGGACATGGCTGCGTTTGTATGAAAGATCTAAGGTTAGTATCATTGTTTAAATATCCCGTACATATCACATATCCAACTAGTTAATTTAAAATTACTGTTCTGATTTTTGATGAAATACGCACGTTAAACATGTTATGTCGTATTTTTTAACAAAATTGAATAAATACGAAATGTAAACATGTCATGACAATGACAATTGTTCAACGTCATCATGACAAGTATTCATTTATCAATCTGTAATGACTTTACCGCCATCTACGAGTGATCGTGAAGCTAATCCGATCTAAATAAAATATGAAGAATCACGTAGGCCGTACCTTAACAGTTTTGGTAGGCCGATTTCACAGGTATAAATGAACGCACCAGGGTTTCTATCCATCTTGGTTCCGCAGTATGGCGTTTAGTAACTAAACCATACCTAAACGCCACACTGTGGAGTTTAGTTACTAGACTATTTCGCCAGCTAACCCGATAGAAAATTGTTAAATCATACGCCAGTTGTACCAGATTATACGGTTTTATACACCCAAGCCGTTCTTGATTTGGTCGAGAAAATTTCAGTGTATATGACAGCGTTTTAGCTGATGACGTCATAACAAGCCGAATGTATATTCGGTTATTTCTCTCTGTTTCTTGGCCTTTGCTGCCAACGTGGCGCATTTGGCCATCTTTTCAGTTATTTTAAATGAACCATTACTGAATGACGTATGACAGTAACATGTCACAGAAGTACAGTATGAAATAAACGCTCTGGCGAAAACAGGCGAAAAAATAAAAAATTATAACTGATTCTACAATGACGTATGACAGGTATATATTTTCCGAACACTATCAATGTCTAATGTCTTATAAGTGGGATTCACAACCAAACTTTTTGCGTTTTGCTTTTTACGTTTCGTATTCTGATTGGTGAAGCAGAATCTGAAATTAAACTGACGCAATAATGCCATTCACAACAAAAACGTCAAAAGATTTCGATTTGCTTCTCAACAAGAAACATAAACATAACATAACATTGGTTTGGCAGAGCAAAATGAAGAAATCATCACAAAAATAATAATTTAAATAATGAATATTATACATGAAATTTGGAAGAGACGTAAATTGCTCCTTCTTTTGCACTTAAAGGGAAAAAATCGTACAAAATGAGAATATTGGGTGAGACCATCAAGATGTAAAAGTAGAAAATTAAACAGAATATACTATTCCCTGGCAACACAAAAAAATTGGAAGAAAAAAATTAACACAACTTTTATCGAATGTCACAACAATATTTTTATGATGATCCGCTCTCACATTGAAAAACATTCCCACAGAGAATCCATAAGCCCTGCTGAAAGATTTTCACTGAGATGAGTGAGATGTAAACACAACGCATTTTGCAACGCAAAAAGCTGAGAATATTTAGCTTTTTGCGTTCGTTTTATTTCAGATTCTGCTTCCACTAATCAGAATATGAAACGTAAAAAGCAAAACGCAAAAAGTTTTATTGTGAATCCCACTTTAGGGTCACTGGATCCAGAAGGCTTCGGTTCTACGAGTACGGCCAATGGGAGGAGTCTAATAGTTCAAATCTCTCATAGTAGTTCGAATGTCAAAAATAACCCACAAAAGCACCAATAAAAAAAGGAAAAAGTTGGGTTATAATATAAAAAAAAGAAGATCTGACACTCGTTTTAGTGGTTTTGACAATTTTATTCTTTTTCGTTTTGGTTCACCGACATAACCTTTAAAGGTTATGTCGGTGTTTTGGTTCAGTATAATAATATTTCATATTTTACTCTTGAATGGATATACACCAGCTACTAATTCTAATTCTGTTATTGATTGAAATTGAGAGGTATACAATAATCTCGAATTACAAAGAAGCGTTGGTCGATTTCCGGGCCTTGCTCTATCTTATTGTGACCCGGTTAGTATGGAACATAGAGATAGAGCCATCGACAAGGAACTTGAGTACCTATGTGATGATTTTTTGAAGTTCAATAAACATAAAAAGTTAGACTACCTCATACCAGTCATACCTCAATCAACGGAATGAAGAGTTTTAAAATTGGCTCATGGACATTGTGCAGATGTCATCATAGCCAAATACTCTGCAAGATGTTGATTAGACTAAGAGAAAGCATACATGATTTTGCTGTGAGTTGATGGAGGAAGTGTGTCTGACGAGGCCCCCGATTATTAAAATGTGAAGTGAGAAACAAATTTAAAAAATTAAGGAGACCATATATTTAAAATAGTTTTTAGGAAACCTTTCGATCTAGCAGTGTACACCTTACATTTTGAATGTGAGATACTTGGCAAAAGTCTTTTTCTTGCTCGATAGCATTTATGTTTTATTAATAATACTTCTTACCAGTGAATAAATGGCTTTGGAAGGCTCGGTGTTTTTATATTGTCTTTAGTTTCTCATAATGAATCCTAACATCCTCTTAGTTGATTTGACAATTTCTCAAATATGATAATCAAAGGTGAGTTTTTGATCTACAAAAATTCCCAGATGTATTTTGACCATTGTTACTACTGAACCAAAATTCTATACTTCACTTTGCAAAATACATTCAGTGTCACAACACAAGATTGAAGAGCCCATCAATCTGTTGAGCCGCATATGGCAACCGAATAGGTAACTTTTTTTACTATATCAGTTAATAAAAAATAAAATTGGTTTGATCTTGTCAAATGTGAGAATGTTAATGACTGTCTTGATCTGCTCTATAAAACAATTCACATTATTGGAGCAAGTCGTACCAGAAAGAGCAAGTGCAGATAAACCCAAATATCTATGCTCGACTTGGTGCATGAGATAAGAAAAATCATTTACACAAATTAATTTTAAAAAATAGTACAGGCTCTACGTAAAAACCTAGTGCACTAAAGCAAATTAGAAAGCATCAAATCAATAATAAACGAAATATTGCACAAGATCACAACCCTTTTTGGCTATTTGTAAGATCCATATCCAGAAGTGGATTGCCTAGAAAAATGCAGCTTGATAACTCAGTCAACAGTAGTGATATTCGCAAATTTCTCTGTACAGTTCTTCCACTCTGTTTATCAGGTCTCAGAAAATCGTAGCAATTTCAAGGCTGCCTCGGATGCATCATCTTTAACCTACCTTTGGTAACCGAATCTGATGTTCTCCGAACTATAATAAATCTAAATCCAAAAAGGGCAACAGGCAGAGACAATATATTTATTTATATGGTTATACCATTTTTACAACTACAATTATAATACAAAGCTACATGAAAGTTTCACTAAATGAATTTATACAGAATACCTCAATTAGTTTGCGGTATATATTTTATATTACTAGTACAGATCTCAATCTATTCTTTAATTGTTTAAATGCATTATTAACTAGGTCAATATAACCAAGGTTATAAAATTCCGAGGAATTCAGCTTGCCAAGGGACCTTATTGTCGGTATTTTTGTAGGTTGTCACTGACCAATACTTCATTTTAATTTTTCATTAGAAAAGGATATATAATTTTTTTCAGTAGAAAGTGAACAATACTACACAACACTATGATCCTATCAGATCTGGGGGGCAAAATATGCTGTTGCTGTAACAACTGGACCAATAAATCAAGAATTTTCCGTTACCGTATTACCTATTAGATAAATCTTGAAAATATTTTATTAACATAATAAACTTTTATCTATGACACAGACCACCTATCCCATAGACGTTTTACGCAAATGGTCAAGGTCGGGAACGCTTTTGTAGTTCGCTGTGACCACCTGTAGAGGTCTCTGTACCATGAATATCAGAGAACAATAGCATTTCATGGCCCGAGTAAGGTGTCTGTGAGATCCAGAAGAAGAAGAGTAGTAATTATTTGTTGACAATTTGTCCTACTGAACTATAACCTATATTTGTACTTATCAAGGGAAATTGAATTGTATCATTTCTATCACTTTTATAAAAGTGTTACTGTGTTGAGTTGTGTTGTTTCTCGTATAATTGTTTTTATTCAGTGTTATTACATTGTGATACATATTTTTTCTTTCGACTTTTCGTAAGCTTCGTTTGCAACTATGCCTTGTAGGAAATGTTGTATTTCAAAATGTTCAAGTTCTGCAATATTACACAAATTTCCAAATCCAGTTAAATGTCTAGAACGATTCAGAAGATGGGTGCAGTCTATCAATGATATGGAAATTAATGAAATGGACCCAGCCATGGTGTATTGTTCTAAAAGAGTGCCATAAACATTTTGAAGCTAAATACATTTCATCAATGTCGAGTAGGCTTCCTACGATCGCTGTGCCTACATTATATTTGCAAGGTAAGAGAAACATGTTCAATCAATTGTTAAAACGTGCAATGAATAAAATAATTCAGGTTTAATAGTGATCTTGATGGCTGACTCATCAACTTCTTATCATTAACATCAGCTCTGAAGTCCCATTACTGATCCATCCTGTCCTAGCTTGACCTCTGACCTCTGAGATGCATAAAAAAACAAATTGAGTTGTTTAATTTATTTATTTATTTGAAACGGGTAACCCCTTTTTATCAATAACAATAAAAGTATAATTCATCATACCTAAACCTAATTTACTTATAACTAAAACTTATAACTATGATTTCACATATAGACAGAATACTTATATCAATTATCACAGATTATATCTTATCACATTATTTATCACAGTGTAAAGTTTTTTAGCTTTCTTTTAAAAGATGACTGTGAAAGAGAGAAAATATCAAGTTCAACTTTGTTGCCGTTAGTTAACATATGTGATATTGGCAAATGCATACCATAATTACATCAATGTTTTCTTGGCTTGAAAAAATAGGTGTTCCTAGTTATTACCACAATTATTAAACCTTTATTCATCCAGTTATGTAATGAGTATACTTACTTTACTATTTTATTTTCAGATGAAATTAATCTGCTTGATCCAGTTGAGCCGTCAACTTCTTCAGCCATGCCGTTAACTTCAGTTTCAGCACCTGCTTCCTCAAATGGTATGTACTTATATTAGATTGTTTGTCATATTTACAACTTGTTGTTCATATCAAATCATTCATTCATTTACTTGAGGAGTAATTGACATTATTCTTTTTAAAAAATGCAAATGTGCAATCAATAAAACAATTCAGGTTAAATAAATATATTTCATCCAGATGGCTGACTATTCTACTTTCTTATCATTAAGATCAGGGGCCCAATTCTCATCTCTTGATTCGAGTCGAATCGATATATTCATCTTTCTTTACATGCTATTAGTTGAAGAGGTATATATCGTCTCGACTCGTATCGAGAGATGAGAATTGGGCTCCAGTTCTGACGTCTCAGTCATCAAATGAAATGTACTACCGAACCATCCTATCTTAGCTTGACCTCTTGAGAAGTATAAAAAGCAAAGTGAGTTAATCACTACATCGAAATCGCAGAGGACAAGCTAGGATGGTAAAGTATTATTACAGTTTGAATATTTTGTTTTGTTTGTAATTAGTATAGTTACTATTTTATTTTCAGAAGAAATCAATCTATTTGATCAAGATGAACCATCAACTTCTTCAGCCTATATCTAATTAATTTTAATTCTGGAGTAATTGACATTATTTTTTTTTTTTTCAGAAAATGCTGTTGGTTGTCTAATGTCACCGCTTCAGCTCCTGAAGCATTCAGGAGTGTGTAAGCAGACAATTACACCAAGAAAAAAAAGTTATATACATCAGTGAAAGAATTTGTTGAAAGGAATGAGAAACAATTTTATTAAGAAGGATTTACATTATTCAAAAAACAAAGTCAAGAAAACAGCAAAATGGGAGCACATACAAAAGCTATACGAAAATGATAATGGACCAGTTGAAGGTTTAAAAGTTCTGCCACATATTACTGATGAACACATCTACGAGAAAAAGATTAAAAAAATGAAGGTGAAGAATGCAGCTCAGATTTTTAGCCAGAGGTTTGCCTCAACTCTTCAGTTGGCTAGTCAAATTGGTGAGTAACTCTTTTATATATTTTTCATTGTTTAATTTTAGCTGTGGATTGATTTGTTTTTTTTAGGTTTGTTCTGGTTTCGAAAATATCTAGTCCTGGGACGTCAGGAGCATGCGCAGTTCAACAAAAGTGAACGAATATGAACCTAAAGTGAACGCTTCTCGTCAACTGCGCATCATCCTGACGTCCTAGAGCCAATAATTTTCAAAACCAGAACAAACTTTTTGTTTTACTTATTTTTGATTGGTATTGAATATAGCTCAATTATATTTATATGAGACAAATATTTTACTTTGATTCTAATACATATATTGTTTTTTTATTGCAGATTCTGAAAAAAAAATTGGAACCCATCTGGATCATACCTCTTGAGTTATTATATTTTTTCGATCGTTTATTTGACTCTGAATGGTTCCAAAAAAAATCCAGAGAAGGGAAAAATATTGCGGTGTGGTTTAAGTGACACCTCTGATCACATTCGCTTTTGGAACAAAGAAGCTTTGTTAATGCTGGATAGTATGGAGTTTGAGAGAAGAACGAAAAATGATCAAAGAAGACCCCCCAGCTTGAAGAATTGGTCATTTCTCATAGAAAATGTGAAGAGTATTTGGCAGATTCTGAAGCACAACGGTTATAATTATTTATTAACAAGAAGGCTGAACCAAGATCCGCTTGAAAATATGTTTGGTCAATTGAGAAGCTTTGGAGCATTATACACCAATCCTTCAGCTTCCCAATTCACAAGCACTTATAAAACTGTTCTTTTTAATACAGCCCTTTCATTTTACAGAAATTCATTTAATTGTGAAGATGATAAATGTGAAAACTTGTTTAATTCTTTGAAGGGACTGTTTTGTGAAAGTAATGCTGGCAGTGATATTATTGAATCTATACAATATGCAGATATAACACTTCATCAGAGTATGACTCTAGCTGGAAAGTTGAATGAGTTGTCCACTAGCTATGTAGCTGGCTTCATTTTGAAAAAAATCAAGAAAAGTGTAATATGCCCAAATTGCAAAGTCACAATGTTTTCAACCGATTACGAATCTGATTTAAATAGACTCATCTCTATTAGAGAATATGGTGGTGGCTGGGCTAGAAGGCTGTGTTACCCAACACCATCATTCGTTTCATGTTTTTATAACATTTATAAAATCATTCACTTTTGTTTTAATAGAAAACCACATTCAAAAGTGTTGGTTTCTCTAATAAAACAAATTGTTAACATCCAAGTTGATTTTGAATTTTTGACTTGTGATAATCAACATAAATTAAATGTCATTGATTTGATTTTGAAAATATCAATTAGAACTCTACTGCACAATTGGTGCAAAAGTGTTAATAAAATTGTACAAGGAAAATCCAGACCTTATACTGGTACTAATTCCGTTAAGGTTCAGGCATATAGAATTTATTTAAATAGAATTAAGACAAAGAACTTGAAAAAGCCAGTACATGTTTAGGTGTAATGATAATTTTTGTTTGACCAGACTATTAAATTTTGTTTATTTTAAAATATTTAGTTTTTTTTCCTGTATTTCACTGCAGTTACATAATATTGTGACACGTATACTACAAATACTAAACAATATCATTTAAACTTCAAAGATCCTTTGAAGAAAATAGAAATAATCTTCAAAATGTATGGTTCAGATATTTACTTTGGAAGTGTTGTCTGTAAATATTCTTTCTATCTTGATATTTGCTATTGGAATCAACGTAAAACCAAAGCAATGACTTTACATTGATTTCAGTAGCAAGTAGCAAGATAGATATAATATTTACATGCAACAGTTCCAAAGTGAACAAGGGCTGGGCAAATACCAGTTACGTTTAAGTTTCCCGCTTTTTTGATTACTTCAAATTCCAAACTATAGAGGTAGCTGAAAACCGTTGCCAGCATTGTCGTCAATGACGCATGCGCATTATCTGACATGTCATTGCTGCGACCTCTATAGGTGGTAACAGCGAACTACAAAAGCGTTTCTGAACTCAACCATTTCTGTGGAGCGTCTATGGGATAGGTGGTCTGTGATCTATGAACATGTCATTCCGGAATTCCGGATACCACTATTTTTTAACATTTCGTACATAAAATTGACATGTGTCAGTAGTTCAAACGTTGGCTCTAACCTAACCTAACTTTTTCTGTGGGTTATTTTTGACATTCGAACTAATAGACTCCTCCCATTGGCCGTACCCGTAGAAGCAAAGCCTTCTGGATCCAGTGACCCTACTAATGTCTCACACACCACTGCCATCTAGATATAGGTTTCAAATCGATCATCAACCATCTAAAATTCAACGAAATCACGAAATGTTACAGACTTATACTACAATTTTAAGGGTACGAAAATTATACACACCCAAGTCAAAATATACGAAAATCGTACAATTATACACTGATTGGTAAGACTCTAGAATGCCAATTCAATTGGGAATTCAACATAAGGGATACTCTCTCTGGTGTCAAGTTTTGACAATATAGATAAGTACATTGAAATTATTGTTTTCGGCAAAATTCCCAAGATTTTGGCTATTGTTTATGTGCATTTTGTTAAACCTGTAATCATTATTGATAAGTGATGAATTTCTGGTGCATATAAATGGTGAATATTCTGTTCTTCTGTTGACATAATCAGCCTTATTCAGGTGTCCACATGAATATTGAATATTTTTCAATATTGAATATTGTAAGTTTTCAATATCAGGAAAGTTTTGTATTCACGTGTCACTCTTGAAAGTCAAATTCTTGAATATTGAAACACTGTTATTGAAACAAGTTTTCAGACTTGGCAACGATGGAAATTCGGTCAAATGATACATTTTTTGACAGATTGATTCGTTTGTCGTTGAAATTTGAATGTTGAATAGGTACTTGGATATTCATTTTATTTATTATTTATATTTATTTTATTATATTTATTATTTGACAATGGAGAGAAAAAGAACATCCAAAAAACAATTCAATATTTATGTGGATTACATAAAATCTCATAGAATTTTACTAACCGGAAAACTAAGTCCTTCGAATAATCCGGAGGACTTAGAAACACTTTGGAAAACTTTAACAGAAGAATTAAATTCCTGTGGTGATGGTCCCGTTAGAGAAATGAATGCATGGAAAAAGGTAAATAACATAACCAACATTCAATATGGTTTGTCAAGGAGCACCAGAATAAAAATCCGCCATACTTTTCAATATTCAATTCAATAAACAAGTTTCAAGGTGCACCTGAATAAGGCTGAATGTACTCGAGAGTAGTTCAATTTTTGCGACTTTGGCGCTGGCATCTAATGTTGAATTCCCAATGGGACGAAAGTGTTGTAAAAAGTTCGATACATTATTTAGTGCGCATGATCAGGACCAGTTTCATTCATACCAGGGTGGGTTTCAGTGAGATTATTAAATGATTCATGATATTGAGAAAAATCGATTTGATAATACGTTGGTGTCAGGGCAGTCTATGAGACACGAAAAATTTTGGTGGGCATACCTATGTTGTGAAACTAATTATATCCGAGAAGTTCATCGAATAAAATAACAAAGAAAAAATATATCTTGAGTAGTGTTAAATTTATATTTATGGACATGAATTAATTGATCTTCTAGGAAATGAAATATTGCATGTTACTTTGACTAAAGTCAGATGACAACATTGACAACTGCCTCTAGCCGTTTATTCACGACGTATATATGTGGGTAAGATGACATATGACATGTCATGTGACATCCCCCTTTTTCAGATGTAATCACAGACCTCATTCTTTTATGAGGTCTGTGGATGTAATTTGAAGTATATATAATTTTCAACTTTTGCAGTTCTCAAGATTATAATTACATTTTGTTTCCCTATGTTACATATTACAGTTATCAGTTTTCTATATCCTCTTAACATAATATCACAATTTTATACCTTATAATTAACATTCAAACTTGCCACACAAATTTTTGTATTATTACAATTGTATGACTTAAAATTAACATTCAAACTTTACAATACAGTAATACTGATGAATCAAATTTCATGTTCATTCTCTGCTGTAGTGATAATGACTTTGTTTTGAACTTTGTGTAAAGCTATTGCTATGACTGAAGTGTCATTTGAGATTTATTTACTTTTTGTAAAGTAAGCAGACAGATTAATCATCACTCGATTCATAACTGCAGTTTAGAATATAGCCAGCTAGCCTGGGAGGGGTTCTTATTTTCCTTCCAGATCTGGTTGTCCGGCTAGTACTTTCGTTCCCTTTTTCGTAGTGTTCACTAAGTGTTTGACTTACATGTGAAGTACCTACTGGGTAGTTCGGAGTTCAAAACCTTACTATTTTGGTTAATTTTTAGATGATTCTTCATTTATACCGTTTCTAAGTTGGAATTTGTCAACGGGATTAGTTACCTTTTTTTCTGTCATTTCATGGTCTTCACGTTGAGAACCAGATAAACTGGAATTATCGCTGACAAAATTATCATTGTCATTGTCACTACAGCTACTATGAATTGAGTAATACAAGTTTTATCACTTATATCTAAGTTGATCTGACTTTCCGGTGTAGTTTCAGTTCTGTGCGAACGTTTTCATTTCCTACTACTTTTAGTACTTTTACATGTTGACATCTTTCAAAATTGTTTTCAGAAAACAAGTCAGTAACATTCTCTGTTGTTTCTTGAGATTTTCTTGAAAAAGATGAAAATTCTTTGGATCATTTAAACTCTTTTATAGATTTCCGGTTACGTCTAAGCGTAGAACTAAGTATGATCTAATACCTACTCTTTTATGATTTTTCCGTTTTGCCATGGAGTTTTAGATTTTTTATTCTTATCAAAATATTTTTTCTGATTTACTACTTTTTGTTATACAGTATCGGAAAGTTTTCATCGGGGGTATAGACAAATCTACGCGAGTAACAAGGAACGCAATGATATGATAATACCACATAAATAAGACAGACGCACTACTGTACGCCTCCCCTACTACCTCGTCCGACGAATTAACAGCCATGTCGATATCCCTTCCTCGAGCGAGTCAAGGAGAAATTGTAATGCACCCAGTATGAAACCAGCATACCCCGATGAAAACTTTCCGATACTGTATGAGAATGAAACTTTTTTCTGTTAAAATTTTTGGAAAATTTATTATTTGTTTCTGGAACAATTGATCTCAAATTTTTGTTCATAAGAGCATTGGTTTTCATCATCCAAAGGTGTATTTCTGAAATTCAATAATAGGGATCTTTTTGATCAAGAAAACATTTTTTGAGAAGAGTTTTTATAGATTGAACTGTTCTTTCAACCTGCCCATTTGACTGGGGGTATAAAGGGGAAGAGGTTATATGTTGGAATTCCCAGGATTTTGTAAAATTTTTGAATTCAAGACTACAAAAGTTTGTAGCATTATCAGTCATCAAAATTTTTGGAATGCCAAAGCGAGCAAAAACAGATTTAAATTTGTTGATTAAAGTTTTAGAAGTTAAATTGTGATTTAAATTAATGACTTCCACAAATTTTGAATTATAATCAATGATTATTATATCTGCAGCTATCTTTTGCCAAGGCAGTCTGAGAATGTCTCGAGACTTTTACTGCTCGGAACCTTGAGATCTCTGATAAATGTTACAAATGTTACAAGATATTATCATGTCTTCTAATTTTCTCATACCTGGCCAAAAGAATGATAAGTTTGCCTTATCTAAGCATTTTCTATAGCCCAAGTGTTCATAGTGAAGTTTCTAAAATATTTCTCTACGTTGGGCTTTGGGAACTATCAATTTGTGACCCTTAAATATGAGATTGTTAATGCAGGAAATTTCTTCTTTGAATTTGAAATAGAATTTAACTTCTTCTGGACAGTTTTTTAAACTTTTAGGCCAACCACTCTCTAAAAGGTTTTTTAATATACCGAGTTCTTTTTATCTTCACTCGTTAATTTTTGAATTTGAAATTTTTTATTTTCAGTTATGTTTAGGGCAAGTTCAACTGCACAAATTTCTTCTTCTATGTCAAAATCAATGTTTTCGTTGAAATTTGTGTTTGAATAGGCTCTGCTCAATGCATCTGCCACTATCTATTTGCTCGGTTTGTAAATGAGTTCAAAATCATATTTTTTTAATTGCATTAGCATTCTCTGCAATCTTGGTGGACATAGATGTAGCGGTTTTTTGACAATGGAAATCAATGATTTGTGATCTGTTTCAATGATGAATTTTTTGCCAAATACCTACATATTGATAAAAGCGTGTGGCAACAAACCAACAAGCTAATAGTTCTTTTTCAATGTGTGAGTAACGACTTTGTGTTTCTGTTAAAGCTCTTGACGCATGAGCACATGGTCTTCCGTTTTGCATAAGAACTGATGCCATACCATTTTGCGAAGCATCCACAGAAATTGTCGTGAGTTGGTTAGTGTCAAAAAATTTGAAACGTGGAGTTTGTGATAAAAGTGACTCTAAATTTTGAAATGATCTTTATTCATGTTCCTCTGACCATTGAAAGATTGTGTCTTTCTTTAGTAATTACCTAAAAATTGCAGTTTTTTCTGAAAGATTATTTATGAATTTGCCTATGTATGTTACCATTCCTGTGAAACGTTGCAAATCTTTGACATTTTGAGGACTAGGCATGTCAATTATTGCTTGAATTTTAGATTTATCAGCTTCAATACCTTTTTCACTGATTTCATGTCCCATATAAATAATTTTTTTGCATTTATCTTTATTAAATTTGATATTGTTTTGTGCAGCAATTTTTAGAATTTTTTCTAATGTAGCATTATGTTCAGAGATTTATTTTGCAAAGCATATTATATCATCGATAAAAATGGCACAACCATTAATATTTCCAATAATTTCATGCATTCTTTCTTGGTAAACTTCAGATGAGCATGAAAGTCCATAAGGTAATCTACGAAAAGAGTATCTCCCAAGAGGAGTTGCAAAAGTGCAAAGTTGGAACTTTCGTCATCTAACTTGACTTGTAAAAAGCCTTGTGTTGCATCTACAGTACTTTCTACAGTGCTGAAGTATTTTGAACCATGGAATTGATCACACTTCTTACAGTTCAGACTCCGTTGTTTGGTCGACATCCCTTGGTTATTTGACGGAAGTGTCCTCGTCTGGTGTGAGTAGAAACTGGTTTTGGATTGTTGTTCGCGGGATTTTTTGATGGCATCTATATCTCCATGCTGTTCTCCATATCCATTTGAAATTTGTCGATTGTGCTCTTTCGTAAACTCCGAGTTTATACAGAAAGTTACGACTTCATCTAAGTTCTTAGAATCTTTGTCGAAAAGTTGTTCTCTCAGCTTGTCTGATTTTAATCCACACACAATAAGGACTCCCTTAAGTTTTCAAGTTCACATGATAGAGATAGATTCTTCAATTCAATGATAAATTGCTTGATGGTTTGACCTTCTTTCTGCCGACAAGGTAACAATTTATATCTTTCGAAAGTTAAATTTCTTTTTGGTTGAAAGTGATTGATGAAATTCTACTACGAAATATAAACTTTTATTTCAAAAACGTACAACTTTTTTATATTTCAAAAAACTGACAAATATATCAATAGCAACAACAACATTTTTTATTTAGCTGCCTTGATGATGAATTGCTCTTCCAACACTCCCCCTCAATTCAGCAGCTCGAACACCCAAATACGTGGTCATTTTCAGGAAAGAATCCATAGGTAGTGGCTTCGTCAGGATATCCGCTTTCTGTTCCTTAGATTCTATATATTGAACTTCAATCTGATGGTTGTTGTAAAGGTCTCGCAGAAAATTGTACTTCACGTCTATGTGTTTCAAACGCCTATGTTCCCATCTATGTAGAAGATTAATACAGGATTGATTATCTTCATATATTGTGATTGGTTTTTCCACGAATACTTCCAAATCAGAAAATAAATTTGAAATCCAAATCAGTTCAGTGGCAGCATTTGCTAGAGCCACGTATTCAGCTTCAGTTGATGATAAAGCAACTGTATTCTGCTTCTTAGTTGCCCAACAAACTGATGAATCATAAACTTGGAACAGATACCCAGTTGTGGATTTTCTATCTTCACTTCCAGCCCAATCAGAATCAGCATAAACAGTAAGAGGAATGCTTCCATTTATTGGATAGAATAGTCCGTAGTCGGAAGTGCCTTTCAGATACCTTAAAATTCGTTTCAGTCCGATCCAGTGATGTTCGGTTGCATTACTCTGATATCGGCTATAGAAATTCACTGAAAAACTTATATCTGGTCTTGTATTCAGCATAAGGAACATCAAACATCCAATGAGTTCCCTGTAGGGTTTCTTTTCAATGATACATTCGGATATATGAGAATTTTCTTTCATTTCTTCCACATTTTTCACAACCATTGGTGTTCTCGTTGGTTTACAGTCTTCCATTTGAAATCTAGCTAACACATTTTTCACATAGACTGGTTGACTCAAAAACATTCCATTTTTACTGCGGTCTATTTTTATTCCCAAAAAATGTTTCAGTTCTCCCAAATCTTTCATGCTGAACTCGTTTTTCAATTTCAGTTTGATATTTTCAATTTCACTTCTGACATTACCTGCCAAAATAATGTCATCCACAAAAAGTAGCAGAAAAATTTTGAAGTCTTGTCCGAAACTGATGTAGAGACAACTATCACTTGCCGATTGTTTCAGTCCTATTTTCTTCATGAACTCATTGAATCTGGAATTCCATGCTCGTGGGGCTTGCTTGAGTCCATACAATGATTTTTCTAACTTGCACACCAAACTTTGATCTTTTTCGAAACCGTGAGGTTGTCTCATGTACACTTCCTCTGTAAGGTTTCCATGGAGAAAAGCATTTTTCACGTCCATTTGGTAGGCCAATAAATTTTGCTTGTTGATAACGGCAAGTAATATTCTCAAAGTTGTGAGTCTAGCAACTGGAGAATAGGTTTCGGTATAATCAAAACCTTTCCTTTGGGAACAACCTTTCACCACTAGATGCGCTTTGTAACGTTCTATATCACCATTCTCATCTCTTTTAATTTTGAAAATCCATTTGTTGTCTATTGCTTTTCTTCCTACTGGTAGTTTTGTGAGAGACCATGTGGAGTTTTCCTGGAGCGATTTCATTTCCTCATGAACTGCTTTGTACCACTTTTCTTTATCATTTCTGTGTTCAATGTCATCAAAGCTTTCTGGTACATCTTCTGTGAAAGATTCTGTATTCATTGCAAATATAGTGTAGTCTTCCAGATATTTTGGACTGACTGGTTTCCGAGAACTTCTTCGTAAAATTTCAGCGTTTTTCAGTTCGCCGTTTTCGCTTTCTTCCACTAAATCACTTCCTTCAGCTTCGCTTTCATTACTGTCAGATGACATTTCATTCGAATTTTTGATTTCATAAAAATTATCGAAATCATAATAGAATTTGGACTCATCAAATATAATATCTCTTCCATAAAGTATTTTTCTCTCTTCAGGGCACCACAGCTTATATCCATTCGAACAATATCCCAACATCAAACACCTTTTTGATCTTGTTTCAAATTTTCCACCAACTAGTTCTTTCGGAATGTGTAAATATGCCACACATCCGAAAATTCGTAACTTTTTCATATTAGGTTTCCTTCCATACCATAATTCAGCTGGAACTTGATTCTCTAAGGCTTTTGTAGGACAACGATTGATGAGATAAACAGCGGTCAGGACAGCTTCATTCCAAAAGGTCTTTTTGAGCTTCGAGTTCAACAGCATACATCTCGCTTTCTCAATTATCGTTCTGTTCATACGTTCTGCAACCCCGTTTTGTTGTGGTGTATATCTTATAGTAAACTCATACTGAATTCCACGACTCTCGAAAAATTCCTGCATTTCCTTTGACATATATTCACGACCATTGTCACATCGGAAACGACTCAATTTCGTGTTGAAATGTGCAGTCGCCATAGATTCATATATTTTGAAGAAATGGAAAACTTCAGCTTTCGATTTCAAGACGTAAGCAGCGGTGAAATGGGTGAAATCGTCTATGAAAGTCAACACATACTTCTTCTGATCGTGAGATATTGGATTTATGGGACCGAATAAATCACTATGCACTAGTTGTAATGGTCGTGAAGCTCTTATTCTTTCTTGATTATGAGGTGCACTAGTTTGCTTCCCTTCGGTGCAGTACTGACAGAGTTGTTTTGATGCCTCGAAATTGTCGATATCTATATTGATATATTTGTCAGTTTTTTGAAATATAAAAAAGTTGTACGTTTTTGAAATAAAAGTTTATATTTCGTAGTAGAATTTCATCAGGTTATGGGCCCAGTCATCGTTATTCGAGTAATTTTGATCATCAGTTAGATCATGACGGACGAGGAAGTAAAATATAAAATTCCCTTATTTGATGGAACAAACTTTAGTAACTGGAAGTTTCGCATGGAGGTACTACTGGAAGAGCTGGATCTGATCAGTTTCATACAGCAGCCATTCAGAAACATGGTCACTATTGATGAAAATGATAGCCAAACAAATCATCAGGAAAAAGAAAAGAAACTAGCAGCATTACAAAAGCGCGATAGGAAGTGCAAGTCCCAATTGATACAGAAGATTGCTGATAGTCACTTGGAATACGTCAAGGATAGGAAGACAGCATTTGATATTTGGAGCGTCTTGATAACCACTTTTGAACGAAAGGGCATGGCAAGTCAATTACTACTACGGAAATTGTTGTTAACGATGAATTACAATGCATCAGTGGAGTCACTGTCAGCTCATTTCCTTAAATTTGATAAATTTATTCGGCAACTACGTTCCAGTGGAGCTACTCTGGAAGAAACAGATATTGTTTGCCACTTGCTTTTGACAATGCCTGCAGAATATGAAGTTGTGGTAACAGCCTTGGAAACCCTATCTGCTGATAAGCTCACCTTAAACTTTGTCAAGAATCGTCTTCTTGATGAAGAGTCCAAACGAGAAGGAGCCAATAGGAAACCCACCAATGAAGTTAAATCGTCTACTGTTTTCACAGCTACAACAAGCAAAGCTATGAATTTCAGTCACAGGAAGAATTCTCCGTCCAATACTACTCAGAGCAAAAGAGAATTCAAGTACAGGTGTTACAACTGCGGACTAAGTGGCCACAAACGGAACGAATGCCGATACAAGACTACCAACAGAAATAAATTTCCTCAGCATCGAGTCTCTGAAGCAAGAACAGCCCAGGAAGCTGATGAAGAACAAGAAATAAGTGCCGAAGATTATTGTTTTCCCGCTATCACTGGTCAGTCCAATATTCTGAGTTGGTATTTGGACTCTGGAGCTTCAGAACATATGATCAATAATGAAAATGTTCTGATAGATATCGAACCATTGAAGGAACCTGTACGAATTAAAAGTGCAAAAAACTGACAAATATATCAATAGCAACAACAACATTTTTTATTTAGCTGCCTTGATGATGAATTGCTCTTCCAACAGTGATCATCAAACTTTTTCAGTATGACGTTTAAACTTTCTCCTTCATTTGGTTGAAATGAAAAGGTATTATAGACTCTCATACCCTCATCTAATCATCTATACCCTCATCTAATACCCTCATCACCAATTAATGTCAATAGCTGGGCGCATTTTGTTGCTTCTTCTTGATTAATTCTGTGGCTTTGAAGTATGTGTTGAACTTTTGCTTCCAAAAACTCCAAGCATGTGAAAGGTTTCCGCCTGACATGCACATTGAAAACACTTCCCGTTTGAAGCTGTATTTTTGTTCTTCTACTTAGACTGCGCCATGTTAAATTTATATTTATGGTCATGAATTAATTGATCTTCTAGGAAATGAAAGATTGCATGTTACTTTGACTCAGGGTTCTTATGATAGGAAGGGTTATGAAATAAGTGAGCTTTTAGACAAGGGGGTACCTGAAGAAAGGGAGAGATTACGTCATTGGAGGAAATTAAGTTGGCTATCCTGAAAGTGGTAACTTTGGTTATATTTCCACAAAATACATATCCCTAATATTTACGAATAAAAAAATAAAGCCCGTTTCTCATATCATATTCGTAAATTGTTGTATTTTTGCATTCCTAGTTGTTTATTACTTGTTTTTTCGTAGCTTTTATTTCTGAAGTTAAAAAAATGCCGGGAGACTTCAAGTGCTCTGTTAAATATTGTGGCAATACATCTACGTGCCCTAATATATACATTGACTTTTCATAGATTCCCCAAGAATAATATACAGTAAAGCATGCATGATAGTGCTAGGATTTGTTCCGAACATTTTAATGAAAGTGATTTTGAAACTAATCTACAAGAATCTCTGATACATGTGAAGTCAAGAAGGCTGAGGAAAAACAGTGAGTTCATACAGTTCTAATTCAGAAACAGAACTCAATTTGGCTTTGGACATAAACTGTTGAAAACCAATATTTTTGCCATGACATTATGAAATAATGTTGGTGTTCCTATCTAGTTATTCCTACCAAGACTGCAGGTCTGTCTACTAGGATATGGAATGAATCTATTAACAATGATTCAACAATAACGTTACAAGAAGTAGCTGGAGTTCGATTGGAGACAGAGACGTGTATGGGCAAGAATCTGTAATGAAAGTCGATCATTTACCAACAAATAATGGTTCGTACATTATATTCTATTCATGATGTTATGAAATTATTGATATTGATAGATGTTTTTATGCCATTTTAGATGGGGATCCACAGTCTTCTTCCACCACTTGTACGCAATAACATTACAAAGAACAAGCAAAAATCATTGACCAGTTGAAACTGTGCCATATCACTATAGTGCAACAATTATCAGAAGAAAGAAAAAAATATATATTTGGAGAATATAATTGAAAAACAAAACCAACAACTTTCCAAGAGT
Source organism: Chrysolina haemoptera (assembly GCA_958298965.1). Lineage (NCBI taxonomy): Eukaryota > Metazoa > Arthropoda > Insecta > Coleoptera > Chrysomelidae > Chrysolina > Chrysolina haemoptera. The sequence continues at coordinate 25,159,357 of OY282584.1, forward strand.
TGCACACTGACTTGAATCATAAAATTAAACAAGTTTTGTCTGGAATTTTATCACCTGCACAGCTTGACTTGGTTTTGAAACTTAAAAAAAAGTGCAATGGTCGAAAGATGATTTTTACAAAGCTATTACTTTGAGGTATTTCAGCAAGAAAGCTTACTTATTCCTACAGAAAGAAAAGTTCCCATTACCCAGTATAAGACCTCTCCAAATGTATTGCGGCAAGATAAATTTGTACTCAGAAATTTTGAAAGATGTACTTAAATTCATGAGTTTGTTATAAGCGCGTACATTACTGCATTATCTGTGAAATGTTGAATAAGTTTTGTGAACTGACTAGTCTGATAAGTTTTTAGATTTATGAACTTTAAGAGCAAATAAATATGTATCTATCTGTCATTTGAATCATTTACCTCATTTCACATTCACACATTTTAGAAGTTGTCAGATTATGAATCACACTTTCTTCTGGCATCTGAGATTTTGGAATGGTGGAGATTTAGATTGCAGGAATGAGAAAAATAAAATTTGGACCACTTTTAATTCTTCATTCCCGCAATCCAAATCTCCATTTTAACTTGAAGGACTCAAACTCTACATAATTATTCTGGAATAGTGTCAACATAAACAAGTTGTTATGATTTCTTTCATTTCTCTTAAAGGGTGCAATTTAATCACTGATATTATCCCGGTTACCGGTAACAAGCAAAAAAAAATTGATCATGGATTCCGAAGGAGTAAAATTTACCTTTGCAAGGTTGAACAACGGAAACTACCAAAACTGGAAGTTCAGAGTTCGAATGATTTTAATAAAAGAAGATAACTGGTCAGTTATAGAAGATCCAACCCCTGATCCACTCACGGAGGAATGGAAACGTAAAGACGCAAAAGCACAAGCCACCATCTCATTGGGCATTGAAGACAACCAAATAGTTCATATCTGTAAATGTGAGCATGCCAAGGAGATGTGGAATGAACTACAAAAGGTCCATGAAAGAAGCAACTTGAGCAATAAATTATACCTTTTGAGGAAGTTATATCAATCAAAGCTTGGAGAAAGGTCCATGTCTGAATATATAAAGGATGTTTTGGAGTTGGTGGAAAAATTGAGAGGTGTGGGTGAGACTATCAAAGATTTTCATGTAGCCGCACTATTGTTGGGAGGCTTGCCAGATAGTTATTCAACTCTAGTAACAGCGCTCGATGCTCGACCTGATGATGAGCTAACCTTGCAGTATGTTAAAGGAAAATTGTTGGACGAGGCAATAAGAAAGGAGGAAAATGTAACTGGTGAAGTTGCAATGAATACTAAAGGATTTATACTGAAGAAGAATCAAGGATCAAAGTTCAAAAAGGAAACGATGGAATGTAATTACTGTCACCGTAAAGGACATTTGAAAAAAGACTGTTTTTTCTACAAGAAAGACCTAAAGAACAAAGATCAGGCAAAAACAGCTGTTGAAAAAGGTGAGTCTGATTCTGAATTCTGTTTCAACTTGACTGAAGATCAAGAATGTTCTAAAAATGAATGGTATATTGATTCAGGGGCTACAAGCCACATGTCTAATAACTTAAGCTGTTTTATTAATTTTGAAAACGTAAAATCTGATAAAATAACAGTAGCAAATGGACAGCAAATGCAAATAAAAGGAAAAGGCGACGTAATTATAAAATCTGAAGTTGATGGAGGTGTTAGAACCTGAAAATTCAAAGAAGTACTATAGTAGGAGATTTGAGCCGGTTCTGGGCCTCCCCCCACCACTATGACGTCATCAGTGACCTTGACCTATGACCTATGACCTCGACCTATGACCTTGACCCATGACCTTGACCTATGACCTATGACCTTGACCTATGACCTCGACCTATGACCTCGACCTAGGACTTGACCTAGGACTTGGGCTTGCCCTTAGCCTTGACCATGATGTATATTGTTGGGAGGTGTTTGACATTGTGATGACTTGGATTTTTTTTCATACACGGACAAGTACTTTTTCCAAGTACATATATTTTTTCTTACCTCAATGTCCTTCATGTATACTTACTCTGCCATTGTGTGTGATCCTAATGTGTGGAGTACGCATACAAATCTAAACCGAAGTATAGAGAGGGTACACGTCTGCACGTCACGGATATCCAGTCAGACATGTGATTCCCCTCCGATGATGTATACCTTGCGATGGTGGTGGGGGGAGAGGTCGCGTGACGTCAACGCTATGCGCATCCGACGACGATCCAGTGATGTGTGTCAGACTCTCGCTCTCGACATGGTTGGCTTTCTCCCACCCTTTCTCCCCACCATCACTCCCACCCCGTCTCCTCACCCTTTCTTCTCCCACCCTTTCTCCCCACCTTAACCCAAAGGCTGCGGTCATGCAGCGACTACGTGGCTTTAACGTTGAGATATACTTGGAGGTACTTTGAAAATTTTGGTATGACCTTAATGAATGCTATACATGTATTCAGTGTTTGTGTTTGACCTTGAGATGTCATTGTGATGACTTGGATATCATTTTTCATACACGGACAAGTACTTTTTCCGGGTACATATTTACCTCCATGTCTTTCACCGTCCTTCATGTGTACCTACTTTACTATTGTGTATGATCCTTATGTGTGGAGTACATATAAAAATCTATACCGAAGTATAGAGAAGGTACACATCTGCACACCACGGAGATCCAGTCGGATATGTGAACTCTGAGAGATACCTTGCTATGGTGGTGTCGTGACGTCAACGCTATGCGCATCCGACGACGATCCAGTGATCGTGTCAGGATTTTGCTCTCGACACGGTGGGGTGGGTCCGCGCTGACGTCACAACACCCATACGCAGAGGTACTTTGAAAATGTTGTATGACCTTCATGAATGCTATACATGTACTTAAGGTTTGTCTTTGACCTTGAGATGACATTGGTGATAGATGGGAGAGATTACATACACGGTAATGAAGTTCTTGGTTATTGTGTCCTGTTTCAATTGTATTCATGATTGATAGTGTATGTTATGTGTACGTACTCTTAAAAACTATAAAGTTTAAACAGTACATACAAAAAACCATTGACATTGGGTTTCTTTCTTCATATATACAATAATGATGACCAAGCACTTTTCTACTCTGCGTTTGATCTGCTTATGACCTGTGTACGGTAATGAGTATACGATCGAGTATTTGAGTACTTAAATAACCCCATGTCTCGAACTATGTATGACCATGTGTACTCCAGACTTGCTACTATGACCTTCATGGTGTACATACAAGTAAAAGTAGCAAGAAGCAAGTCCGAAAATGCAAGAAATCTGACCACGGAGAGGATACACGCACCGTCTGTTAGCCATTAAACGCCGGCGATGAATGTACCGTTCCCTCAGGCATGACCTCCGCATGACATCCCCTTCCTAATTTTGTGAATGGTCTGTGTGTGACACATCACACCAGGAGCTCGCTAAACCAGTCATATTAGTTTCTCATCAAACTGGTGGTCCACCAGTGAAAAATTAGATACGGTTGCTTCGACCACTATGTACACATGTGATAACAATCATGTGCTAACAATTCCGACAACATAACTGATGATCAACGTATATAAAACGTATATAAAACGTATACAAAACGTATATAAAACGTATATAAAACGTATGTAAAACGTGTTTGACATTCACTTGTCCTCACTTGATATTTTTTTTTTATTTTGTATTTGTATAAAACTTACATCTAATTCAACATTTCTACAATACTTAAACATAACTTAACCTATCTATATACAACCTAAATACTATACCTATGGCAGGCTGCCGCCATCCTATCCATGGCGGTGCGGACTTCTGCTCTCACAGTGTCCCTCCTGGTATGCATTTCAGCTTCCAGGAGGGCTGCATGTTGATCTCTCTCCATGAGAGCTGCCTGTTAGCGGGTAATTTCTGCCCGCTCTCTAGCGATCTCCAGGCAGCCGCGCTCAACCTCATCCAGTCGCTCCAACACCTGGTCAATAAAAGTCCCCGGCCTTGCTTCGAGGACGTTTCTGGTTGGCTCGCTTGCCGTGGTGGAGGTGGTGGTGGAACAACTGTAATGACGGGAGAAAGGGGTATGTCTGCAATTGTTGGTTCCAACTGTACAACTACAGGAGCAGGCATTACTTCAACTGGTGCCACTATAGTTGCAACAGGTGGTGCTACAACAGTTGAGGATGCCTTCTTTGACGGCCATCCTCCAGAGTACGGGCTATTTCTACTACAGTTCCTACGGTACTCAACAATAGGACCAGCCTTACTTGTACTACTGTGACTAGTAGATTGCTTCTTCGATGATGACTTCTTTGGTGGCTGTACCATGAAATCATCATCGCTGTCCGCAATATTTATTATAGGCATATCTTCCGTCGACAATTTTGCTCCAGCGTTACGGGATCCTTTGGGAGCAACTCCATCAACGAACCCACCTCGTCGTTTGCGTTGGTCCATCTGCGCACCTGCTGGGGAAGGCGTCATCGGCGTTCATGAATACAAGATTGTTAACTTACCTTCAAATTATTCTACTTAGTCCTGTAATACTGAATGCTGCTGGCGACTGGATGCCGCAAGTGGCTGGCGACTGAAGATTATTCTGGGGGAGTTCTTGTTTTAATCACTCAGGCCTCCACCCCACTCCTACTCTTCTTCTTCTCCGACCTACTTCAATCCCCACTATGTCTTAAGCCACGTCCCTTTCTTAAGCCACACCCGCTTTCTTAAGCCACGCCCCCTCATACCAGGCTTTACAACCCTAACCCATCTCCACCCCTATTTCAACTCTGCTATTTGTTACAATGCATACATCCCCCTACGGGGCAAAGCTGATATAGAGATGAGTGACATGAATAACAATTAAGTATGGGAACATTCGCATATTCCACTGTATCATGTGAATAACCATGCTGATACCACCCACCATTATTATTCATGCCGCAATACCTTAAAAAACAAATGTCACATAAGAAACGCTTTCTATTGTCACAAGTATGAATTGTGACAAAGTAACAGCTGCAAAAGTACAAATTACTGGCAAAGTTTTCTAATGCTTCAGTCATTTTTATTTGATGGGCCTTGCTCACGATGGTTTCGGGCACATCCTCACAGTCTGGTACAATTCCATCATCGGCTGGTGCTTCTTCGCCGTCATCTTCGAGAAACTGTTCTCCGTCTAAGTCTTCCCCAGCTGGATTGTCCTGGCGGCCATCTTCAACATCTCTGTGGTCATTGAATTCACCATTGTCACCATCAGCCACTACAACTCCATCCTCCTGTTCGTCACCATCCTCATCCACTACAACTCCATCTTCCTGTTCCCAAACAAAATCGTCGCCTGCCAAAACTTCAACCTGATTGTTGACATCTAATCGAGAGAGGGCTTCCAATGCAAAATCAACTTGATCAACCATAATTAGTGACGCACATGAATGTATTAATGAAATTCCCACGGTCCCTACCCACTATCTACCGAAACTGCAAGAAAAAAAAGTGGATTTTACCTCTGAAATATGACAAAAAAATTGAAAGAATTTTTTTCCAGTAGCATTTATCATTTTGAATCTTTTATCTCAATTTTGATATTTTCCGATTAAATCCATTATAACGTGAATACAAAAACATTTAGTATATTTTTGACGAATGTACAAATACATGAGAAAAAAAAGATGCAATGCCTATGTTTCCTGGCTTTTTTTTCCAGTAGCATTTAACATTTTGAATCTTTTATCAAGTATGGTATTTTCCGAATCCATCCATTATAACGTGAATACAAAACCAGACAGTTCAAAATATATTTCCATCTCTGTCAACAGTGGCGTTTCGTAAAAAAGGGCGAGACACTATCTACCGAAACTGCAAGAAAAAAAAGTGGATTTTACCTCTGAAACATGACAAAAAAATTTCAAGATTTTTTTTTAGTAGCATTGAACATTTTGAATCTTTTGTCAAGTATGGTATTTTCCGATTAAATCCATTATAACGTGAATACAAAAACATTTAGTATATTTTTGACCAATGTACAAAAACATGAGAAAAAAAGATGCAATGCCTATGTTACCTGGCTTTTTTTTCCAGTAGCATTGAACATTTTGAATCTTTTATCAAGTATGGTATTTTCCGATTAAATCCATTATAACGTGAATACAAAAACATTTAGTATATTTTTTGACAAATGTACAAAAACATGACAAAACAAAAAAAAAATGCAACGCCTATGTTACCTGGCTGAGTTAGCAAGCCGACTCGTTCGCTCTATACCTGAATTCAAAGATAGGAGCAGCTAGAGTCCCTGTATGCAATTTGACATTTGATCGTATATTAGAGTCAGGACACTCTTTGACATAACATCGAAAAACGCGTTTTAGGTTATGTCTAACAACTACAGACCATATATCTATACCGTTGATGTAACAACGGTCGAACGATAGTATTGACAGTTCAAAATATATTTCCATCTCTGTCAACAGTGGCGATTCGTAAAAAGGGCGAGAGAAATGTTATCAAAACTTGCTAGCAAAATATCTGCAGAGCGGAGTTTTTTAACGAAGCCATTAGTATATGAACTTTGCCGAATTCGACTTCAGGTGATTTCGACCATAGAACATTCGCACTACTTTCAATGATCAATTCAAATGGATTTCGAAGAACCAATAATTTTTCATATTTGAAACTAGTAATGTAAGAGATTTTCCAGTGATCTATGATCGTATTCACCCCACGGTTTTGGGAAGATTATTTTTATATTCGTATAATAAGCGTTATTTGTTCATTGCGCATAAAGTTATTGAGAGCTTGTTGAGAATAAATAAGATACATCTGCATTGATCGAATTCACAAACAACTCTTATATCAAAATAAATAACTAAAAAACTTTCTTCTTTCGGATATAACAAGGTGATTTTTTTTTCTTATTTTTTTTCAGCATTGATACTATTGAAAAATGTCAATTTTATCAGTGACAATTTAATTCATGTATAAAAATCGCATATGCCACAGTGCAATTGTCAATTTGACAGCGGCAAAAGTTAGCTTTAACTTTTACAGCGACAAATACACTAGTGGTTTTTTCACTTATTCATTTGTTTATCAATTATCGCGGTGTTGGTTGCCAAAATGAATAGTTTGACATTGATATGTTTCTGAATTTCTCATTCATTAAATTGTTGAGGTTTGTATTGATATCGGATAAATTTGTGTTGTTCAAATTCCAAACTGTTTCCTTTAGCAATTTGACTCGAATAACTATCAACCTAAAAACACTCGGTGTCGTGTTTTTAATAGTTGACAGTTATTCTCGTCGAACTGCTAGGAAACAGTTTCTCATTAAACAACCCAAATTTACCCGATAAAATACAAACCACTTGTACAATTATATGTGAAAAGTTTTATGTGGAATATTCTGCATTTTAAATTCCTATATATCCTCTAAATATTTCTCGAAAAATAATAGAGACAATTTTTTGAAATCTTTCCTGTGAATTTACTAGTTTTGTTTCATTCATCTAGTAACAAATTATTTTATTGAAAGAGACCATTATTTGATTGATTCTCCTGTAGTGAATCGTTAAGCCCGAGTGAGTTCTGATCATAAATAGTTGTGTAACTATTTCCCTCCAAATCTATTTGTATGTACTATATCACACATACATGTTTCAAAAGATTTCGTACCTGAAGAGGATTGGGTACTGATTGCCTCAACCTCAATACATTTTCTGATCTGTTTTGGAAATGTCGAGATGTAAGTAAAAATTACAATCCTAGAAATACAGGAATTTTAATATTTCTTAACAGTAACGATACGTCATGTAAAAATTCAATAAAATGTTTGATTTCTTCACATTCAACTCTGCTGATAGCTGAAGTTTCATTTCATTTGCTGTTTCAATAAAACGAGCAATGAATGGTTGCAGCATTTTTATCAAACAGGTTTTCCTGATATTTCGGAAGGCTTTGCTCTTCAATACTCGAAAATTTTAATTTGTTGTTGACGTATGAATTTGAGGTTCCAATATTCTTGATTATCAGCCAAATCTTTAATGTTATCATAGTTGACAATGAGTAAATCAATTTTTTTGATGAAATAAAAAGAACATTTTTTTTGTAATTTTTGGTGTAATTGTTAAAATTGTGTTTTCCGTTAACCAGCTGTTGTCCCCTTACGAACGGCGAGTCAAGGATAAACGAGAAGCTTAGAAGCTTACCCATTTCAATAAATATTACTTTTGAACTATCTATCATTTTAATTCACCCGACAAATTTGTGCTTTTGATGTGATATTCCATACGGATCTTTCGAGTGCCGAATATCTTTAGCTGAACTGGATCCTCGAGAACATCGTATGAATCATTGGAATCATTGGAATATTCACTTGACATATATTTGATTTTTAAAGTTTCTGGCACAGCTACTCTCGGGTCTCGGGTTACGTGAACTACAAATTATATTTTCACATATTTCCTCCCTGACGTTACGCCCTTGTGATCATTTGGCCTCGCAAGGCAGACATAACCTGAAACGCATATTTTCGATCTCCTGTCAAACAGTGTCCCGACTCTAATATACGATCAAATGTCAAATTGCATACAAGGACTCTAGGAGCAGCTATCAGCGCTCGGCCTGGCGTAGTTCAAGTATACTTTACGATTTCATAATGTATGTATCAACGCCAATCTTCACCAACAAATAAGAAACTGTGAGAAGCTTCTAAGGCGTGGTGGCATTTAAAATACTGCACCCTTTCGTCACAATGTTTGATGAACAAAATATTTTGAAGCGACACATTTTACGCTTCCATAAAATAGGTATGTGATGTTTGTTACGTACTAACATTGCTACTTATAATCAGAAGACGAACAAATGAGCAAAAAAAATAACTATTTTGAAGAATATTACATTGATCGATAAAAGTGGACACAGGGAACTATTCCCCTACTCGGGTTTTATTGGTTGTTCATTCAAATAAAAATTGAAAAAGTGAAAAGAAACACTTTGTTGTATCTGAAATTCACTATTATAGAGAAGTAATGAATTTTCGATATTCAGTTTCGAATCTTATCAGCCACCATCAATGCAATCAGAAGTACAGAGATACTACTCGTATACAGTGAGTTTTAAAAAGTCTGCACCATATGGAAAACTTGTTCATTATCGATTTGTCAGAAAATTTTATTCTTCTTAAATATTGGTGCATTGCAGAAAACATAAAAGTTGTCAGTATTTTAAATTTCTGAACGGTATACAGGGGAAACAAAAAAATATGAAATTCGATCATTTTTGACATTATCAAAAAAAGTTTATTTAGAAAAACCAATCAAAACCAACATTCCAATTCAAAATTATAGCCACCTACGCAGGAAAAATTTTAAAAAATCACATTTTTATGATTAAAGTGATCATAACGCGCGATTTTCCGAGCACGACGGCGCAGCGAACGATCAGTTATCCACGAATACTTTACATTATTTTTTTCAATTGGTGCAATTTGAATTCATAAATATTAGTTTCACTATTACAAATAATGGAAATAAGAACTTATAATGTAAACTGGTTGAATTCGTGATGTGACATCAGTTTACCTTTCTTTAATGTTTGAATAAAAGTTTTGCATTTGTTTGTAATATTTTATTTGACGTTACAAGGTACTCCTGTCAGATCAAAAATCATAAAATTGTCATTTCTACTTCACTGTTCTCCTCCGAAACATGTCAAAAAAATCTTTCAATTTTTTTTTCCAGTAGCTTTCAATATTTTAAATCTTTTATAAAGTATGTTATTTTCTTTTATTGTCTTCTGACAAAATATCTCGAATCAAGGTAAGTAGAAAAAATCTCTCGAGCAAGCTCTCGCGATTTTTCGCTCCCGTGATTCTCGATTTTTTGTCATAACAATAACATTTTCATGCAATTAAAAATGTTTAATTGACAATTTAACTCATGCACTAAAAATGCCATAAGTCGCGGTGTTTTCATTATTACAGCAAAAAAGTTTGCCCTAACTTTTCCAGCGACAAAACGGAACCTAACTTTTGGAAGCATGACAACCAGCATTATGAACATCTTTTTGATGACCTTATGTCACATATTCATTAAATTGTCTTACCGAATTACACTCTAGTTTTTTCTTGTCAAAGAAAACTTGACATTTATAATTCGAATTTTGTTGCCATTAGGACAATTCAACTCAAAAAACTGCCAGAAAAAATTACTCGTCCTGCGGACTCATAATTTTTTCAGGGGTAGTTTTTTTCGTTGAATTGTCAGGCAATAAAATTCTCATTACTGCCAGTGTCAAGTTTACTTCGATAAAAAAAAAGCTCTCGTGTAATCATAAGTGATAAAAATACGATCTCTCATGTATTTACCTCCAATTAATACACGCATAATCTGACAGTCAATGAAATTACTTCAATTTCTTAGAATCGACCAATCAATGGTCGTTGCAATTCCACTCTAGAGGTTATTTTCGAGTTTTCAACATAACATGAAATGGTAAGATTTGGTCGAGAATCGTTGGAATGTTTTGAAAAAAGTGTTTCTCCGAGAAATGCTCAATAAATAACTAGAAGTCTTTATGGAAACAGTTTGAAATATTTCTGAAAGAGAAGCATTGTGAACTTGGGGACTACTTCAAATGCAGAGCTTGGACTATAGTCATGAAAGATTGGGCTTTCAATATGAATATATTTATTGTCTGTTTGTCATATAGTTGTGTATTAATCTCTCTAAAATACATTCGAGATTATATTTTTTATATATCTACGAAGGTGTAGAAGGGCCACAGTATAATTATTTTTTATAATTCCGACTTAGCATCTCGGAACTCCGACTTACTAAGTCAGAATTACCTAATTCCGACTTAGTATCTCGGAATTCTGACTTACTACCTCGGAATTAGATAATTCAGACGTTATTATTTTTTATAATTCTGACTTACTAAGTCCCAGTCCGGAGTTATAAAAAATAATTACATCGGAATTAACTAATTCCGACTTGGTAAGTCGGAATTCTAAAAAATAATTACTATGGCCTTTCTACGCCTTCTTAAAATACATTTCAAATTGCAATCAAATTTTATTGTCTTCTGACAAAACATCTCGAATCAAGGGAAGTAGAAAAAATCGCTCTAGCGCAAACTCTCGCGATTTTTTCACTCCCTTGATTCTCGATTTTTTAGTCATGACAATAAAATTTTCCATGCAATTAAAAATTCATTTATCGATAAAAAATATGACCTCTTATTTATTTATCCCCGAATATTTCAAAAATGTACAGGGAGTGTGTAGAAAAAACACATCAAAACATTATTCCAGAAATATATTTTATAATAGAAAAACAGAAAAATCACTATTCATCGCTCTCAAAAGCCTCATCAAGTTCTTCTCGCCATTGTTGTTCTACAATTCTGATTGTTTCGTATTCACTTATGGATTGTTGAAGCTCCATTTGAGCTTGTTGAAGGCAGTCGGTAGGAATATGGTTCAGTTGAATCTCCTTTTGCAAATTCTCGGACTCCTTTTGCAAATTCTCAGACTCCTTTTGCAACTTGGAGATTTCCAACTCTAAAGAAACTATTTTATTTTCAATTTTATGCGTTTCATCGATTTTTCCACGAATATAAATATCCATTTTTTCGTAACGATGAACTGCTAGTTTGGCATCAATGATCCTTTGTTTGCTAACTTTCTTCTTCGCTATATATTCCTGAACTGGTTGGAATGATAATATTGTTGTTTTGGACTTCACTTCATATGTCCCAGAAGCCGAGGGCCTTGAAATAATTAATGGTTCAATGAGTTTTTTTTTCTTCATTGGTACCTGGCTAATTTCATTGGATAGTCGTTTCACACTTTTCTTCTCTTCTTTATTGATCTTGATTGATGTTGCAGGCATAAGGTCATCATCTGTCATAGTAAGATCAATGTAGCAATCTTGAATAGGCTTTGCAGCTGTAGGCGTAGTCATCTTTAGAAACTCGTCATAATTTATGGTGCACAAATCATTGGAGTATTCACAATTATTAACAGTCTGTTGGTCTTGATTCACTAGTGCCACAAAAGATTCCTTGGATTGAACAGTTTCACTACGTAACAGAATATTTTCCAAAATAACGATTGGACCCATTTTTTTTTATAATTCCAATAATTTTCAAAGTCAAATTAAATTGATCTAAAGTTAAAGAACTATGAACTATTTAACACAAGTTCATTCATTTTATAACCATTTGAACCATTATGTAGAAACGCCCACCAAAAAAGTAGGAAGAATCCAACCCCAAAACAATAAAAAATAGAATATCAACCAATAGATGTATTGCATGTATGAGCTATATCTAAAATTATTTCACCAATAGAGGGGCTTCTTAGACAGCATTATAATTTTTCTTCAACATTTGAAATTAATTTTGAAATATCGATAGCATCCCTAAGGGACATTGTACTTTTTAGCGTAGAATATTTTACGCAAAGACAATCAAATAAATTTTAACGTATCATTGCATATTATAAAATAAGTCAACAATATATTTTTGTCGATTTTTCACAATATTTGGTAATAGTAATAATAATAATCGCTTTTATTGCTAGGAAGAAATAAATAATTAACAAATTAATGTAAATTTACAGCATCACAATTTGACTGTCTCATATTCACTATGTTTTCTATTCTCCAAACATTGAATGTTCAGGAGATTATTATTTCGATTTCAAAATTGCACCTAGTATTTTAATTTTGAAGATTTGAATAAGGCTGTCTTTCTTCTTGCAAGCTATAAATTAGATGGTCCTACACATGTAGCATAAAAAAAAAGGGTTCTGAGAGGTAGGTATTCAAACCGTGAATTTATAATCTGTTGAAGTGATCTTTGAACATGTTTTTGTAAATAATACACCATCACCTCATTTAGAAGGCAATAAATGTCAACCGTAACATGGCCGAAAAAGCTTTTCAATACTTAAAATTCCAACCCACTGTCTATATAATGAATCGTTAAAACTCGTAAAGGACTTTACGAACGATGATATCTGATCCACCCTTGTAAAGTGCGACATTTTCAATCTATGGAAATAATTGCGGTCCGTGTTTGATTCAAATTTTTGAAGAATAAGCATACCAACTCCATTTTGATATCAATGAGCAAAAAATTTTTTTCAGATCTGTCCACGAGAATAGGAAATGCTCAGAGGGCATTGCAAAGGTGTTTAGAATTAGGTTTCACAGTTATATACGAAGTTAAAATTGAAAATTGCATTTTTTAAATATTTTCCGATCTCAACAAAAAATATTATTATTAAAGTTAATAATTAAAGTTAATATTAAAGTTGTCACTTTAGTCCCGTATAAAATGTATCTTTCAGTCCCTAGGGAGATAAAGTAAAAAACAAAAATTACCACAGCTACACTATTAATAACTAGGACAAAAATTAGGAAATATTCCATTATACATCTTTATTGATTGAATTAAGATTGTATGTGACATTAATATTATAACAATTGATGAAACTAAACGGGCGATTATTTGTATTTGATAAGTAAATATTAGAGGAAAGTGAAGAGATGTCATGTTCTTGATGTATCGGTTAATGTCAACATTAACTGAAATGACACTGAATTGAAAAAGTTTGTTGACACCGTTACTATGACGTTCCCTACTTAAGTAATCTAAGTACCATGTTTATATAACTCATCAAAATAATTAGTTGTATTATTATTGAAATTTATAATACTGGGAAGTGCAAAAAATAGCGTATGTGCCACAGGACTAAAGTAATATTTTATCCCTTACGAGATTATTGGCACTCGAGCTCTACTAGCCCTCAGGGGCCTCAGGCAATAAACATCACGTGCAGGATCAAAACATTCACTAGTCCCTTGCCATATAATATACTATTGTTAACAATGAAAACATTGTTTCTCGGAAGAATGTCATTTGTTTTCAAAAATAGTGCAATGTGATGTAATATCGATAAAAGTGCCTCTCAGAACTTGATATTCTGTTGCATACCAACAGCTGCTTCAGTTTCCATCAGCTGTATATGATTCATAAGAAGCATAAAACGAGTGAAATCACTTGAAAATTACTACCAGAATAGTCAAAATCCCCTTCTCTCCACACCATCTCACAAAGTGGAAAGTTTGTGGCGAATATCTGTCAGAAAACAACTACTTCCCCCTACGAACATTGAATTACATCTAAAATTTGTACAATTTCCCTCCAAAAGATACTAGAAATTTAAGCTTATTCTCGAATTGATAAATCAAGAAAACTGAAATTTGCATTTTTCAAAAGAATTAAAATAGAATGGAAATAGATATTCTCGTATAGGTTTTTGATGACTATCATTATATTAGAGGAACTCCCATAATAAATTATGAGTAATAGAATAATGGTATTGTTCTCTCTTGGGGTGACAGCATCCCTAAGGAATATTGTAATTTTTTAGCGTAGAATATTCTACCCAAAGACAATCAAATAAATTTTAACGTATCATTGCATATTAGGGGCCAGGTAGCTCAGTGGTTGAGACTGTCGCTTTCAAAACCATTGACTGCTGGTCGGGCTAGGTTCGAATCCTTAGCGACTACAGATTTTTATCTGATGGCCCGAGAAAGTGCTAGGAATCGCACGTTAAAAGGTAAGACCTCGTTAATCCTTGGCTCGCACAAGTTTCGACTTTCGAGGGCTGCCGTTCGTGAGGGGACGACAGCTGGTTAACGGGTTTTTTTTTTCAACAATTTTAATTCAAAGAGTCCCTATACAATAAAGCCAACAATGCTTTCAGTCAACTGAGCGGAGAAATGAAGAATGTAAGGACTCAATACAACATTATTCGATAACAGTTCAATTCGTCGAACAATTTCACGTCGAGTGCATTAAACAATTTTTGCACGAGTTGCATACAACATTTTTTTACGTTCATGCAAAAAAGCAAAAAAATGAATTATAAAGGTGCGGCACTAGGTGTAGGAAAATGAAAATCGCAACTTAAATAATTAATTATTACTATCGATTTGCATTGAAACAAATCACTAAGTATCATCTATTTTCCATTATTATTACTCATTTTAAAACTTTCAATTCCGTAATTGTCAGAATTAATTTTTGACTGACGTTTCTGTAACTACAGATGCATTATAAAAATCAAAATCACAGTAGCCGTGAGCGCGTATGTTATCACGAGATGTGGTCATAGTACTGACAGTATGCTCTATGCATGTAGGCGGTTTAGAGCAAAGCGGATCAGTTTCGATTATGGAGTTATTTTCGGGTATACATTATTTTTTCAAGTCTGGCTGCTAAAATTAGTACAAAATAATATAAAATATGTAACTGTTTAAAACTTATTGCCAATCTCACAGAATATCTACTCAATATGTAGTAGGTTTGAACGTTTATGTTTGTCATGATGACAGCACGTTGAAGTAGAATGACAGATGAGTGTAATAAAAACTTTATTGCACTAGTGCAATGAAGAACTTCTTTTTCCACTAAATATAGGTCAATAAAGTTTTTCTTTTTGCATGAATGTAGACATTTTTTTTTTAAGTTCTGTCCACGAGAATAGGAAATGTTCAGAGGGCATTGCAAAGGTGTTTAGAATTAGGTTTCACAGTTATATACGAAGTAAAAATTGAAAATTGCATTTTTAAAATATTTTCCGATCTCAACAAAAAATATCATTTTGTTAACAAGTCTCGTATATAACCTTTCAACTTTTAAAACAATGAAAACATCGTTTCTCGGAAGAATGTCATTTGTTTTCCCAAAATAGTGCAGTGTGATGTAATATCGATAAAAGTGCCTCTCAAAACTTGATATTCTGTTGCATACCAACAGCTGCTTCAGTTTCCGTCAGCTGTATATGATTCATAAGAAGCATAAAACGAGTGAAATCACTTGAATATTACTACCAGAATAGTCAAAATCCCCTTCTCTCCACACCATTTCACAAAGTAGAAAGTTTGTTGCGAATATCTGGCAGAAAACAACTACTCCCCCCTACGAACACTGAATTACATCTAAAATTTGTACAATTTCCCTCCAAGAGGATACTAGAAATTTAAGCTTTTTCTCGAATTAATAAATCAAGAAACCTGAAATTTGCATTTTTCAAAAGAATAAAAATAGAATGGGAATAGACATTCTCGATAGGTTTTTTGATGACCATCATTATATTAGAGGCAAACCCAGGAAAAATATTAAATAATAAAAATCTGCATCTTTACGATCACTTTAATCATAAAAATGTGATTTTTTTTATTTTTTCTGCGTAGGTGGCTATGATTTTGAATTGAAATGTTGGTTTTGATCCAAAACAACTTTTCTAAATTAAATTTTTTTTCGATAATGTCAAAAATAAGCGTAGTTTACACCTGATCGAATTTCATATTTTTTTGTTTCCCCTGTATACCGTTCAGAAATTTAAAATACTGACAACTTTTATGTTTTCTGCAATGCACCAATATTTAAGAAGAATAAAATTTTCTGAAAAATCGATAATGAACAAGTTTTCCATATGGTGCAAACTTTTTAAAACTCACTGTATACGAGTTGTATCTCTGTACTTCTGATTGCATTGATGGTGGCTGATAAGATTCAAAACTGAATATCGAAAATTCATTACTTCTCTATAATAGTGAATTTCAGATACAACAAAGTGTTTCTTTTCACTTTTTCAATTTTTATTTGCATGAACAACCAATAGGTTAGGGGTATAGTTCCCTGTGTCCACTTTTATCGATCAATGTAATATTCTTCAAAATAGTTAATTTTTTTTGCTCATTTGTTCGTATTCTGATTATAAGTAGCAATGTTAGTACGTAACAAACATCACATACCTATTTTATGGAAGCGTAAAATGTGTCGCTTCAAAATATTTTGTTCATCAAACATTGTGACGAAAGGGTGCAGTATTTTAAATGCCACCACGCCTTAGAAGCTTCTCACAGTTTCTTATTTGTTGGTGAAGATTGGCGTTGATACATACATTATGAAATCGTAAAGTGTATTCGAACTACGCCAGGCCGAGCGCTGATAGCTGCTCCTATCTTTGAATTCAGGTATAGAGCAATCGAGTCGGCTTGCTAAGTCAGCCAGGTAACATAGGCGTTGCATTTTTTTTTTTGTCATGTTTTTGTACATTTGTCAAAAAATATACTAAATGTTTTTGTATTCACGTTATAATGGATTTAATCGGAAAATACCATACTTGATAAAAGATTCAAAATGTTAAATGCTACTGGAAAAAAAAGCCAGGAAACATAGGCATTGCATCTTTTTTTTCTCATGTTTTTGTACATTGGTCAAAAATATACTAAATGCTTTTGTATTCACGTTATAATGGATTTAATCGGAAAATACCAAACTTGAGATAAAAGATTCAAAATGATAAATGCTACTGGAAAAAAATTCTTTCAATTTTTTTGTCATATTTCAGAGGTAAAATCCACTTTTTTTTCTTGCAGTTTCGGTAGATAGTGGGTAGGGACCGTGGGAATTTCATTAATACATTCATGTGCGTCACTAATTATGGTTGATCAAGTTGATTTTGCATTGGAAGCCCTCTCTCGATTAGATGTCAACAATCAGGTTGAAGTTTTGGCAGGCGACGATTTTGTTTGGGAACAGGAAGATGGAGTTGTAGTGGATGAGGATGGTGACGAACAGGAGGATGGAGTTGTAGTGGCTGATGGTGACAATGGTGAATTCAATGACCACAGAGATGTTGAAGATGGCCGCCAGGACAATCCAGCTGGGGAAGACTTAGACGGAGAACAGTTTCTCGAAGATGACGGTGAAGAAGCACCAGCCGATGATGGAATTGTACCAGACTGTGAGGATGTGCCCGAAACCATCGTGAGCAAGGCCCATCAAATAAAAATGACTGAAGCATTAGAAAACTTTGCCAGTAATTTGTACTTTTGCAGCTGTTACTTTGTCACAATTCATACTTGTGACAATAGAAAGCGTTTCTTATGTGACATTTGTTTTTTAAGGTATTGCGGCATGAATAATAATGGTGGGTGGTATCAGCATGGTTATTCACATGATACAGTGGAATATGCGAATGTTCCCATACTTAATTGTTATTCATGTCACTCATCTCTATATCAGCTTTGCCCCGTAGGGGGATGTATGCATTGTAACAAATAGCAGAGTTGAAATAGGGGTGGAGATGGGTTAGGGTTGCAAAGCCTGGTATGAGGGGGCGTGGCTTAAGAAAGCGGGTGTGGCTTAAGAAAGGGACGTGGCTTAAGACATAGTGGGGATTGAAGTAGGTCGGAGAAGAAGAAGAGTAGGAGTGGGGTGGAGGCCTGAGTGATTAAAACAAGAACTCCCCCAGAATAATCTTCAGTCGCCAGCCACTTGCGGCATCCAGTCGCCAGCAGCATTCAGTATTACAGGACTAAGTAGAATAATTTGAAGGTAAGTTAACAATCTTGTATTCATGAACGCCGATGACGCCTTCCCCAGCAGGTGCGCAGATGGACCAACGCAAACGACGAGGTGGGTTCGTTGATGGAGTTGCTCCCAAAGGATCCCGTAACGCTGGAGCAAAATTGTCGACGGAAGATATGCCTATAATAAATATTGCGGACAGCGATGATGATTTCATGGTACAGCCACCAAAGAAGTCATCATCGAAGAAGCAATCTACTAGTCACAGTAGTACAAGTAAGGCTGGTCCTATTGTTGAGTACCGTAGGAACTGTAGTAGAAATAGCCCGTACTCTGGAGGATGGCCGTCAAAGAAGGCATCCTCAACTGTTGTAGCACCACCTGTTGCAACTATAGTGGCACCAGTTGAAGTAATGCCTGCTCCTGTAGTTGTACAGTTGGAACCAACAATTGCAGACATACCCCTTTCTCCCGTCATTACAGTTGTTCCACCACCACCTCCACCACGGCAAGCGAGCCAACCAGAAACGTCCTCGAAGCAAGGCCGGGGACTTTTATTGACCAGGTGTTGGAGCGACTGGATGAGGTTGAGCGCGGCTGCCTGGAGATCGCTAGAGAGCGGGCAGAAATTACCCGCTAACAGGCAGCTCTCATGGAGAGAGATCAACATGCAGCCCTCCTGGAAGCTGAAATGCATACCAGGAGGGACACTGTGAGAGCAGAAGTCCGCACCGCCATGGATAGGATGGCGGCAGCCTGCCATAGGTATAGTATTTAGGTTGTATATAGATAGGTTAAGTTATGTTTAAGTATTGTAGAAATGTTGAATTAGATGTAAGTTTTATACAAATACAAAATAAAAAAAAAATATCAAGTGAGGACAAGTGAATGTCAAACACGTTTTACATACGTTTTATATACGTTTTATATACGTTTTGTATACGTTTTATATACGTTTTATATACGTTGATCATCAGTTATGTTGTCGGAATTGTTAGCACATGATTGTTATCACATGTGTACATAGTGGTCGAAGCAACCGTATCTAATTTTTCACTGGTGGACCACCAGTTTGATGAGAAACTAATATGACTGGTTTAGCGAGCTCCTGGTGTGATGTGTCACACACAGACCATTCACAAAATTAGGAAGGGGATGTCATGCGGAGGTCATGCCTGAGGGAACGGTACATTCATCGCCGGCGTTTAATGGCTAACAGACGGTGCGTGTATCCTCTCCGTGGTCAGATTTCTTGCATTTTCGGACTTGCTTCTTGCTACTTTTACTTGTATGTACACCATGAAGGTCATAGTAGCAAGTCTGGAGTACACATGGTCATACATAGTTCGAGACATGGGGTTATTTAAGTACTCAAATACTCGATCGTATACTCATTACCGTACACAGGTCATAAGCAGATCAAACGCAGAGTAGAAAAGTGCTTGGTCATCATTATTGTATATATGAAGAAAGAAACCCAATGTCAATGGTTTTTTGTATGTACTGTTTAAACTTTATAGTTTTTAAGAGTACGTACACATAACATACACTATCAATCATGAATACAATTGAAACAGGACACAATAACCAAGAACTTCATTACCGTGTATGTAATCTCTCCCATCTATCACCAATGTCATCTCAAGGTCAAAGACAAACCTTAAGTACATGTATAGCATTCATGAAGGTCATACAACATTTTCAAAGTACCTCTGCGTATGGGTGTTGTGACGTCAGCGCGGACCCACCCCACCGTGTCGAGAGCAAAATCCTGACACGATCACTGGATCGTCGTCGGATGCGCATAGCGTTGACGTCACGACACCACCATAGCAAGGTATCTCTCAGAGTTCACATATCCGACTGGATCTCCGTGGTGTGCAGATGTGTACCTTCTCTATACTTCGGTATAGATTTTTATATGTACTCCACACATAAGGATCATACACAATAGTAAAGTAGGTACACATGAAGGACGGTGAAAGACATGGAGGTAAATATGTACCCGGAAAAAGTACTTGTCCGTGTATGAAAAATGATATCCAAGTCATCACAATGACATCTCAAGGTCAAACACAAACACTGAATACATGTATAGCATTCATTAAGGTCATACCAAAATTTTCAAAGTACCTCCAAGTATATCTCAACGTTAAAGCCACGTAGTCGCTGCATGACCGCAGCCTTTGGGTTAAGGTGGGGAGAAAGGGTGGGAGAAGAAAGGGTGAGGAGACGGGGTGGGAGTGATGGTGGGGAGAAAGGGTGGGAGAAAGCCAACCATGTCGAGAGCGAGAGTCTGACACACATCACTGGATCGTCGTCGGATGCGCATAGCGTTGACGTCACGCGACCTCTCCCCCCACCACCATCGCAAGGTATACATCATCGGAGGGGAATCACATGTCTGACTGGATATCCGTGACGTGCAGACGTGTACCCTCTCTATACTTCGGTTTAGATTTGTATGCGTACTCCACACATTAGGATCACACACAATGGCAGAGTAAGTATACATGAAGGACATTGAGGTAAGAAAAAATATATGTACTTGGAAAAAGTACTTGTCCGTGTATGAAAAAAAATCCAAGTCATCACAATGTCAAACACCTCCCAACAATATACATCATGGTCAAGGCTAAGGGCAAGCCCAAGTCCTAGGTCAAGTCCTAGGTCGAGGTCATAGGTCGAGGTCATAGGTCAAGGTCATAGGTCATAGGTCAAGGTCATGGGTCAAGGTCATAGGTCGAGGTCATAGGTCATAGGTCAAGGTCACTGATGACGTCATAGTGGTGGGGGGAGGCCCAGAACCGGCTCAAATCTCCTACTTACTATATGTCCCTGAGTTGGAAAATAATTTGTTGTCAGTACCAAAGATAGCAAAGGCTGGGTACAAGATAACATTTGATGAAAAACAATGTTATATTGAGCTAGATGTTTTAGCAATGACTGCCAAATGTAAAGGGGGTTTGTATAAAGTTAAAACATTTGTAGAAAAAGTGAACCAAATAAAGAATTCATGTAAAAAAGCTGATAGTTGCATACATATTTGGCATAGAAGGCTAGGTCATAGAAACCCTGACACAATAATGTACCTAGTTGAAAAAAAATTGGCCACTGGAATAAATATTACAAAATGTAATAATATAAAACAATGCATTTCTTGTATAGAAGGAAAACTTACTAAAAAATCTTTTCCTCAGTCGTCAAATTCACAAACTAAAGAGGTTCTTGACTTAGTTCACAGTGATGTATGTGGACCTATGAAAACCCCTACGGTAGGAGGTAAAAAATATTTTGTAACTTTTACTGATGACTTTTCAAGATATACAACATTATATTTAATGCATTCAAAAGATGAGGTCATAGATAAACTGAAAATTTATTTAGCCGAAGTGAAAAATATGTTTGGAAAGAACCCTAAAATTTTGAGATCTGACAATGGCGGAGAGTATGTAGGCAACTGTGTAAAAAACTTATTGAGCAACAAAGGTATAAAATTTCAATATACAGTACCTTATAGCCCAGAGCAGAATAGTGTTTCTGAGCGAAAAAACCGTACCTTGGTAGAGTCAGCTAGGTGTATGCTTTCAGATGCTAAACTATCATATAAATATTGGGGAGAAGCAATAACAACATCAAACTATATTTCAAACAGATTGCCTACTAGACCGAGAGACAAAACCCCTTACGAGCTCTGGACTGGTCAAAAACCTGATTTGGCACATTTAATAACTTTTGGATGTCAAGCTCTCATATATGTACCAAAAGAAAAAAGGTCAAAATGGGAAGCAAAAGCTGAAGAAGGATTAATGATAGGATATAGTGAAACCAGTAAGGGTTATAGGATTTTAGATCCAAAAACAGATAAGGTAACTGTTAGTCGCACAGTTAAATTTAATGAATGTGTTAATGAACCTTTTCGAGAAATAAATAAATGTCAAGCCGAAAGAGATTCAACCTCTGAACCAGAAGTTACTGTTACATTGGGTTCAAAAACAAAAGAAATAACAGAGTCGTTAGGAGAAACCAAACAAAGAATTGATCCTGAACAGGAGAGGAAAGAAGAAATAATAGAAGAAGAATATTCAGATGAAAATGAACGTGAAGCGGAGATAATAACAAGATCAGGGAGAATATCAAGAAAGAAAACATTTGAAAACTATGTTACATATAATGTTTTCAGTGAAAATCAGAAACTTGAAATTGAAAGAGGGGATCCAAAGACTGTAAGTGAAGCTTTAGCGAGAGAAGATAGTGAGCAGTGGATGGCAGCAATGAGGAAAGAATATCAGTCGCTGATGGAAAACAACTCATGGGTCTTAGTTGACCGACCTGCGGAACAGAAGATAGTGCAAAATAAATGGGTGTTTTGTGTAAAAAAGGCTTCTAATAGTGAAGTGAAATATAAAGCTGGCTTAGTTGCAAAGGGTTTCACCCAGCAATATGGTATTGATTATTATGAAACTTTTTCCCCAGTAGTGAGGAACTCCTCAATAAGATTGTTATTTGCTTTAAGTGTTGAATTGAATTTATCTGTTGACCACTTAGATATTGAGACAGCATTTCTAAATGGAGAAATTGATCAGAATATTTATATGAGTCAACCAGATGGTTTTGTAATTCAAAATGAAGAAAATAAGGTATGTTTATTAAAAAAGGCAATATATGGCTTGAAACAAAATTCACGAATTTGGAACAATAAAGTAAAAGATATAATGATTAAAATGAATTTTAAACAGTCTTGCCATGAACCATGTATTTTCTTTAAAACTCTAAAATGTTCAATAATAATTGTGGCAGTATATGTAGATGATTTTTTGGTTTGTTCAAACTCTGTCTCAATGAAAACAAATGTTAAAGATGAATTGTCAAAACATTTCAAGCTAAAAGACTTGGGTCCAGTAAAATATTTTTTGGGCATGAATATTGAATATGATGAAGAAAAACACATTTTGAAAATGCACCAGAAAGATTATATATTAGAGTTTTTAGAAAGATTCAGATTACAAGAAGCACAAACTGTTTTGATACCCATCGAACCAGGTTTAAAATTGAAACCAAGTAATGATGAATTACCAAACTTACCTTATCAAAATTTGATTGGCTCATTGATGTATTTAGTAGTTCATACAAGACCAGACATTTCATATTCTGTAAGCAATCTTAGCCAATTTAATACTTGTTTCACCTATGAACATTGGAAACATGTAAAAAGAATTTTGAAATACTTGAAAAGCACTATTGATAAAAAACTGACTTTTACAAAATCTGACAAAAGTGTTATTGGTTATGTAGATGCTGATTTTTCAAACGATGTGAATGATAGAAAGTCATATTCAGGGTATGTTTTCAAAACGAGTAATGCAGCAATTTCCTGGGAGGCTAAAAAACAGTCCTGTGTAGCATTATCAAGCACAGAGGCTGAGTATATCGCCATCACTGAAGCTAGCAAGGAAGCAGTTTTTATCACAGGCCTTCTTATGGAACTTGTTGAATTTAATGAACCATTGATGCTGTATAATGATAGCCAAAGTGCTCAAAAACTTATAAGAAATCCAGTTTATCACAGTAGAACTAAACACATAGATACTAAGTACCATTACATAAGAGAAATTGTTGATAAAGGTATTATTGTTCTGAATTATGTACCTACTGATAAGATGATTGCTCATATTTTTACAAAAGGGCTGCATGGTCCTAAACATAAATTTTGTGTTGAAAATTTAGGTATTATTTGAATTAATGGATTAAGGGGTAGTGTTGGAATATTGTAATCCATGAATGTCATTCCTACTCATTGTGTTCCATGTTTTTCAGTATTATGTCAAAAGTCAAAGAGTATTTTAAGATATATGTCAAGTGTCGATATAAAAAGAGGAAGCAGTTTTTTTAATTATTACTGTAGGGCCAAGCAAGTTGTTTCTATACTTTTTCAAATATTAATGAAGAAAATATTTTAGAATTTGCAAGTTTATTTGAATAATATCAACAACAATTAAAGGCTCGAACTGTAGCCCATTTGTCTCTTGACAATAAAATAATCTATGAATAACGCCCTGAACACTATTCAGCAAATGCTCTTGAGGAATTTCCGACATTACTCGCCTTATCCGAATCTTCAAATCTTCTAAATCATTAGGTCTGTCGACACGACATAGACCATACTTTTGACATGACCCCATAGAAAAAAGTCTAGTGGTGTCCTATCTATCTGTTCTGAAATATATCATCTAGATATTTTCTTACTTGCCTAGCATAATGTGGAGGAGCTCCGTCTTGTTGAAACCATATTGTATTGTGTACATTACTGTTTTCTCCGGGATGAAGACGTGCTACTGATGGAATAACATCATTCCTCAGAAGACTCAAGAAACGGTCTCCACTCAGTTTACCATCGATGAAAAATGGTCCTATTAACTTGTCGCCAATAATACCTGCCCAAACATTAACTTTTTGGGGATATTGTGTGTGTGTGCCGTTTGGGTCCAACATGGATTTTCGAATGACCAGTACCTACAATTCTGACGATTGACTGTTGCATTCAAGCAAAACCTAGCCTCATCCGAAAAAAGAATATTATTTATGAACTGATTGTCATTTTCTGTCTTTTCCATCATAGTCTCACAAAAGTGCAGCCATATTCTGTCGGGGTCATCTACATTTAGTTCATGGATAAGTTCAACTTTATAAGCTTTAAGTTTAGCTGCTTTCAGTATTCGTATAACTGACGTCTGGCTGACTTGATTGTCCAGACATATTAACTGAGAAAAATGGGCAGGTGCATACATATGACTAACTCTGTATTATAATTTCTATGGTAATATTACAATAAGCTTATGTAATGTATCATGTTCAGTGGGAGTCATTACCAAAAGAGTTCACTTTTATTCTTCAGCAGAGTAACATTCCACATTCAAGAGTCAGTACATACTAATCATGCCCGAAAAAGTGGGGTTTCATAGACATTGGTTGGTCAACACTTTTAATCTAATTGTTTATACATTTGGATGACAAATAGTTCAATGTACCTACTGAAATGTTGCAGAAATACATAATTAGGTCGGTGTAAAGCCCCGATGAATTTTATGACACTGCAACGTTTCTGTACGTAGAGTTGTTGAGTAGACATAATTAAAATTACCAATAATTTAGTAACATATTAGGAATATGAGATAAATGATCTGAATCTTTATCACAGAGTAGACGTTGCAGTGTTGAAAACGCACGGTGGATGTCTTCAGCTGTAGCTGAAAGTTTGTTGAGAACTCCCTGTAAAATGAAATTGAATTCGCAGAAAATAAATTACATGGCAGCAATGAAGTGAGCAATTGTTTCTAATCCTGATTTTGTGTTATGTACTACATTTTCAATCATTACTAGTAGTGCTGACAAAACCAGAGCCACTTTTTGTTGGATATTTAATGTTTTCCAATTTGTTAAGTTGGTGGCATACACATACCAAAGAGTAGGGGCCTAGGCTCAGAGCAATAATAAACAGCCTAGGCCC
Source organism: Chrysolina haemoptera (assembly GCA_958298965.1). NCBI lineage: Eukaryota > Metazoa > Arthropoda > Insecta > Coleoptera > Chrysomelidae > Chrysolina > Chrysolina haemoptera. Next base: position 25,185,261 of record OY282584.1, read on the forward strand.
CTACTCTTTGTCATACTCTTGGATGGGTTGGCAACCCTGAGTAGTTGTTCAGTTCAGGTTCTGTGTGAACAAGAGAAGACTGTGTGCCTGGCCATTAACATTTTTTTTTCACAAAGCTGTATTCCTATTAAATAAACAGTAAAACCGCTGTGCAACGTTTATTTTTATTCAACTAGACAGGTTGATCCAATACTCTGCAAGGATACGAAATATTTAACAGGTTAGGGGCCCAGGTACCGCCGTTAGCTGTCATTTTTTAAACGCCTTAATTTAGTAAATGCTATAAGTTGTAATAGCTATATCTAGAAATATCCGAGCCTGCAGAGTTCAGTTCAATTTCCAAATTCAATGGACAGAATTATTTACAATGGAAATTCCAAGTAAAATGTGCCCTCAATGCTAAAGGAATTTATGATGTGACCACAGGTGAAACTACCCAGCCCCCGGTTTCACAAGTATAGAAGAATACAAGGCATGGGTTAGAAAAGATATAAAAGCTATTGCGCCCTGAATTCTGCAATGGAGTTAAATCAAATAACACATATAGAAAATTAGATTCGTCAAAGGAAATCATCGTTAAGTTGGACAGTATTTATCTACAGAAGTCTGAAACAAACAAAATAATGCTGCATGAAAAATTCCACCAGTATAAAATGGAAACAAATGATTCTATTGCTCAACATATTTCGAAGATCGAAAACTTGGCTAGCAGAATAAGAGAATCTGGGGAAACAATAAGTGATTCTGTGATTTTAATGAAAATTTTGGCAAGACTTCCTGCAAAGTATCGAAATGTCAGACAAGCCTGGTTGTCTCTTGACGATACCAACCAGACAATAGGCTAAAAAATCGAAGTGTACGCCATCTAACAATTATGCCAGCAACTACCGTAGGTGTGAACAACAAAGAATGGTACATTGTTAACCGTGTAAACGACTAGCTGAAATTTCTTAGATTCCAGTTTTTCTAATTAGATAAACACCTAAAAGTTCTTAGAATTGACCATATGTGAACTGTAGTGTTTAGCTGTTTGGTGTTTGTGAATATAAACATGCAGAATATTTATAAAAACCTACCTACCAAATCGCGGAAATTTTGTTCTGTACCTCAATGTTCATCTTATTGCCATCAAATATCAGTCTTCATAAATGTCCACTTGGTCATAGAAAGCTTTGTTTCAAATGGAAGACAGTGCTCAAGATTAGAAAATTTGTTACGCAAAATATGCATGTTTGCAGTCTCCACTTCCAAGACAAAGACTATTGTTTAATAAGACCAATCAATCTACGGCCAATGTTTGTAGCTCATTACATTTGTCATTTTGTGACATCTTTTTGTGAACTAGTATTGCTATTCATTTAGATAAATAAATAAATAAATATACTGGAACAACCAAAATAGGTCTTCTACCAAAAGATTGGAATCTTAATAGTAAATTATTTTCTTCGTGGATTTGCATGATTCACCCAAGAATGGTAGATATTTTTAAAATAGGAAATACGAACAGGAATTATAAAATTTACTCTGAACGCCTCTATATAAATATTTTGTTTTATTAATGACCCTCATAGTTTTATGAGTTCAGGAAAAGAGACTGCAATAATATAAGTGGTATAAAAACATAAGAAGTTTTATTTCTTATTCTTCATGATAATCTACCACATAGTAAGGGCAACATCCATCAATTTAGGTCGTTCTTTCTTCAGTATAAGAAATTATATCACAAGATCCACTTGCACTGTTGGCATCTTCACCTGAAATTAATCTATTAAGAGGGATCCATACCCACTTGAAACGACTTTCGCTCTAGTATCCACATTAGTTAACCAATTTAGTTGCAATTTTCACTGACCGTTTCAGAAAAAAATGTGTTTTCCGGGAAACTCATTATTTTTTTTCAATTTGAATTTCGGAATTAATAACAATATTAATATGTTCCAGTATAATGATCATTGAGTTTCCCGGAACTGTACATTTGAATAAAGGACACTGATATCGTTTTAATTTCGAAATATTGAAAACTAAACCAATGAGAGCGAAAGTCAAAAATGCATTATAAGGCACCCGATTAGTGTCGCCCCCTAACAGACCCTTTCCCATAGAGATGGATGCAGTGCAGTTTGCAATCGCCACGGCAAATAATCCAAGGGCGTGCGGCTTATTATTAGGGCATATTTTATTTTAATGCTTTTTCAGGTATTTGTAGCAATAGCTCATTATATGAATGAGTGATTATGGTTCGGTTCTACCTACTGGTGTATATACTTACCTGTTCTCGTATAAATTCGCTTTCGGTATGAATGTTTGTTTATTGTTGGTTCGGTCTAGTTCGAATTGAGTGCTATTGTGTGATTTTAAACCATGGGAAAATTAAAACAAATGAAGGGTGCTGAGGAGAGAAAATATTTGTATCCAAGTGAAAGAAGACATAGCCGTAGGAATGCTCTGAAAGAGGCATCACTGAAAAGGTGAGTTGTGTATGAATTATATTTTGTTAAGAGAATTCCATGCCCGCCTGGAACTATTCTACTCTTTCATGCAAAATACTCTTCGGAGGGGTGATTTTTTAATTCTCGAATTTTCCACCCAAAAAAAACTATCTATAATAAATTGTTTTGAAATCACGGAAAATGGGAGTTGCCCCTAAGTGAATACAAGTTTTTGAACAACATCTTTATGATTCAATGTTCTCTATGGTTACATAGTGAACAACTATGGTTAGGGCAAATTCATTGGAATTCAATTTTGCATGCAATGTTTCTTTTGCATGACAAAACTAGTATTGATGTCCGGTTCTATATTCATAGAAGAAGAAAAAATCGCGTCATTCTGTCTTTTATATATACAGCGAATTATGATGAAATTATCGAATATTAATAATAATGTTTCTTCGTAACTCAATGATACATGTATAAAAGCAAAAAGTATATACCCATTTCTTAACACGTATCAAATGTATACCTCTAGATCGTTGGTTTGTTGGTATTGGTATACAGGTTGTCACATGTTTCATTCATAGATGATTTATGAATTGATTTTATGACATTTTCGGATATCCCTAATTTTAGATTACAAATAAGCATATTCAAAAGTTCATTATTAATTTCTTCGTCGACAAAACACAAAAAAATACGTATAATTGAAGTTGGGATTTAGAATTTTGGGAAAATCCGGTAACCCTTAATAATTTCATTAAATTTCATTCGTTAATAGAATTTTCGGGGAACAATTTATATCTCGATGTTTTTCAGGTATTCCCAGAGTATTGTTTGGCATTGTAATAAGTACCTACTTAGTGCATAATATTTTCGACAAACATATGCTCTGAAATCATTGTTTTTTCATAGGTATAACTGAACGGACCTGGCTGGGATGTTCGTTACGGGAAAAAATTATAATGATAATATTTATTTTGAAAATATTAAACTTTCCAATTGATAGCACTTGTATTGCGTTACTTTTTTTTTCATTTGATCAAATGTCTGTCTAACAATTTCACATATTTTTGTATTTGTCTTGGCCTCATCGAGTGTGTGATATTCGAAACACATCGATTAATTGAGTGTTATTTGCAAAAATTGATTACCTACTAGTATATTTTCTAGGAGGTCGTAGCCAAATAATTATTTCGTTTTCTTTAGGACAAAGTCAGTCACTGCCGACAGCGAAGAGTACATTTCCACTTTTCCAACTGCATCTGTTCACGTTTCGAAAAGGTAATCCATTATTATTTCACGAAACATACCTAGTAGTACTTTTTTGAGGATACGTTAGCATACGAACCAGAAGATAAATCGAACATTTATTTTTCAGTGACAATTTCAGTGATGATGTTCATCCAATGTGTAGCAAAGATGTCCCTGCCGTGTCTTCACCCGTTCAAAATGTGGAAACGGCTGACAATATTTTTCAGAGGTAGAAATTTATTCGTTCTGATATCTCTTGTATGAACCTACATGTTATTTTTTTTTTCAGTAACCTCTATACTGGCATATCTCTTCAGGGGCGGCGTTTGGTAGATATTGGATATTTATTGAAGCAGTTAGCAGAAATATCCAAGCACCCACCATTCGATTGTACATTCAGTGATATGTATCCAATTAATGAATATAGAATGGGTTTGAAAACCAAAATTATTTTGGTATGCAGAATGTGCAATATCGAAAAAACCATTAAACTTATAGAAGAAACCGTCGTAGAAATGGACATAAATAGCGTTTTGGCGTTGGCCGCAGTTTCAACCGGAAGTGGCTACTCTACAGTGAACGAAATGCTCTCTGTTTTGAATGTACCTTTCATGAGTAATTCTACGTATCAGCAACACCTCGAAAATGTGGCTGATATCATTGAAGAGACTTCTTGGAAGGTCATGGAGGAAGCAGGCCAAGAAGAGGCTCGAATAGCTCAGGAGTTAGGAGAGGTCGATGGAAGCGGTATACCAATGATTACCGTTGTAGCTGATGGGGCTTGGAGCAAAAGATCATACTCTGTGAATTATAATGCATCTTCAGGAGTGGTAGGTAGCCAGTTGCTGCGTGCACCGAACATAAAGCATCATGTATATTTGATATATTCGTAGTTGAACTAAACATATAGACCGTCAGCCAGTGACAGATTTAGGTGCCCCCATTTTCGCATACAAGCCTCAAATAGGGTTGAAAAGTATATCGATTTGGAGTAAAATGAAGATATTTTTACGAGTGGCTCCTGGGGATAACATATCGAAAATTGATATTTTTTTTTTGTTTCCCTCGTGTTTCCTAACTACGGTACGAAACTACAGGGGGTGATTCGATAGGTCGTTTTAAGAAAAAAAGTTCCTATGAACATATGTCCAAAGATGCTTCGTTTCTGAGATACAGGGCGTTAAAAAAAAAATTCAACACCCTGTATCTCAGAAAAGAAGCAACTCCGGACATATGTTCATAGGAACTTTTTTTCTTGAAACGACCTAACGAATCACCCCCTGTAGTTTCGTACCGTATTTAGGAAACACGAGGGAAACAAAAAAAAAATATCAATTTTCGATATGTTATCCCCAGGAGCCACTCGTAAAAATATCTTCATTTTACTCCAAATCGATATACTTTTCAACCCTATTTGAGGCTTGTATGCGAAAATGGGGGCACCTAAATCTGTCACTGGCTGACGGTCTAATACATATATGAAATAATTGTGGGGATGCAGCTATATTGGGAGGGTATCAACTGAAAACTCTAAGTAATTATTAATGTCTTAATCCGTTCAAAAATTATTGTTAATTCCATTTTAGAGATACTAAAGAAGGAATAAAACCATTCCGGAAGCTTACTCGACAGTAAGAGATTTTATTTGATACCCTCCCAATATAGCTGCACCCCCACAATTACTTCATTTGTATTATTATTATTTGTATGTATATGTATAATTATAATTAGGCTCTTTTTCCATAGGCCTGTATAATTGGAGCTAGAACGAGAAAAATTTTATTCCTTGGCGTCAGAAATAAGTTCTGTGCCGTGTGCTCGCGTTCCGCGGTAAATAAAGATATTGCTTTACCTGAGCACAAATGCTACAAAAATTGGAGTGAATCATCAACCAGTATGGAATCCGATATCATAGTTGAGGGTTTCAAACGAAGCATTGACATGCATGGTTTGATATTCCACAAGCTAATTGGAGATGGTGATAGCAGTGTTCATCAAAAACTTCTGGAAGCTCGACCTTATGGAACTCTTCTTATACAAAAAATTGAGTGTCGTAATCACATGATGAGGAATTTTTCAAAGAAGATCCGAGAAATTTGTGGTAGGTATCTGATTATATGATATAGTTTTCTACTTTATTTTTATTCTTGCAATGAAATGAAGATAATAAACAAAGTTCAATTTACATACAGCTAGAAAGCGAAGTAATTAAAAAAATTTGCCAGTACCTCCAGGCCTAAGAAAACTAGTCGAAAGTAGTGCCCGTAGACTACGCACCTCAATAAAATCTGCTACGATGTCCAGGATTAGAGAAAAAAGTTCGTTGGTCCAAAAAATTGAAAACCTATGCAAAGACCTCAAGAATGTTCCATCACATGTATTCGGACAGCATGAAAAATGTCAGGAGATAGCATATTTCAAGTGTTCTCCAAAGTTAGGTGAAGTTGATCATATCCCCAGCATGAGAACATGTGGTCTATTGGACGATATTGAAGTGTGCATCAACCGCTTGGTTTTCAATGCAGCCAGCTTGATAGCAGACCAGGACACCAATATCGCCGAACAATACAACAGCATCATTTGCAAGTTTGTTGGAGGTAAAAGAATAAACTATTCTCGTAAAAGATCCTATGCGACACGTTGTAAAGCTGCTGCCATATCGTTCAACTCTGCTGGGGAATATTATAATGTTGTTGGAAAAAGCAAAGTTCCATTTTATACTAAAAGATTTGTAGAAAAGATGAAAAGGAGACGTGAACTTCGGAAAATGATAAGACGCAAGAATAAAGACCTTCCACCAAAATCTAGTAAGAAATATGCTCTGCCGGATAAGGATTATGGCCCAGATGCTATCCCTGATCCTGATTTATCTACTGATCAGTTCGAGCGGAAGAAAGAAGATTTTCTGAATTCTTTGAAAAAAACTCCCGAAGAGATAAAACTCATTGAACTTAGTACAAGAGGTCAATCTGGCAATATGGCAACAAGAGAGAAGTATTCGCTTAACAGCTTCACATTTTGGTGACATTTGTAAGATGCGAAAAACAACATCTTGTGCCAATAAGGTAAAAAACTTACTTTATTCCATCTTTGGACACCAAGTACGGAACAGAACATGAGCCATTTGCAATTAGACAACTGGAGAATGATTTTGATGTTAGGGTAATATTCTAATAACATACTTAATTAAAAATAGTTATTTATGATACAAGTGTTAAAGCGGCATTTTATTCTGTGATTGGGGAATATTGCGAAACGAGCGTTAACGAGTGAATCAACTCCACAAGCAAAATAAAATCAATTTTAAAAAATTAAAAGATCATGAGGATTCGAACAGGCAGAGGCTCCAACTATAATAAACCCAACGCACTTTATTTGTGAATGTCATTATTTGTCAGTGATGAATGACCTTCTACAGTTCGACTGAATACTACTTCGTTTGTAACTTCAAAAGGAATTAGTATTACCAATTGCACAAACGGCCAAATACATGTGTGAACTTTTATAAATGATTCCTCTTGAGTAGGTATCCTGATTATAATATCTGTTTGAAGTGTTTCTATTAGATAGATCTGTATTACTGAGTATCCATCATCTCATCTGTCATTTTACTATTAACACTAGTGTTAAAAGTATTTTTAGTTTATATGTCAATGAATAAAAAACATCATTTTTAATTACAGTTTTATAAACATATTTTTTTTTGTGTCACAGGTTGAACCTTGCGGAATGTTCGTTGATGAAGACGATCCTATTTTCGGAGTCAGTCCTGATGGGTTAATAGGAGATGACGCCATTGTTGAGGTGAAGTGTCCCAAAACTGCCTCAAAAATGAACCACAAGGAAGCAATTGACCAAAAAATTATAAATTTCTGTTCTCTAAATGAGAATCTACACATGCAGCTGAAACGAAATCATAATTATTACTATCAAGTACAAGGGGTACACATAACTAAGCGTTCATTGTCTTATTTTGTATTTTGGACTCCATTGGGAATGTTAGTTGAAAAGGTGGGACATCTTCACACAATATGTGATACCTAAACGAAAAAATTGGTTGTGCAAGTCTTTCACGGCAATCGTTGAATGAATGATGGTTTTCCGGGTTTTTAGGCCGACGTTTATTTTGAGATATTCTCACTGATCCGTTGAAAATGCCAACCACTCGTGTTGGCGAAACGTCGAGAATATCTCAAAATTACCATCGGTCTAAAAACCCGGAAAACCATCATTCATGCGAAAAAATTAGTATTCATTCATATTTTGTCTGCCTTCAGTTCAACAAGAATTAATTCGTCCCCATTAATCAAGTAATTTTGTTCTGATTATAAATATTGGAATTTTAGGCTGGACATGTTGTAAATGAATTCGGTTTTATATTCCATAATATAACGAAATTGATAGTCATTTTTTTTTAGATTATTCGAGACGATTTATTTTGGGCGGTTGATATGAAACCGAAGTTAGAGTTTTATATTATATGTATAAGTAACCCCCCTTCTCTGTTAACTTTTGAACAAATTAAAAAAGGTTGTTCATAAGCTACTTTTTGACACCACAAAAAATAATCTATCTTTTAAAATGGCACGTGGCCGCCATTTTAGAAGATTTTTTAAAATAGCATAGTGGATCCAGTGAAAGCTCTTTCGACACGTCTTTCAATTATCTATACGACAGCAAAATTTCAAACAAAAATATTCATCCAAAACAAAATGATGGTACATAATATTAGAACTCTTATTGAGTAACCCCACCCCTGTTAACTTTTGACCGGATCGGAATTATTCTTTGAAATTCTATTTTGTTGAATGATTGAATGATAGTTCATATATACTTTTTTCTACAAACGTCAAAAAATTACAAGGTTGGCGCATTGGTAACGATATGCAAAAGTGACCCTTTTTTATTTTCATTCGTTACCATGACACCGTGCGCGAAGTAGTATGCGAAATATACATTTCGCACACTACGTGTAAACTATATGGGATTTTTATATTTTAACCTTTATGGTCTTCAATCAAGCAAAAATCCAAGAAATCATTTATTTCTTAATGTTTAACAATAATTAAGGTTTTTAAATACTTTTCAAATCGTGACAAAATTTAAACTACCTATTTTATTTTTTTAAATTAAGCTACTTAAGCATATTAATATTTTAAAACAATATTTTTTGACGTTGGTAAAAAAAATATTGTTTGCATCTCGTTCGCGAAATACTTTGATCTCGACTATTTTTTTGCAAGCCTCATTAAAAAAATCAGTTCTCGATCACCAAAGTAGCATTTCGCGCACATTCGTTAGAATAATTAAAAAATATTGAAAAAATTATGCCTGCGTATTAAATCTTTGTAAAATACATTCGAGAGCATATTTTACATAAATAAATACATTCAAATTTTTTTGTCTTCGGCCAAAAAATATCTTATATACCTACCTACCTACTTCTCGACTGCCAAGACGATACAATTTCCATGCAATTGAGCATGTATTTATCTACGATTCCCTAGGTATTTGCAGCAATAACATAAAACCCGGATCCCCGTCTATGATGTGCCATCATGTGAAATGCAACAATAAGGCGAATATTGCTCTACGACGTGCTCGTCCTTCTGCGTTGTGAATATCGTCAGGGAATTGGAAGATGCCATTCGAATAGTTAGTCATTGATCATCCCTCTCGCATATATTGGGACACGTCTACAGACTCCCGCAAAATTTGGAGGTTAATGCATTTTCAGAACTCCGGTGCAGGTGTGGATCATTCTTAATAAACACTAGTAGCACCTCGTAATTGTAAACTCCATGCAACTGAACAAGCCTGGTATTATCTCAAAAATACTTATAATTCTCAATAATCTCAAAGCTACAAAATCCACCAAATTTACAAATTTCACCACAAGGCCTTTATTTGTTGAACAAAATTATATGTTGTTCACCCTTAACGGTAGCCATATTGGATTATTCAGCGACATCTAGTGGTTTCCTTTTTTCGTCTATTGGAAATTTTACTGCCAGGTTATTAGACGAGGAAGCACACCTCAACACTGTAGAGACAAAGAACGTGGACAACAACGGAATCAAATCTGTTATAATTGTTATGATAATTGTTGGGCAAAGAACGTGGACAATGTGATATCTGCATGGTTGTTGCCGAGTTTGATTGTTTGTTAACTCAATTTGTTGCAATTAAAACACTAGAGCTGTTTCTTTTGGCGCGTTGCCGCCATTCTTTATTATCATCTCAACTCCCGTTACCCAAGTCCTTCACTAACTGTCAACTAAAGTCTAAATGGACCAGTAGTTGACAGTTAAATACTACATTCTCCCTGGACTTATTTAAAAACAATAAAAACATGAACATTACAACTTCACAGAAATATTGAAAAAACATAAATGCTTGTCGAAATTACATCTCGCCATTTAAGAACATTATGAAAAAAAAAATTATAAAATGCATCTTACAGCTAATCATTCATCTAGTACAAAATCTTTAAGATAACTTTTTATTCTGTCTTCTGGGCCGTTCAAAATTTGGTTCTTCTGGGTGAAAAGAATCTTCGGAGTTTGAAGTAGAGTCATCATTGTCAAAAAGTATTTCCAAGTCATTGTGGGTATCAGCGAACAAATGAGCTAAGTATTGGAGTGGATCATCATCTTGTAAAAGTTCACGGCTTTCTGGTATGTCATTTTCACTCTTGCATTTGGTCCTAATCTTGAGTTCTGAAGAATTTTGACCAACGGTAAGTTATAAAAATGTTGTATTGACCATGTGCAAGCTAAGGTTTCTTTCTCAAATTGGCTGTATCTTGTTTGCACTGGTGTCAATGTTGTACTAGCAAATGCTACAATCTCTGTTCTTCCTGTTTTATCTTCCTGGGAAAGGATTGCACCTATACCTTCTGGACCCGCATCAACATGTAAGTGTGTGGTTTTTCTTATGTCAAAATAAGCCAAGCCAAGTATTTGGTATTGCTTAGTTGTTGTTTTAGAAAAGTGAATGATTGTTCATGCTCCTCAGTCCAAATGAAAATTGCATCTTTGAGTATTAGCTCACGAAGAATTTTTGAGTTTTCAGACAAATTAGGTAAAAATTTTCCTACATAACCTAGGAATGATCTAACTTCTGTTGGATTTTCTGGTCTTTTTAGGTTAACAATGCTATTTCCTTTGTTTGGCAGGATGTATTCCTTGATCAGAGAACACATATCCAAAGAAATTTATTTTGGAAACGCTATAAAGACATTCATTTTGGTTAATTGTCAGATTATTTTTCTGAAGTATTTCTAAAACCTTCTGCAGAGCATTTATGATCTTCTTTTATTTTGCCAAAAACTAAAATATCATCACTTATGTTGACAGCTCCTGAAATGTTCTGAAGCATTTTACTTATGGTATTTTGGAGTATTTCTGCAGCGGAGTTTATTCCAAAACTAATAAGTCTTTTATATCTGTACAGCCCTAGATGGGTTGAGAATGTTGTGATGTACCTTGATTCAACATCTAATCCATCCATCTTGCTAAACATTATAGAGCCATTTAGCTTAGTAATGACCTCATCAATTGTGGGTGTAATATGTCTTTCTCGTACTATCGCCTTTTGGGTTTCTCATATCGACACAAATTTATATGGAATCTGGATTGTTCTGTTTTGGTACAATTACTATAATAGCTTTTTCGATTATTCCTCGTTCTTTTAAACTTTTTCTCTGAGGTGAAATGGTATTTGTCTATGTTTATTTGCCACTGGTTCTATATTTTTGTTTATATGAAGCCGAATACTTGTGTTGGCCAGATTATATACCTATTCCTCTCGTTGTGTGGGTAGTGTTTTTCGACATAGCTAGTATCTATTGTAATCTGATCTAAATTCTGCATAAAGTTTGTTGATATATATAGAATATTTAAATCTATTGATGACTGATAGCTCAATAAAGATTCTGAGTTGCCTTTCACTACAATAATCTCTGACTGAATGATGGTGTTTTTGTGCTTTAATGATGCTTCAAATTTGCCAGTAACATCTAACTGTCCTGATTGACCATATGGAAAAATTTTACTATTGCCAGAGTTTAAGGATTGTGAAAAATTCTGCTTATATTTTTGTTCTGACATTAGGTTAACGGATGTACCAGTGTCAATTATAAATCTAATTGGTTTCAGATTAACATCAATGGTGATTTCTGGCAGTGACTTATTCCTGTGCATTATATTAAATGAATAATAGTCTTGTTTTATGGTGCAATTGACTTTACTTGTTGAAGATCCTATTGTTCCTTCTGTTGGACGGGTTGAATGTGGATTATTTTGTTGGTTTGAGTACTGCCTATTCGTGTTCTTACGTTGACGTTGGTTGATTTGTTCAGCTGTGGTACTGGCTGTTCTGTTTTGCTGTGCTGCTAGGCAAACATTGGCGAAATGACCTTGTTTCGTACAAATATGGCATGTTACATTGGATGCTGGACAACTTTTTCTTCCACCTACGTGCCAAGTGTGTCCACAATTTCTGCATATTTTGTTTTCGTTACTGTTACTTGTTAAAGGGTTGTTTTTGTTGAAATTATTGTTTCTGTTGTTATAATTGTTGGAATATCTAATTTTATTATCTGTTTCTTCTGTGTTTTCCATTTGATGAACTTATTTTTCCGTTAGACCTTCGCTTGAGTAAAAACTTGTTTCAATGCCGGATTATCCCAGTTAACACAAACTAATGTTACGAAAGTGATACATAATACTTAATAGGTCGCTGTTACCGCCAAGGTATACCACATGGGATGAATACTCACAAAATGTGCTTCTGATTTCGGTTGATTTGAGTCTAATGTGCATGGCAATTTATGAATCTCTCTGACTTATCGAGCACATTCAAAGCTGAATCAAATATTTCTGTGGATTATAATTTCAATCTTATGTCGCATTAGTTTCAGTAAAAATAGCTAATGTGGATATCAGTTTGTGAAACTTTCTGAACAATCATGCCTGAAACAAACATTTCTGTCGTCTAGAATCTCAGCTTAATGTTTCGCAATAAACGTTCAACAGATATCTTGAGTTTTCGTCTAACACTGATATTTGCGATTATTTAAGAGTTTGGTGCGAAGTGTTTTGACAAATAAGATTTGCTCTGCGACATTGATGCAGATCTGCAGATGCAGATAAAATGTTCAATTTTTTGAGTATTGAGTGTACATGAAATGTTGACATTATTAATAATAGATTGTTACCAATCATTTTCAAATTCATGAAATATCAAAATTTTACACAAATTTCATATCGATCAGAATAAACAATGAACGTTTTGCTGAGAAAAAATCATCTATCACAGAAGATTTTTCATTTGCCATAGGAATATAGTGTAATAACTATAGACTAAACATTTTTGCTGGACCATGATAATTGTCATAGCTGTTATAGGTACACTTACTATAAATCTTTCGATTACTAGGATCTCAATGGTTGATAATAATTATTAAGCATTAGACTCATGGCTAGTAAACACATTGCTGCCTTTATTTATGCGTGTCCTCTGAAATTGTTCAACTGTCACCAACAACTGCCCTATAGCTATAATCGATTAGATCGATAAACACAGATTATGAGTCTCCTGTTATTATCGATTATTATCTGATTCCTTCATCCTCGGGTCACATTCGCTGATGTTCGTATATGCCCGGCAGGATGAAGGGTGCGGTACGTGGGAAGAACAGAAGACTCGCCATTTCCATTTTACGATTCTTGTTGTTGATGTCTGTCGTCAATTTCGTCATAAAATACCGGCCTAGTCTGTTTCTTGAGTTTCTTCTCAGAAGTGTTTTATTATAAGTGAATAATTTTCAATATGGAATATCAAAAGACGCTGGAGGAATGGAATTTGTCCCATTGAATTCCTAACTTCGAAGGTAAGTGAAGTGATTTTATACGTTTCAATTTTCAACAAACTATAGTCTGTTCCTGAATTAATATACCTTTACTGCGCGTTATCATATGAACTGTGGAACAGGTTTTTTTTTGAAGGCATGTTCAATGTTCATCCAAATGCAGATCATTATTTCAGTTTTGAAAAGAATTCGTGATGATGCATTGTGTCTTAGGTAGCTAGGTACTTTAAGTGATGGAAAATATTATATAATATTTCTATTCTCATCATTGGTAAAATGTATCATGAATTTTTGATAACAAAAGGGAAAATACCTACTTCACTTCTGTGGAATTTTAAAAAAATATCTGTGTTGATTTTACTGGTATATGCCGGGTTGACTTTTATTTTATATTTTTTCTTATTGAATTTGCCCTACATAAAACATACTCAAACTCTAAAAGCATGTGACACTTATACCAAATTCACCACAGATCCCAACACTTATTCCAATAGTTGAATATGTACCTACCTACCTACTAGACTCTTTGGACTCTGCTCTTATTGCCAATACATTCATTCACTTAAATATTTCCTTTGGTAAAATGTCTACTTTCACTGCTTAGGACAATATCCATTTACATTTTCCACGCACTAATTAATGTGTGAAATTCCAATACTCACCTAATTTGACAGGGCTAATGATGTGAAAAATATAATCAATGTAAGCTTTCAAACAATTTCATGAAAAATACTAATGTCAAGTACCTTCTTACCTATATAGTGTGTAATGTGTAGGCCATACTAGAGAATAAAACCGGAGTAGGTACCTATAGGTATTCAATACAACAAATCTATTTAACACAAATTTGTGCATAAATTATTGTCCTAACGAACTCGTGATTTTATCAATCGATTTGTTTTCATAGTTTTGCCAAATGAACGAGTTTTCATGGAAAATAAAAAATGATCGATAAAATTTTAAGGACTCGTGGTATTACCTTTGATAGTTTGTGCATCAGAGTTTGCAAAACAAAAGAATACGAAAAATCGTTTTTCTTCTTCAATAATAACATTTTCCTGATCATCAATATTAGAGTATTCCGTGTATAAATAAGAGTAAAGCAAAATTATATTTTTAGGAGAAGGAATTGATGATGAAAGTTTTTCTTTATTGGATGATGCCACCATTGAAACCATAATTCAGAAGTCAGGCCCTCGTTTAATATTCAAAGAAAAATATAGACGTTTAAAAAATGTGGAGAGATCTGAAACACCACAAACAACCAGTACGGAGTCCTCTGAATATAATGAAGTAGTTTTCCATGAATTGGTGCCCGAGAGTAATTCTAAGGAACTAAATTTGCTGGATGTCCCTTCATCTTCATCACTTATTTCTTCATTACCCGATGATCTCAATATTTCTTTCTGTCTGCCACCACAGAAAAAAATAAAAAAAAACATATTTTCTAATGTAAGTAATTTCACTGAATTATTTATTGACAAAAAATTGTGTTAAAATACTTATTTTCTGTGATTGACATTTTCCTAATATATACAGTTAGTCCGAGATAAATTGTTGTTGTTATATTTAACATTTGGGTGTAAGAACTTCATCATCTTGAGATCAGTTTTAATGTTCAACGTTTCGTCATCGATGAAACACCATCAACTTGATTTTATTAAATAAGGTCCTGTTATAATAAATACAATAAAGTATTGTTATTTCTTCATTATTTGGTGTATCACATATGATGGTTTCATTGATCATTTCAAATTTTGGAAAAGATTTTCGAGTGTGGGATGAATTAAAAAAAAATGAAGTTAGGTATACCAGATAATGAAAGAAATTCATAATTCAAAAAGTTTATTTGTCAGAACAGCGCTGTATTAAAAAATTGGTTAATAACCTTTTATCAATAACGAAACATCAGTTAGTAGAAGACAGTGTATAGAAAGTTCCAGTAGATAACAAAAAAATTTCAACCACTATCCATATAAATGGCTTGTCTCTTACACAACTTTTTTCCCATTGAACCAAAACTGTATGTTTCACCGTTTTCGATATCTCCAAATATTTGAAGATTTTTTTTATTATTGCAGAATCGTCTACAAATGCATTGTTAGCTCTATCGTTTCTCTTCTCACCAGTCACTCTAAAGAGAAACCAAAAAAATAAAACTAATTGGAGGCCAACCAGAAGAGAGATTCAAGAAAGTTTTATGTTCACAGTGGAGGTTAGTGGAAAGGGTTTTTAATATTTATAAGAAAGATGCAGTGAGTAGAATTCTTCTGGACTTCCATTCTCTAGAAATAAAGAAAATAAATTCTTTGCATGTGTTTTGATCACGACGTTTCAACAGTTAACATCTACTGTCGTTATCAAGTGTGTGAATGCGACAAGATATCTCGGATACTCATTATATAGCCTGTGCCATCAGCATGCAACTAATGTACCTGCTATATCACATTAATTATCATTGATGACCTGAGAGACCCCACACAGAGCATAATTACCCTTATGGCAGGCACATTAGTGCATACTAATGGCACAGGCTATGTAATAAGTATCCGAGATATCTTGTCGCATTCACACACTTGATAACGACAGTAAAAGATGTTACCTGTTGTAACGTCGTGACTCAAAACACATGCAAAGAATTTATTTTCTTTATTTGTAGACAATGGAGGTCCAGAAAAATTCTACTCACACTAATACATTGTTAACCACTTTCAAACAAACAAAAAAGATGCATTTTTTAAATTTCACCTAAAGTTCTATGTGTGCTTTTGAACGGCAATTTTCACAAGATCACAAATTGTCATTCATGTTGAAATGTTTCTGACACCTAACTGAATACTGACAATTTTAACAGTATCAATGAACTTAAAAAGTCATCTGATGTATTTTACAACAATATAAGCATTTCTGACTAAGGTTCTTGGAATCTTGAGAAAATTTACAGTGAAGTCAGCCTAGCTTTGACGTGAAAACGTGCTGCGCACTTGTCGGACAACGATAGTCCGTAATATATCCAGTGATAAGGCACTCAGCATGAACGAACTCGCAATTTAAAATCTATGGCTAGATTGGCTTCACTGTTTATTAATAATGATTTAAATAAATACTACAACAGTTTATTGTGTATAATAAGAATAAAGGTGTTTATAGTTGGAATGAAAAATTAAAGTTGTTCTGAAGCCAATTTACTGTTGATATGTGATATTGTGCTTCACATTAAAAATAACTTTTTTTTTCAGTCCCTTTCTGATGTTCCAGAAATAGTCGAGAGAAGGAAGGCAAACTTGAACCAGTAGTTAATTCCTCTTCAACCTTTTGCTGTTGTGGTGGGAGAACCACTGGCATTGGAAGGGTATTTCTTAATATTGGGAGACTGCAAGTATAAATGTACTTCATCTATTAGGTGCCTCGAATTATTGTACAAACTGTTCCATGCACTCAATTTAGAATATCCTCCGGAGTGTAAACATATCTGGCATTTCATTCAGGAGCTGGTATTCCACATGCCGGCTTCAAGTAAGAACAGTAGTACTGCCTGTGTAATGGCTGACATTAACTTTCATTTGACAAAAATTTAAGTAGGTTGTATTTCGATTTATGTCCACTTTGCTGAATAATTTATCAAAATGCCCTCCTGTACATCATGTTCTGCAGTATTTGATACCATAAAAAATTTAATAACTCACATGAAAATACTTCATGATGCAAAAGAAAATTCAGATTACAAATGTGCTGAAAAAAATTGTTTTAGAAATTTTACTTGTTTGAATTCTTTTAAAAAGCATCTGAAATGTCACAGTGTTGTGGATATTCCTGTTGTTGACAATATATTGAATGTTGTTGAAACAGACTATACAGATAAAATTCCTTATAGAGAATTTGTTAATGAAGTCCATGAGCATGCAGTAAAAGAACAATGTTCACAAAGTGAAGGTAAAAATTCATATTCAAGTGGAAATTTTGAGTTATTTCAGAATGTTATTAACGATCTGGCATTAACCTTCATTTCAAAATTTTATGCTCATAAAACATTTTCTAGAAAGGATGTTCAAAACATCATATCATGCGTTGATGAGTTATTCAGTGAACCTTGTGATATATTCAGAAATCATTTAACAGATCTTCCCTGAACCAGAAAAAATGCCAATTATCAATAAATACATTGATGCATTCCAGAACATGTTCAAAGGGTTTCACTCTGAGTACTTTAGACTTAAACATTTGGAAGATTCAAAATACTACATTAAACCTATTGAATGTATTATAGGTGAACGTTTAGATAAAATACATAGGGGTATGAGCCTTCCCAAAAATTATACCTGTCAGTTTATTCCAGTAGGTTCAGTTCTAACTTCATTTTTTGAACTACCTTCGATATTCAGCGAAACCTTGAAATACATAGAAACTTTGAAAGTGTCAAAATATATTTCAAACATTATTCAAACTCCATTTTGGCTATCGAAAGCTCAAAAAATAAGTTCAAACAGTAATAAAATGGTCTTTCCATTATTTATATATTTTGATGAATATGAAATAGGAAACCCTTTGGGCTCACATGCAGGTATTCACAAAATAGGAGCTAATTATTTTACTATTCCTTGTATGCCTAAACACATTTTAGCACACTTACAAAATATTCTTTTGGCTATGCTTTTTCATAGTTCTGATTTGAAGGAATTTGGAAGCTCCAGAATTTTTGAAAAACTGGTTGAAGAATTGAAAGTACTTGAAAATCAAGGCATTTCTATTAAAACAGCGGATGGTCAAAAATCGCTGTACTTTTGTCTTTGCTTTTTTCTCGGGGATAATTTGGGTCTGAATATGATCCTGGGTTTTACTGAAAGTTTTCGTGCTAATTACTATTGTAGATTTTGCAAATGCAATCGAAACGAAATGCAAATTGAATGTATTCAAATTTATGAAAAACTTCGAAATCCGAATAATTATGAAAATGATCTAAAATTAGAAAATGTTTCTTTGACAGGCTTAAAAGAAAAATGCATTTGGAATCAAATACCATCTTTCCATGTGACAGAAAATTTTTCAGTGGACATTGCACATGATATTTTTGAAGGCGTTGCCTTGTTTGATTTTATCGAAATTTTTCATCGTTTCATATTTGTTGATAAAATGTTTAGCTTGGAAACTTTGAATTCACGATTGAAGTATTTTGAGTATGGAAAACATATAACAAACAAACCACCTCTCATCAGTCATGAAAATTTAAAAAAGAAAAATATTAATATGTCTTGCTCTGAAATGAAAAATCTTATTTTATTTTCAGGCCTAATCTTCGGAGATTTGATTCCAATGAATAACAAGTTCTGGCAACTTTACATTTTATTGAGAAAAATGTTGAACATTATATTATCATCACATATCTGTGGAAAAAAGTAATGCACTAAAAAAAATTATATCAAAGCACCATACATTATTTAAAAGTCTCTTTGACCTACCACTGAAACCAAAACATCATATTCTGACTCACTATCCTGATATAATGTTGAAGAGTGGACCCGTTATTCATGTGTCATCCCTCAGGTACGAGTCAAAACATAGAGAATCAAAACTATCTGCTAATGTTGTTAGTTCAAGAGTAAATATTACAAAAACTTTGGCTATCAAACATCAACTTCAGTTGGCTAACAGAATTTTAACATGCCAAGGTTTTCATAAGATACTGAAATTCAAAAAGGAAGTCCTACTTGATATTCATTCTGTTATTCCCAATTTCAGTAAAATCTACAAAAAAAATGTTGATCCATATTTTCAACTGGTTTATATCACCAAAACCATTCAAGTTAATAACTGTCGATATACTGTTGGAGACATTTTATTGATAGAAGATGAAGAACTCAAATTTGGAAGGATTTCTAATATAGTAGTGAATAAAGAAAATCTATTATGTTTTGTTTACGAAAAAGTAGAAATAATAAGATTTAACGAACATTTTTTTTTCATATGAAGTTGTTTTAACAGATGTTCTGGAATGCATCTCTAATTCTGATGGTTATTTTCCTCATGTAACTTTAAGTGAGAAGTCCAATGGTAAATTGTATATCGCCTGCTATACTGGTGGTTATTGAGTTCAGGGGTGGTTGATATCTTTTGTTTATAGAGAAGACTGACTATATATTTTGTTATCATTTCAAATTTTAAAATGCATTAGTTATAGATAGTTTTCATATATTTTACGACCCCAACTCATAGATTTATTTTTCGATATTGATAAAACTTCAAATATGGAACATGTAGTGTTTTCCCTGAACTGCTTAGACTTTTTATAATATATCAAGCAAACCAGCATCGTAAATATGTTGAAAATTATCGGGATAGGTATTTTTAAATGGACCCCTCTGTACATTTTCCATATTTGGTTGCCATTATGAATCTGGTGATACAATATTAGAAGGGATTATTCGGATTGGGCAAAAACAATCTGATATGTCTAGTAAGTGTCACGGACTTATATGCTACAAGTCTCAGACAAGCTCATAATATGACTTATGAGGCAGTTTTATGCCCATATCTTCACAGCCATTTGAAATAATCCCATCAAACCTTGTATCACTGGATCTGTAATTATATGACCTAATGAAATATACAAACTTATGGCTTCATTTGAAGATACCCAAGTTGATATATTTTTTATAACTTAGCCATGCTCATTTGTTTTATCTGATGAAAAACCTTGACAGTTCAACAAAAACCCTACAATGCAGGGGCGCGTCAAATATATGGACACACTTTGAAAGTTGTGTTTGTATAGGAACTAATATGTACCTATTATTTTTATTTGTGGACATGTTCCACGTTTTTTTATATTGATTCAAAACCCAAAAAAACATTCAGTTTAGTTTAATTTTAGTTTTGTCATCCTCAAGAACTAGGAATTTATTTACTCCTATAAAAATTATATTATTTTTCCAAACAAATGCGTACTATTTGTTACCTAAGAATAAATATTTCATTCTACATCTTTTACATCTGTTCTTTTTATTATCCCCCACATATTGAGATTATGTGTTATATCAAAAGCAAGGGCGGTTCCTAATTTATTTGTTTCAATTATCCAACAATTTAGAAGTTGAAGATATGATTGAAATTCTAAGCATACCGTTCATTCATCATATACAAGGTGTGATTGAAGTGTATGTCAATCACCACATACTGAAGATATGAAATGAAATTGATTCGATCTGATTTACCTCTATCCAAACTTGCACCCCTAAGAAGATACAGTCCTCTCAAGTTAGAAAAAAAAAAGATTGATTCTAAAATTATGGAGATAATATGATTTTGGCTAGAGGTAAATTAGGTTCAATGAATTTAATTTTATGTGTGCAGTATGTGGTTGTGCTATTGATACATTTTTCAATGACACCCTATATAAATAAATTTTCAAGCTGTGTGCACATATCAATATAATTGAAGGAAGCAAAATGCTTACTCGTCAGCTATACTAGAGCCAAAAACAGAAAAACATCATACGTCCAGAGGACGATGGAAGTGATTTAAAAATTAGAACATATTTGAACATTTACAGATTAAAAATGCTAGGCCAGGATTATTCTGGATAAAACAATTTTACTAGAACATGTCTGCTTGAATGTCTTATGAAATGAACTGATGTAAGACATTCAAACAGACATGTTCTAGTAAAATTGTTTAATCCAGGTTAATCCTGTCACAGCCCTTTTAATCTGTAAATGTTCTAAAATGTCCTAATTTTAAATAACTTCCATCGTCCTTTGGACTCATTATGTTTTTATAGGTTTTTTAGCTCTTGTGCACCTGACGAGTAGCACTGATGATCACTTTTTAGTCGAAAGCGCTCTGCTACGATTTCTATTAAATATATTTCGCACGAAATACAAATTCTGCTACCTTCCACTTTATATAAAGTCTGATAACTACGTTAATTGTAAGGAATACACCAGAAAATGTGCTATTGGTCAATTATAACACCAAACGTTATTAACTTGATTATTAAACATTAATAAAGTATGTGGCTAAGACAAGTGAAAATTAATTAGTCAAACATTCACTGTAAGCTCGAGAGTTCATCAAAGGTAAGTGACTTGATTAATAGTTCTAACAAAAGTATTCAGCACTGACAGTAACGTGAATCAATTGCCATAAGAGGATGAGTTCACTAAGGGTTAATAAGTTGCATACCCAATATTATTACACAAAGTAATTAGTAGTGAGTTTTTAGCTCACTAAAGGTAATTGATCGAACATCTGTGTGCAAGTAAAATTATCACTTAAGAGTAGTCAGCTAAATCATTTGAGGGTATTAACTTGGGTTAGTTGTTGTTATGCACTAAAATAAATATACATTGGGTGAATAACAGCTAGTGATGTCTTCCAGCAATCTGGGTTTACTTGTGGTTATTAAATTGTTTATCTGTCCCATATAGTATGCAACTTTTTACTAAGGAGAATTAAATGTTCGCTTATGGTTAGTGATTTTTTTTCTCTGTGTACTACAACGATTCCAGATGGATATATATATATATATATTTTTGAATCACATACCTAATTATGCAATAAGAGCATAAAGTAAACTTCATCTTTTTAGTACATGAAACATGAACATGAACATGAAACATGAAAAATTTGAAAAGTACATTAGATGCACCTTTTTTTAGACACATTTCTGAAACATTCCAAGACATGTGACATGTTATTATGATATATCCAGAAACAGTTCATATTAATATAAATTTAGAATAATTGAATCATTTCAAAGTACCTCCAACTGACAATAATCGAAATTGTTAAGAAAGCAAAATTTCTTAAATGTCTCAGAATGAGAAAAATCGTGCTATTAAAGTTTTTGCTAAGATATTTCTTGCTACCATAATAAGAAATACTATTACTATAACAAAGTTTCGAATATAACCAGCACATTGAAATTCTACTGCAGCAAAACCGATGTTGCTGAAGGTGACTTTTCTGCCACAGAAAAGTATATTGCTGTCGCTATATTAGGTAGCCAGTCTAGGACAAGTAAGTTTTTTCAATAGAAAATTATAATCTAATAACTGAATAATCACAAGCGAGTTATATGCCTACGGCTGTAAGGTTTCACAACAGGGAAGTTACAAAAAATTTTGCTCCTCATGAATTCTACACAAGTAGTTGAAATTGATGAACTCATTGTTTAGGACATCCTGTAGATGGAAAATTGAATGCAGCAAAAAATATTGCAACCTTTGGTGTTCTCCACACATAAATGAGCAAAATATTCCATCTGCGACTATGGCACTGCCTAATATTCACAGATAAAAACATTCAGCGGTAGCAAAGTTGCAAATCTATAACTGAAACTATTACTAATATCATAGGTAGATGCACTCGCTAGCAGTAGCAAAGTAGCATACCTGCTACTGGAACAATACCTTATAGGTTGTAGGTAGATCACTCACTAGTGGTAGCAAAGTCAGGTACCTACGACTGCAACAATGCCTTGTAGTCATAAGTAGGTGCACTCACTTACGGTAGCAAAGTCAGATACCTACGACTGCAACAATGCCTTTTAGTCATAAGTAGGTGCACTAGCTTGCGGTAGCAAAGTTGCCTAATAGCCATAGGTAAGTGTACTCGCTTGCAGTAGCAAAGTTCGAGAATATAAGTTAGTCGACAATTTCTAATAATTCCAAGTGAGTTGTAATCAGCAAAGTCGACTTTATAACCACAGGTGAGAACTCGCTTGTCCCCTATGCTATTAGAGTTTCTTGCTGGGGTAATTCGATTTCTAACTGGGGTTAGTAAAATTTTTCCTTATTGAAGTTTTCAAAACGTATCACGTTCCAAAAATGTTCAGAAGAATTAATACCCATATGAAAATATACTAAAATCTTATCAATTAATAATAAGCGAATTATTTCTTTTTATATTTCAAATGATGTAGGTACGCACTAAAATTGACACCTATATAGTTACTTATTGCTAGTTATATAATTTTCACATTCCATTTTATCACATCAATCATTAATATCAATATTTCATTCAGTAAAAATTTGAGTAATAGATAGCCCTATAATTGATAGATTTCAAAACAATGAATGATATCATTTACTCAATTAATATTTCCCTCTCATCTGTCAAATTTATTCGCTAATAAACCATTCCTTTCCGAATAAACTACATTGACCTTTCAGAAGTCGTGAGCAAAGCTCTGAATGATCTCTAAACTCGAAGTGCTTTTTCCTCTTGTCGCAAGGTGGAGCGGCCTAGAACCCGTTTCAACGCGCTGGAGTCGGAGGACCAGAGTAAATAAATAGCCAGACAGAGTGATGTGAATTGTAAAGATTTGGACTAGGAACAAATGGCATCAAAGCCCAGGAAACACAATGACGTTAATTTTACGTCCCCAAATGGTGATTTTTCGTCGGTGACGTCGAGCACCTTAAAAATGACCAATTAATAACGTCATAAAAAAACCAATTGACGACGTGAATTGAATGACGTTTATTTTACGATATTAATTCATCAGTGAAGAATATATATTACTAATTTCTCACTTACAACAAATGACATGGTGTAGATGTGAAAAATCAGAACTCCAGATACATTCCAATATTTATTTTTGAAAATTTCTTCGTATAATATAAATGATTTTTATAAAAGTATATTTTTTGATTATTTGGGACTTTAATTGCCGCAGCACAATATAAAATAGCTGGGGTACCTTTCTAGACCTTTAATCTTTGTTACCTTGACGATTCAAATATACCGCCATGCGCCATGGCCAGAATGGTTATGATTGGTCTGCAATCGTATTTATATTCGGTGCACAAATCACAGTTCTGTGATCTGTGATTCGGTGTCGCGTACCAGTCGTCGTTGTTTTTTCCTTATTGATTTTTATGTGTTGTTTAGAAGTCTTGGGATGTTTGACTGGAATTGATATTTTATTCTGTTCTTTATACAGGTATGTATTCTTATTGTTCACTACGTAACTTTCTGAAAGTGCGTCGGTCATCAGCGGTATTTTCAGTCTCTACGTAGGTTATGTACCTACTGAAGAATGGTAACCATTTTGTTTTGTCATCAACCAAAAATTTATTATCTCTTATTACAACTTTTGTGAAGTTCCTGCATACTTTTAAATACCATTTTATTGCTGTAAAAACAAAAGCAATTATTGATAGGTAAACATTTATTACAGGTCCAATCAAATCATGTACCACAACGAATTAAATTGGAGGCAAAAATGCGAAATAAGTGTAGTATGGTGTATGTGATGGCCAAGGAATTTTCCTAATAATTGATGAACATTCTCAACACTTGTGATAATGGATAGAATAATTGAAGTTGTCGGACGAAGGCAATTATTCAAAAGGATAAATAAAACAAGTTAATTTTTTGTGAACTAGAGGAAGACTTGACTTATGTGGCAGATGACAGTAATGTAGTTAGAAATATAGTTAGTAATAATATTAATCTCAGAAAACAGTGATACGTAGATGTGTTGGAAATCAGTAGGGATAGTGACATATCTGAGGCAGTATGTCCTTCAAATCTTGACAGTAATAAAATATGTGAAAATATTAAACTGAATCCTTTTGTGATGAAAATGTTGTATGGATGAATGATTCTTATTAGTTATGGGAAATTCATTAAAGTTGCTGTAAACATAAAACAAGTATTATTTTTTTATCCTTGATTACAGCCCCATATCATTGGAACAAAAACTTTTATTTCAACAAAAGTAGGTGAAGTAGTTATGAATTGCGTCAGATTATTGTTGAAACGACGTCATAAATTGGGCAATATTAAGTTACAATTACGAGTAAATCACGTCATGTTTTGGTCAATTTAAAGTCGTGTATAAAGTTTAGTTTCCACCACAAATAACGTCATAAATACATAAAAAACTGACGTTGTTATCATGTGACATAATGGCGTAATATTTACGTCACTTTTACGTCATATTATTAGGTGATTTGACGTCCAAGCTCACCAAAATATCACGTTAAAAATACGTCATCATCTTTCCTGGGAGCCGCCTTCACTCTCCAGTGGCCTATTCCCTCTTTTAAATATGTTAGAAATGAGCGTGTTGATTAAACATATATTTTTATCAGTAGTCTGCAGTTTAATCACTCATTATCATGAAAATCAAAGGTGTATAATATGTATCATTCTTGGAATTTATAATATGGTGCCCTCAGGGCTGCTTCCCCCAAATCGGAATGTGACACAGAAAAAGAATCGAAAAGTACCTCACATTGAGAAATAAGGGATGGCTCACTCAACT
The DNA here is from genome assembly GCA_958298965.1 of Chrysolina haemoptera. Taxonomy (NCBI): domain Eukaryota; kingdom Metazoa; phylum Arthropoda; class Insecta; order Coleoptera; family Chrysomelidae; genus Chrysolina; species Chrysolina haemoptera. The sequence goes on from OY282584.1 coordinate 25,211,092, forward strand.
TCACATTGTGATTATAATGTTACCTCAATGTGACTCCAGTTTAGATTTGAAATGATAGTCACATTTACCTACCTCACAGTTGTCGTTTGGAACGTGAATGTGAGGTCCACTTACATCTCTGAGATCGATTTGTGTTAATACTTCTTCACCTATGCAATGGAGAAGCATAGCCTGTCTTCTGTCATTATTCGTTATACCCGATGCAATGAGAAAATTGTCAAAACGCTTGATCCATTTCTGCCATCTAACTCATACGTTCCTGTCATGCATGTTGAATGCCTCAATTGTCCCAAGCACATTGTCCATTGTGGTGTTTCGTGAGCCTCTCTCGTCGCCAAAATGTGACTGTTGCCGAGTTTGATTGTTTGTTAACTTAATTTGTTGCAATTGAAACACTAGAGCTGTTTCTTTTGGCGCGTTGCCGCCATTCTTTATTAAAAGTCTATCAACCAAACCAAAGTGACAGTTAAATACTATAGACAACAACGTGATAGACAGAATCAAATCTGTTATAATTGTCGCTGGAGAGGCCATTATGCAAGAGATTGTCGATCACATCAATCAGCTGTTAGTAGAGGTCGAAGTCATCACCGAGGTACATATAGAGGTCTACCTCAAGTCAAGAGGTGGCAATTACTATGGAAATGGAAGTAATCATCGCGGAAATGAAAACTTAAGCTCTGGACAAAATTTCGAGTGCAAATTCGACCTTCACAGCATTCAACGTTACAGACAGTAATAATTCATGTAGTGAAGATGTGTGGATAATGGACAGTGGAGCATCTATATGACTTATAAACGTGACTATTTTTCTGAATTCAAAGAAATTGAAGAAGATGATACAAGTTATAGTTGGATAACCTCGCATAGCTTCTTCGAACCAGCCGAACTCAGCGACACCCGACACCCAGAGCAGAGTCAGCGTGAGAGCCGAAGCAGTTCACCTCGTTTTCATTTTTATTCAGTCTGAAACTTATTGTTAAACGAAGAAGTCTTCTTTATATTATAAATTTGTTATTTTCAACTTGAAATAAATCTTTTTAAAAAGTAAATTGTCAAGAATTGAAATTTAACTGGCGCAGTCGGTAGGATCGTGAAAGAGTCTATTTTAAAGATCCTCGTCGTTTTCTAACGTTTGTTCGCGATCAAGAAAGAAGAACCTCGACCCTGTCATATGATAGTTTGATGGTCACTGTTCTATGCTGTTCATGGCCACTGACTGTCTAACATTGGTGCCTGTCAATTGTCATTGTCATAACTCATAAGTCATAAGTCATAATTGTTAAATATAGAACTTAGCACATGTACTATACCAGGCTCCTAATTACATAGTTCTATTAAAGGTAATATTGTAAACCATATTCCTTTTTAATTAAATAAATACCACAACATGGCGCAGTCGTGTGGAAATTAAACAATTAAAAATCGCAGTCACAAAAGGACAAAATAATTTAAATAAAGAAAATGGACGTTAGACTACCGCCTCCCATGTCCTTTGAAGGAAATCTTGCCGAAAATTTCAAAAAGTTCAAGCAACACTTAGAAATCTACATGATAGCAAGTGATAAAGACAGCAAGGAGGACAAGGTCAAAGTTGCTATTTTGCTTAACCTTATTGGCGAGGAAGGACTAGAAATATTCAATACATTGAAACTGGCTGATGAACAAAAAGACAATTACAGTGCTGTCCTGCAAGAGTTAGAAACATACTTCACACCCAAGAGGAATGTTGTTTATGAGAGATTCTTATTCTATAACCGAAAGCAAGAAGAGGGCGAAAGCTTCGATCATTTTCTCACTGATTTGAAAAAGGTAGTTAAAAATTGTGAGTTTACAGAGTCTGACACTATGATACGTGATAGAATAGTTCTGGGCATCCGAAATAAGGCCCTACAAGAAAAAATGTTGCACATGGATAATCTTGATTTAATAAAAGCAACAGAGGTATGCCGCGCAAATGAAATAGCAAATGCACAAAATAGAGATGTTCAGGGTGGACCAGATAATCGAGTTGATGCTACCAAGAACAATAGAAGTAAGCCAAGCAAGGGAAATCCCGTTAGCACACAAAGAAGTCAACAAAGAGGTGATGATAATCAAAGTTTAAGATAGACACAGGATCTCAAGTCAACATTTTACCTGTAAAATTTCAAAAGACCTTAGAAGCTAATGCTCATTTAAGAAAATGTAACGTAACACTAGAAGCTTATGGTGGATTTAAAATTTTGCCTCTTGGAGCCATAGAGTTAGACTGTTTTTATGAAAATAATAAATTTCGAATTAAGTTTATTGTAGTAGAAGGTGATTTCTCACCTATTTTAGGCTTATCAGCATGTATTATGCTGAATTTAGTTCATTCTAAAGTTGATTCTATATTTAACTTGAGTAAAGAAGAATTCATTAAGCAAAACCAAGATGTTTTCACTGGGTTAGGTAAATTTTCAAAAAAATGCAATTTAAAATTGAAGTCTGATGCACAACCAGTTGCGAGGCCACCCCGTAGAGTTCCTTTGGCTATTAAAAGCAGGCTTAAAATGCAGTTAGATGATCTTCAAAACAGGGGAATAATATCAAAATTTGATGAGCCTACTCAGTGGCTAAGTAACCTGGTTATCGTTGAAAAAAGTGACAAAAGTTTAAGGTTATGCCTAGACCCACGTGATCTTAATCAGACATTGGAACGAGAGTTTTGTATAATTCCAACATTAGATGAAATAAGATCAAAATTACAAGGTCAGTGTTATTTTACAGTACTAGATTTTAAAGAGGGATTTTACCAAGTAGAACTAAGTGAAGAATCCAGCAAACTGTGTGCATTTGGAACAGTTTTTGGTGTGTATAAATTTAATAGGCTGGCTTTTGGACTCAATTGTGCCCCTGAATTTTTTCAAAAACTTAATAATGAAAATTTCGGGGATATAGACGGTTGTCTAGTATATTTTGATGATCTTCTAATATTTGGGGACTCATTAGAAACACATGATAGGGCTTTAAATAATGTTTTACAGCGTGCTAGGCAGCTGAATGTTAAGTTCAATAGTAGAAAAATTCAGTATAGAGTAACAGAAGTCAAATACTTAGGCAATAAGTTTAACAGGGAAGAAATGAAACCTTATGAGGAAAAAGTCAAGGCAATTTTGGGCTTTGAAGTACCAAAAAATAAGAAAGATTTACAAAGGATGTTAGGTATGATTAATTATCTTCGCAGTTTCATTCCTAACCTATCCACTATTACGTCCCCTCTTAGAGATTTGTTGAAACACAATAATGTTTGGGTTTGGACTGAAAAGCAAGCTAATGCCCTAGTTGAAATTAAAAAAGTGTTGAGTTCACCACCTGTTTTAGCAAACTTTGACGAATTAAAGCCAATAATAATACAGACAGATAGTAGTCAGAGTGGACTTGGATGTTGCCTACTACAGAATGATAAACCTGTGGCATTTGCCTCGCGTTCTCTAACAGATGCTGAAACTCAGTTTAGCCAGATCGAAAAAGAATTTTTTGTACAACTGACATTAAAAATGACGCACTATCCAAAGTCGAACGGATTGGCAGAGCGTGCTGTGCAAATAGCTAAAAACATGTTACGTAAGTGCGTAGATTTAGATTTGGCCCTACTAGAATATCGTAATACCCCTGTAACTGGTTTGGACAAATCACCAGCTCAGCTCCTAATGGGCAGGTGCTTAAGAACAAAGATTCCAATTTTAAGTAACCTGATAAAACCAAAACTCATCGACTATGGAGAAGAGAGAAGGAAATTAGAAAGAAATAGAGAGATGTATAAAGCCTACTACGATAGATCAGCAGCTAGCAGATCAAACTTTAATGCAAAAGACAATGTTGTGATACGGGAGGGAAGAAAATGGGAGCCAGCAGTGGTAATCAGTAAGCACGAGGCACCCAGATCATACATAGTACAGAAAGAGAATGGAAGAGTTGTAAAAAGAAATAGTAGTCAAATCAGATCGTCACTAGGAAAACATCCTGTCAAAAAGGATTTAATAGATCTCGGTAACGACTCCTTCTCTGAATCAAGCTCGAACCAAGGTGTTCGAGAACCGAACCAAACTGAAACCACATGTTCTGAACAAGAAACAAATGAAAACTTGGACACTAGAAAAACTAAAAGGGTTATTAGACCTCCGAAGAGATTTGATGACTTTGAATTGACATATTAACAATTAACAGGGTATTAGTTTGTCTTTATGTTGAAAGGGGAAGGTGTCATATGATAGTTTGATGGTCACTGTTCTATGCTGTTCATGGCCACTGACTGTCTAGCATTGGTGCCTGTCAATTGTCATTGTCATAACTCATAAGTCATAATTGTTAAATATAGAACTTAGCACATGTACTATACCAGGCTCCTAATTACATAGTTCTATTAATGGTAATATTGTAAACCATATTCCTTTTTAATTAAATAAATACCACAACAGTCCCCGGAGTGCAGCATCAAGCCAACCACGACCGGACATCCATAGAAGGGAATGCAGTTAGCTATCACCTTTTTTTTGTGAGTATTTCATGTCAGACTCCTCTGTTCCTTATCCTTATTGTGAACCTAGTGTAGAGTTAGATTTAAGTAACCTTCTACAATTTGAGTATCACAAGTGAAACAACCAATAATCAATCTATAACCAATAATCAATCTATAACCAATACTATCATCATGGCTGCTTTTGACATCAAGAATTTATGCATTTTACCGAATTTTGATGGGAACCCAAACGACCTATATAATTTAATAAGAGAGCGGATCCATACCGCCAGAAATTACTCCAGATCAGGAAAGGGAACTGTTAAAGTCCCCAAAACCTACTGGATCAGATCAGGATGAGACAACCAAAGCTATGGATGGCCTCAAACTGAAACGCACTCGACTTCCAGGGTCAAGAAGGAAAGTGCTGAGTCGCTTGCTCAAGAGCGGAATAGCTTATGAGACTGCCTTAGAGGAAGCGCTCAAAAACCTAGGTACGCCAAAACAGCAATCCGAAGGGGAAAAATCCCAGTCCGTAGCTGCTGGAGTAAGCAAACGCCTCAGATCCGACGACAGTACGCCGGAACATAAGCCAAAGAAAGCTTGCTCGGGGGTACCCAAACCCTTGTACGGAGCGGTGACTGGGGGCAACAGGGTGGGCTTAATCCACCCTGAATATCCTACCACAGCTTTCAAAAGCGAACAGCTGAGGGCTCTTTAGCGATCCATTATGGAAGCTGTGAGCCTAATCCCAGATGATGGCCCTCAGGTGAGGTTCCAGAGCTGTACTCTTCGGCCTGGATGGTTACAAATCACCTGCGTGGACAGCATCAGTGCCAACTGGCTGGAGGAGGCATCAAAGCAACTCCAACCATGGGAAGGGGCGAAAATCAAATTCGTCCAAGGGCAGGACCTTCCAAAGCCATTCATCTGTGTGGCATACATTCCGGACGATGAAGCCGACGAACGACTTACGGCCGGGGTGGTGCTCACACGGCTGAAAAAAATGAACCACGGTCTGACCACTCAGGATTGGGTAATACTGAACCGAGAGGATTCGGGCCGTGGCCAAACATGGACATTCGCCGTAGACGAAAAGTCCATGTCATCCTTGGAGGAGATGACCTTCAAGCCCTACTTCGGCTTCGGACAGGTTCAGTTCCGTCTGAAGGGCGGCCGTGGAGGGATAGAACCTTCCCGGACGCAGCCGAAGGAGGGGGAGAAAAGCACTCCTCCACAAACAAAAATGGTCGTAAAGGAAGCACCACAAGGGAAAGGCAAATCCTTCCCGAGAGGTGCGTTCCAGACCAAACAGCCTCAGAGGGTGGTCGTGGGAAAGGGTAAGTCCATCCCGAACAGACCACCACTCAAAAAGGGTACCGGCACCTCCAGAGGGAAGGAGAGAAAACCGCCCTCTGAGAAAGATGGCGGGGGAGGACCGTCAAAAGACGGCAAACAAGGGCCTGGCTGATACAGTCAGACTCTTGCAGGGAAACCTGCAACATGCCAAGGCCGCCACCTACGTCCTTGGCAAGACATTCATAGAGGAGCGGATAGATCTGGCCCTCATCCAGGAACCCTGGACCTCCAATACAGGCCGAGTTACCGACCTGAGTAACACATCTGGTAAGGTAATTGCGGTCAGCTCTGGGATAAAACCTAGGGCATGCATCCTAGCCAGAAACAATATTAACTATTTTATTCTTTCAGATTTCTGCACCCAAGACATGGCAACCATCCATGTGAAATTTCCAGAGAGGGGAAGCATGACAGAAATGATCGTCTGCTCAGCATACTTTCCTGGAGATGTGGGGGCGGAACAACCTCCTCCAGCGGCCGTGCGAGAATTAATTGCCTTCAGCAGGAGGAACAACACCCAGCTAGTGATAGGATGTGACGCCAATGCGCACCATGAAGCGTAAGGCAGCACAAACATCAATATGAGGGGTGAGTCTCTTTTTAATTACTTGATAGGGGAGGAGCTTACAATTAACAATGTGGGCTCTGAGCCAACCTTCGTCAATAGGATTAGGAGAGAGGTACTAGATTTAACGATCAGCTCAGAATTTCTAAGCAACAAGATATCCAACTGGAGGGTGTCCTCTGAGCCATCATGCTCAGATCATAGGCATATTCAATTTCACATTGAAATAGGCCCCAGGGCAGTGGTACAATACCGAAACATGCGGAGCATGGACAGGGACGGATACAAAACCTCCCTGAAGAACCATCTCCAAAACGGATTGACCACAATAAATGGTCATGATCAAATAGATATTGCAGCAGAACACCTACAAACTGCACTTATCTCAGCTTATCATGAAAACTGTCCACTAAGGGAGAAGAGGGATAACCGAAATGCTTGCTGGTGGAACAAAAATCTGGATAAAACACGAAAAGAAGTTCGAAGATTATTCAACCGAGCTAAGGTATCAGGTGACTGGGACAATTACAGGTCTGCTCTAACCACATACAATAAAAATATCCGGAAAGCAAAACGAGAATCATGGGAACGATTCTGTGAAAATGTGTCCAACACATCAAGCGGAGCCCGTATCCACAAGATTCTATCCAGAGAGCCGACACAGGAGCTGGGATCGCTCAGACGTCCAGACGGCTCCTTCACGGCCTCCAGGAAAGAGACACTAGAGCTATTAGCTAATAATCACTTCCCAGGCAGCCTGATTCTGGACAATCGACCTCCAGTCACAAATATAGGCCGGATTAAACGACCCCACAGAGATGACTGGGTGGTTGCCAACAAAATAATCACACCGCAGGCGATAAGATGGGCGGTTAACTCGTTCCACCCATACAAATCACCAGGAGAGGATGGCATAGCTCCAGCTCTGTTACAAATCGGACTGGAACAGATTATGCCTATCCTTATAAGACTCTTTAGAGCCAGTTTAGCTTGGAACTATATACCATCTAACTGGACCGCGACTAGGGTGATCTATATTCCTAAGGTGGGTCGGACTGACCCACACCCAAAATCGCTCAGACCCATCAGTCTGACATCCTTTCTGTTGAAAAGCATGGGGAAAATACTGGATGGGCACATAAGGTGTGGTGCACTAATAAAGCACCCCCTCAATGTTCACCAGGCTGGAAAATCAACAGAACTTGCCCTCAATAACCTTGTCTCAGGAATAAGCGTTGCCCTGGAACACCAGGAGGTAGCAGTCGCTGCATTCCTGGACATAGAAGGAGCATTCAATAATGCACTACCTCACTCCCTCTATGAGGCCACTGTCTCTAGAGGAATTGAACCGCTACTATGTGACTGGATAAGAACTATGCTTCATAACAGAACAATAACGACCTCTCTACAGGGAGAAAGTGTCAGCTTCAAGCCAGCCAGGGGCTGTCCCCAGGGGGGGTCCTCTTCCCTCTGCTATGGTCACTGCTGGTGGATGATCTGCTGGCCATTCTCTCACTCTGGGAGGTCGATCTTCAAGCATATGCTGACGATCTGGTCCTAGTATTAAAAGATAAATCCGAAAAGACGATCTCCTACGTCCTTCAGGATATACTGGATACCATATATAAATGGTGTGAGAGGGAGGAAATGTCCATTAACCCCCACAAAATGGTCATAGTACCGTTCACCAGCAAAAGGAAGCTGGAACATTTAATACCTCCTTCCATCAATGGTGCAACAATTTCATTTGCGAGTGAGGCAAAATATCTGGGAATAATCCTAGATAAAAAGCTGAACTGGAACTCGCATTTGGAAAAGACTATCCGAAAGGCTAGCCTATCATTATGGACATGCCGCAGAATATGTGGCAAAACATGGGGCATGTCACCAAAACAAGTTTACTGGCTGTACGTGACCGTCATACGACCAATGATCACGTATGGCTCTGTAGTCTGGTGGAACAAAGGCCAACAAAAAATGGCCCAGGTTAAACTTAACGAACTACAGAGACAAGCGTGCCTGGCGATTACTGGGGTCATTCGCTCCACGCCAACGGCAGCAATGGAAGCTCTTCTTGGACTACTTCCTCTCCACATAGTTCTGGAGAGAGAAGCAAGATGGGCAACATACAGACTCTACCAAGCGGCCATTAGTCTACCGCAGGCATGTGTCATGAGAGGCAGCAGCATGCTGGAAGGCATAATAGCTCACAACATTCTGGGAATGCCCTCAGACATCATGCCTAAAACCACTAACCTCAACATGTCCTACACCGTGGTCTTCCCTGAAAGAGAAGACTGGGTTCGGAATGAAACTGATCTATGTAGGGCAAATGAAAGGTGGTTCACCGATGGTTCCAAAACTTTGGAAGGTGTCGGAGCCGGAATATATGGTATGAACCCAGTAGTGAAACGCTCATTCAGTTTGGGTAAATTAGCTACGATATTCCAGGCAGAGGTATATGCCATTGAAATGTGTGCAAGAGAGCTGGAAAACCGACACCTCACACGAAAAACAATAAAAATATTTTCAGATAGTCAAGCAGCATTGGAAGCGCTTGAATCCAACTGCTTTAAATCCAGAGCAGTATGGAACTGCAGAGACACCTTGAACCGACTAGCACAAGGCAACAACGTTACCCTAGTTTGAATACCAGGTCACACGGGCCTAGAAGGAAACGAAATAGCGGACGCCCTAGCAAAAGGGGGGGCCGAAACAACGTTCACTGGGCCAGAACCGGTCATCGGTTTAGCATATAGCACTGCCAAGAATGCTACAACCGCCTGGGCAGACAATAAAAGACTTGAGTATTGGCTCAGTCTACCAGGACTAGCCCATTCCAAAGCATTTATTGCTTATACAAGGAAAAAACAGGACTCTGACAAACTTCTAAAACTCAGTAGAGCACATCTCAGAGTTATAGTAGGTTTGCTCACTGGCCACTGCAAACTCAAACACCACATGCATAAAATCGGACTTGCACAGGATGCAGAGTGCAGCAGCCAGAACCAGATTTTCAATATTTGGCAATACAAAAGTAAGGCCAGAAGATCTGGTAAACTGTTCTCCCAACATGTTACTCAATTTCGTTAAGAGATTGGATATGCTGGGAGAAATATAACCATAGGGTGAGCCACAATAGGCCATTGGCCGCAGTGGAGAGCCTGATATGGGCTCACTCACATTTAAACCTAACCTAACCTAACCTAACCTATATAATTTCATCAAAGTGGCAACTACTCTCCTCAACCACTACTACGACGCAACCCCTGCCAACGTGGGGTGCATTCAGAACGTCCTCCTTCTGCAAGGAATAATCAGCAAACTCACCGGGCGAGCCAAAGAAGTAATTTCAATATTCGGATGTGAAACATGGGGCAGCGTCAAAAACACCCTCATCCAAAATTTTGGCAACCCGCGGAACGAAAACTCCCTCACACGTGATATGGTCAACCTGAGACAACTGCCGAATGAATCACCTATTCAATTTTACGAAAAATGTATGGGACTCCTCAACACTATATGCAATTATATCGATCTCCACACCATCAACCCAATTGTTAGAACAAGCAAGAAAGAATTTTTTCAACAACAAACGCTGACCACCTTCTTAGCAGGACTTGGAGCAACAATTAGGGCAATGCGACCTGCAAATTTGCCTAATGTCATGCAGTACATCCAAGAAGAGAACAATATTCGGTACCTCCAGAGGAACCACGTCCCTCCACAGCAAGCCAACATCAGAAAACCGATGCCAATGCAACAGCTTCCTAGGCAACAAATTACTCCTTGGGGCACCCAAAATTTTGAGTCAATGGGACCACGCCCGTTTCCACAAGGACCAATCAACGTGACACCAAGGCCAAATCCAACACCGCAGCGTTTCTTCACAAACCAGCAAGTATTCGGAAAACCCCAAAATGTTTGGAGAAGTCGAAATAATCAAAATAGTTCAGGACCCTCGCAACAACCAAAACCAACCCCAATGAGCATATCAACAAGGAACACAGTTCAATCGAACCAAAATCGAAGACCTTTCGGAGGCCAACATTTTCAAAATTTCGGAGGACAACCCCAGCAAAAACCGAACTTTATATCCGAAAAACTCTTCAATATCGAACATGAACAATATTGCGAAGATTCACCCCAGGACTATGAAGATTTTGGCTACTTCACAGAGAAAACAGCTCCTGAAGGATTTGTACCCGAAGAAACAGTGGAATATGCATCTGAAGGGCAAAACGTAAATTTTTATCAAGAAGACAATCCACCGCAAGAAATATAGTGGAACTCCACACCTTTACAGACAAAAAAGAATTACCTTATATAAACATAGCCGAACCGCCACTGAAGTTACTCATCGATACTGGTGCAACAAAATCATTTCTCAACCCCAAAATTGCTTCCAAATATTTCAAGAAGAATATCAAACATGAACCATTTGTAGTGACATCCATTTTTCAAAATCATTCGCAAGACTACTGTGCCGAAATTCCAAGTTTCCAAGAATTCAATTGTAATTTCAAACTGAAATTCTATCTCTTCAAATTCCATAAGACATTCGATGGATTGATCGGACTAGATAACCTGAAATTACTACAAGCCCATCTGGATTTTCCAAATTCTGAATTGATCACCCAAAATTCGACAATTCCAATTGAGTACTATGAAACCAACAAAACCCAATTTTATTCGATTCAACTGGACCCCCACACAATCACTCGCATCAGGCTTCCAGTTAAGGAAACTGAAGGAACAATCTTTTTACCTTTCCAAAATCTCCAAGGTGCCATTTTGAGGAGTACTTTAACCAAAGCATGCAATCAACTAGCCTGGGCAGAATTAATTAATAATTCTGACGAAGAAATCCAACTATCCTTGACAGAACCAATCGATACTTCAGAATTCAGTGAAGAACAATTTCATATATATTCAGCGAATATTCAACCGATAGCTGCAGATGAGATCAACACCCAAAATTTGATCAGGACCGAACATATGAACGAAGAAGAGAAACAACACATTCAAAAATTATGCAAAAAATTCTCGGACATATTTTACCAGCCTAATACGCCCCTGACCTTCACAAATCAAGTCAAACATCGAATAAAAACCAGAGACGAAATTCCTGTTTACACAAAATCTTATAGGTATCCACATGTGCATAAAGCCGAAGTACAGAAGCAGATCACATCAATACTGGAACAAAATATCATCAGGCCAAGTGATTCGCCTTGGTCCTCACCGATCTGGGTAGTTCCAAAAAAACCGGATGCATCTGGAAAAATAAAATGGCGCATCGTTGTGGACTATAGGAAACTGAACGAAAAAACCATCGATGACAAGTACCCCATTCCAAATATATCGGATGTTTTGGACAAATTGGGTAGGTGCCAATATTTTACATTGGACCTCGCCAGTGGTTTCCATCAAATAGAGATGGCCGAAGAGGACATACCTAAAACAGCTTTCAATGTCGAACATGGGCACTACGAGTACCTTCGGACCCCGTTCGGGCTTAAGAACGCTCCAGCAACGTTCCAACGGGTCATGGACAATGTCCTGAGGGGACTACAGGGTAATATCTGCCTTGTGTATATGGATGACATAATTATATACTCGACATCACTCCAAGAACACATGATCAGCCTCACCAAAGTGTTCCAACGACTTCGTGAAACGAACCTGAAAATACAACTGGACAAATCCGAATATTTGAAGAAAGAAGTAGCATTCCTGGGACACGTCATCACCCCGGAAGGAATAAAACCAAACCCGGACAAAGTTAGTGCAATTACAAAATTTCCCATCCCAAGAACAACCAAAGAAATCAAAGGATTCCTCGGACTCCTAGGCTATTACCGAAAATGTATCAAGGATTTCGCCAAAATAACAAAGCCATTGACCTCTTGTTTAAAAAAGGATGCCAAAATTGAACACACACCAAAATTTATCGAATGCTTCGAAACTTGCAAAATTATCCTAACTAATGACCCACTTCTGCAGTACCCGGATTTTACCAGGCCATTCAACCTGACAACGGATGCCAGCAACTTTGCGGTAGGAGCCGTCCTGTCCCAGGGACCAATCGGAAATGACAAGCCAATCGCCTTTGCATCCCGCACACTCAACGAATCCCAACAAAACTATTCGACGATTGAAAAATAAATGCTTTCGATAGTGTGGGCCACGAAATACTTCAGGCCCTATCTTTTCGGGAGGACCTTCAAAATCCTGTCAGATCATCGACCACTCCAATGGCTATTTTCACTCAAAGATGCCAATTCCAAGCTGGTAAGATGGAGACTCAAGTTGGAAGAATTCGACTACGAAGTCGTCTACAAAAAAGGTAAAGCAAATACGAATGCAGATGCCCTATCCAGAGTGGAAATAAACACAAAAGAATCCTTCAACATCAGAGATTACATAACAGAATTCAACAAAGAACTTTCGAACGAAAATAATGACAACGCATCAATGTACAACAATGTATCAGATGGCGCAACATCGGATAAAGAAACGACCGTCAACAAACCTGACCTACCCGAACCTAGAACACACAACATATCATCCACGGATAGCGCAGATGAGCGCACCGATTTCCCAGAACGAGATAAGGAGGCGGTGGAAACTGAAACTGGAGATGAGCGACCTGGCCTACCTCAACCCGTTGCAGAGAATAACGAAGAATCAGCAGACGATAACAGTTCGAATCAAACCGTCCATTCAAATCACGAAAACCCATCACTAAACATTCCAATTTCTGAAAAACCACTCAATTACTATAATAATCAAGTCATTCTCAAATTCGTGAATTACAACCCAGCCAAAGTTGTAATCGAACGGTCCTTTCCCAACAAACAGCGAATTCATGCTCAAATAGGATTTGACGACGTGAGAGGTAATTTATTCAATTTTTGCACGAAATATATACCTCCGAAAATCAAATACGCCCTTCTATTCCTTCCCGAAGATAATTATGGGCCCACATGCGATTTATTACGAAGAACCTTCAAAAACACCGCATATGACCTAGTCAAATGCAGCCACATTTTGGAAGATGTCAACGATGACGACAATCAAAAAGAAATTATAAAAAACTATCATGAGGGGAAAACCAATCATCGTGGGGTCAACGAAACCGAAATTAGGATAAGGAAGCGTTATTATTGGCCATCTATGAAGAACGACATTCAAGAATACATTGACCTCTGCGAAACTTGCCAAATAAACAAGTATGACAGAAATCCACCCAAACCTAAACTTATAATAACTCCAACGCCAGGAAAACCACTAGAAATAATTCACATCGATACATTCCAGGCTAACGGACAAAAATTTCTGACTGTCATAGACGCTTTCTCCAAATATGGACAAGCCTACCCAGTAGACGGATCGAATGCAGTCAATATATTGAACTCTCTTATGATATTTATAACCCATCATGGATTACCACAAATGATTGTATCCGATAGCGGAACTGAATTCAAAAATGGGCTCATGCAAGAATTTGTAGACACCCACAAAATTCACATCCATTACACCACACCGGAAAATCCACAGTCTAATGGTATGATTGAGCGTTTCCACTCTACTATAATCGAACATCTTCGGATATTGAAACATAACAGAAATAATTTCAATATCAAAGAACAAATGCCATATGCCATCCTTGGATACAATAATTCGATCCACAGCGTTACCAAACAGAAACCAATAGACATACTAAACGGGCATTTCGATTCACACGATCCTTTCGATTCACACGATCCTTTCGATATCGATATCAATCGAAACCTGATCAATAATTATATGGAGCAACATCGGGAGAAAACTAAAGAAATCTACAAGGAACTCAACCAACAAGAAGCAAAAATCAAAGAAAAAACAATAGGAAAACGAAACGAAAAAAGAGACCCCGTAATTACGTATAAACCAAGTACAAAAATTTATACAAGGACCACCGAAAAACGTAATAAGCTACTCCCCCGATTCACCCCAAGATTAGTGAAATCAAATAACCCAATAACAGTCACCGCCACCTGTCATAAGAAAAATATCAAGCACAAGCCAAAGAAGAAAACTGATTCTGAAAATGTTTTTCAGATGGACTCTCGCCATGCGTCACGAGATAAAAATTCAAGACCTGAAAGAGAATCCAGGGATCCTACCCCTCAAGCTGGGACCAGCAAGGATTCAAATTAGTACGCAAGATTTCATTCATTATTATAATCTAACACCAATAGCCCTCGAAATTGATGCTATTCAGCATCAATACGAAGTAGTGACCGCTGTAATAAAAAATGGAGTAAATCACCCCTACTGTATCATCAGCCTGACCAACTTCAACCAGGGAATTCAATATCAATTGGAAGCAGCCCGCCAAAAATTCCAATCAATATATCCATCACATCGAAGCAAGAGAGCTCTCATAAATGCCCTCGGCAGCATTGTGAAAACCATATCTGGCAACCTAGACCACGAGGATGCAGAAAAATACGACAAAGCTATATCCACCCTCCAGAAAAACCAAAGGAATGTACTCCAGGGACTGAACCAACACATGTCACTCACCAAGAAGTTGATAGAGAACTCCAATTCAACTATAAATCTAATAACCCACAATCAAGAAGTTGTTGCCCAAGAAATCGATAGAATCAATTCCGAAATCGATAATATCGTTTTCAACTTTAATGACTGCATTCAGACCCGAAGTATTCTCGATCAATTGAGCCTTTCATTACAAATATTGATACAGCTTTTGACAGATCTGGAAAATGCTATCACCTTTGCAAGGATGAACGTACTTCATAATGGTATAATCAGAACCAACGAGCTGAAATCAATAATCCATACGATGCTCGAAAATCACCAAGAGGCACAGCTGATATACACAGACGAAATTGACTTATTGAAATACTATGATATCATATCAGTCGATGCATATTATTCAAACACCATAATTGTCTTCATATTGCACTTTCCTCTCCTACACCCCGAAACTTTCACACACTATCACCTATATTCAATTCCTACCAGCAATTTGACTACCATCATACCACCCGCACCATATCTGACAATGAATACTGCACTTCATTAGTATACAAACGAGCCTTGCAGAAAAATTAATCCAGGTTACCTGTGTCACAGCGTTTCCATCCGATACGATGGGAAATCAGAAGACTGCATCACCCAAATACTCCAACTTTCTGAAGGAGAAGCCAATTGCCACCACGTACCAGTATCAATCCATACCACTTTAGTCGAGCAGCTGACTCCAGCCCACTACATTGGAATATTCCCAGAATCGACAAAAATATCGACCCAGTGTTCCACCACCGGAATACTGAACCTGAAAGGAACATTTCTGATTGATGTACCTCCCGGCTGCGAATTCAAGACACCACATGACAGCTTCGTGAATTCCAAAGAAGTCATTCGTGAGCAGCCACTAACCCTACCAAAAATCAGAACAGCCCCTGTACCCCTGAGCGAGAAGACGAACCCCATTCATCTCGAGAAGATACCCCTCGACGAACTCCACAGACTTCAAGAGATTCAAGATCACATCGCACCTGTACCCTACGAACAAAGTACCGATCCGACCCACTTTTGGACAACCCCTGTATACATCATCATAGCAGCGAGCTTGGCATTCCTGTTACAAATTCCGACGCAACCGTCCAGACAAGAAAGAAAATTCCCAGGAGCCATCATTATCATCAGAGCCATCAGTTTTGTTCGTCCCTTACAAAACTTCTTCAGGGGATAGAGAAGTTATAGTTGGATAACATCGCATAGCTTCTTCGAACCAGCCGAACTCAGCGAAACCCGACACCCAAAGCAGAGTCAGCGTGAGAGCCAAAGCAGTTCACCTCGTTTTCATTTTTATTCAGTCTGAAACTTATTGTTAAACGAAGAAGTCTTCTTTATATTATAAATTTGTTATTTTCAACTTGAAATAAATCTTTTTAAAAAGTAAATTGTCAAGAATTGAAATTTAACTTACACGTGATGTAGTATTAGGAAACAATATGAACCTGAAAGTTAAAGGAAAAGGGAAAATTTATATTCAGAAATTAGTTGACGGACAGTGGACTGATGGATGTATGAATGATGTGCTTTATATTCCCGATCTGTGAAAAAAATTATTTTCAGAAGGCCGTGTAACTGAAAAAAGCATGAAAATTGTTAAACATAACCAGGATGCCGAAATTTATGATGGTGAAAATAGACTAGTAGCCTGTGCTACAAAGGGGTCAAATAATTTGTATAGGATGTTGTTTCGTACTATAATACCTGAAATTGATATAGTAGAACAGGATAACTTAAAAATATGGCATGAAAGACTAGGACATGTTAATAAAAAAGTCTGAAAGAAATTCCATTTAAGAATGTGAATTCTAACAAAGTTAGTTTACCTGGCAAACTCAATTTTGGTCACTTATGTGGACCTATGTCAACTCCATCTGTTAGTGGTGCAAAGTACTTTTTAGCTTTCAAAGACAGTTTTTCTGGATACCGTGCAAGTGACACTATAAACTGCTTTAAAAACTTCGATTCCAGGTGTAAAAATGAATTTGGATATTCTATAAACGCTATACATGTTGATAACGGGACAGAATATTGTAATGCCGACTTTAAAGGGTTTCTCTGTGAGAAAGGAATTGAAATGGAAACCACAGCTCCTTACACCCCTGAGCAAAATGGGAGGGTTGAAAGAGACAATCGAACAATCATAGAAAATGTAAGAGCAATGCTTTGTCAAGCCCAAGCACCTAAATACATATGGGCTGAAGCAGTAAACACTGCTGTGTACATATTGATTCACACGCCCACTAAACAAACTCCCAAGTCCACAACATTTGTGTTATAAGGTAGGCAACCTAATAGGCAATTCTTGTATTGATGGTTGCATGCACATTAGCATATTAACAAGTAACTCTCCAAAACATAATGGCGAATGATGAAGCGTTAAGTTTTAGTGTTTTACCCACATTGTGTATGTTGTCATAAGCACGATCCAACAATAAAGAATATATCTAAAACAGATCTCATTATTGAACATATGACATGGCGCAGTTGAGAAAGGACCTTTAATCGCAAATGTCAGTTTACCATTGAATAGGTTGAAAACAAATTCAAGAAATGGAAGGAAGGTTACCAGAGCCCTTGAAATTTGAAGGAAATCTCAACGAGAATTTCAAAAGATTTATTCAAAACTTTCGAACGTATTTGATTGCCACTGAAAAAGATGGAAAATCAGACGAAACAAAGATTGCTCTATTATTGAATACAATTGGCAGTGAAGGTGTCGAAACATTTAATACCTTCAAATTTGAAGTTCCAGATGATAAACAAAAGTATGACAAGGTTGTGAAGGAGTTTAAGAAATACTGTGCGCCTCGGAAAAATAGAACATACGAGAGGTTTGTTTTCAATAATCTTATTCACCGGATGAGCCATTCGATCATTTTTTTGGTGAGCTAAGAAAATTCATACAGTCATGTGAATATGACACCCAAGAAGAATCAATTCTTGTTGATAGGATCATTCTGGGTACGAAGTCCAAGAGAAATTACTCAATATTTAAAATGTGCATTAGATATGGCAATAGACATTTCTAGAAATGCAGAAGTAACCAAAAATATAGAAAATGTAAGGCATAAAGAAGAAACATTAAGTGTAGATGCTATTAAAAAGAATGAATATTCCCCAGAAGGAAGAACTAGATCAAACAGAGAGGAAGAAATAATGGGAAAAAATTGAAGTGCATGAAATGCAGTAAATAAAATAAATGAATAGGTATGGAATGTGTCCAGCATTTGGACAAAAGTGTCACAGATGTGGTAGGCCCAACCATTTTATAGTGGCATGGAGGTCTCACATGCGGAAGGTTAGGGAGGTATCTCAACAAGAAATAAGACCAGCCGTGGAAGATGATCAGCTATTTGTGATTTGTGAAGTTAAAAAAGACAATACCTCAGTGTGGATGGGAACTGTAAATCTTAATGGAAGAGAAATTAACTGTAAAGTTGACACAGGGTCAGAATAAGTGAACATTATCCCAAGACAAGTATATAATCAGTTACCTATGGGTAAATTAATGAAGTCAAACGTAGTCTTGGAAGCTTATGGTGGAGCCAAATTGAATCCTATATGTGAAGTATAATTGAACTGTAGAATTGAAGATAAATCTTTAGAGTTGGACTTTTTGGTGATAGATTTAAGTGCAGAACCAATAATTGGATTGCCTAGTTGTTATGATTCAGGTTTCATAAAGAAATCAAGTAGTCTAGAATCTATAAAAAATAGGGAGCAATTTGTAAAAGAGAATCAAGATGTTTTTGAAGGTTTAGGCTCTTTTCCGGAAGAATGCAACATATCCTTAAAAAAAAAAGAAGCATTCCTGTCGCCAGGCCATGTAGGCGAGTGCCGTTAATAATAAAAAAGAGATTACAAGCCACACTTAAAAGCTTAGAGGAACAGAAAATAATTGCCAAAGTCAATAGGGCCAGCGAGTGGGTTAATCCACTAGTTATTGTTGAAAAGCCCAACAAAACATTACGTTTTTTTAGACCCTCAAGAGTTGAATAAGTGTATCAAAAGATATTTTTTTGAAATGCCTAGTTTAGAGGAAATTTGCAGCAAATTGGCGGGCAAGCAATATTTTTCTGTTTTAGACTTCAAAGATGGCTTTTATCAAGTGAAACTCCTCAAATGAATCTAGCAAACTTAGAACTTTCTCAACCCCGTTTGGGTGTTACATTATCAAATTCGAAATGACATGTACGAGTATAATAATATGATATTTTTCAATGACAGAGTTTGTGTCCCGAGAGTATTAAGGCACGATATGTTGAAGGTCACTTTGGGATAAGTCGCACAGTAGATAGAGTGCGTGAAATCCTATACTGGCCAGGTATGACCAGAGATATAAAAACTATGATCAATGTGAAAAATATAAGTATGCAAACGTCAAAGAACCTTTGATTACGCATGAAATACCAGAGGTGTCTTTCCAAAAATTGGCTTCTGAGATACTGAGGTGAAAATTTTTCATATCACGAAAAAAGAAAAAAAATTGTGACTGGACTTGGCGTAAAAAAATTCGTCGGGAATTGGCGAATATTTTTGTTCCGTCGAAATCAAATAATTTCGTATAAATACACACTATAATGTAAAATACAAGTGAAATATGAAATAACACTATGTATAATACAAAAGGTCTTCCTGCTAATAGAAGAGAACATAGGTTTCTGCTAATGAAGCTATGTAGTGTCCGCTGTGGGTAGTTTCACTATGAGGTAATGATTTTTATGAAAGCACCAAAATTACAAAAACTAAACCAGATATGGAAAAGTGTGTACAAACAATATCATTGTACACGATTAGATCAAAAAAAAGTGATTGGTTAACATTTTTCATATCAATAGAAAAAATTGTGACAGGACTTGGCGTAAAAAAATTCGTCAGGATTTGGCGAATATTTTTGTTTCTACGAATTTGAATAATCCAGTATAAATACACAATACAATGTGAAATACAAATGGAATATGAAATAAAACTGAGTATAATCTAAAAGGTCTTCCTGATCATAGGGATTTAGATGGAATTGGGGTTACACGTGAATCATTATATTCATGCCACGTGCTGGCGGATGTCTCTAGTAGGCTATGTTGTGTCCACTGTAGGTAGTTCCACTATGATGTATTTATTTTTATGAAAGCACCAAAATCTCAAAAATTAAACTAGATCTGGAAAAGTGTGTACAAACAGTTTCATTTTATTTGATCAGGTCAACAAAAAGTTATTGGTAAACATTTTTCATATCCCAAAAAAAAATTGTGACTGGAATTGGCGTAAAAAATTCGTCTGGACTTGACGAATATTTTCGTTTCGTCGAATTTGAATAATTCCGGATATACAGCGTGATTTACGTAGGCCGTGCATTAGAAGTTTTTTAACTTGCAGTTGGACTAGAAACTTGAAATTTGGTATGCACATGATCATCATTCTGCAAGATAAGGCATTTCTTGATTTTTATTGAATAACTCGATAGAGGTTGAACTTGGGTATAGGGAATGCTGAAATAACTCATCCTAAAATTCAATTTTCTTTCGAATGGTTTAAAAAAAATGGTAGGTGCCATTTGAAAAAATTGAGTTTTTGACAATTTTATATTGCGACATTCAAAAATCGCCTGGGACCGTCGATGGGACATCAGGTGTTAGCCTGGACTACCAGCTAACTGCTCCATAAATTTGGTTTCCTAATTTTGAACGGTTTGCGGGCTACACATGTTTTCGTAAACTTCTACAGCCGTAATTTTTTTCAGAAAAATGGACATATCTCAAAAACTGTGATAGATAAGTAAACATAACTTAGGTTGTCTGAAGTCATAATCAGAAGGCCAATCGAACCGTGACAAAAAAATATTAGGTTTCCATTTAAAATAAGAAAGTTGGTACCGACTTTTGGCATACCCTGTATAGTTGTAGGACTGAAAACATTTGAGGTAGAACGCACATGATCAATTATGACAGCATACCAAATTTCAAGTTTCTAGTCCAACTGCAAGTTAAAAAACTTCTAATGCACGGCCTACGTAAATCACGCTGTATACACACCATAATGTAGAATACAAGTGAAATATGAAATAAAACTATGTATAATCTGAAAGGTCTTCATGTTCGTAGAAGAGATCATAGGTCTTTTGCTGATGAGGGATTTAGATGAAATTGAGGTAACACCGAATCATTATATTCAAGCCAGGTTCTCTTGGATGTCTACAGTAGGCTATGTAGTGTCTGCTGTAGGTTCACTATGATGTAATAATTTTTATGAAAGCACCAATATTTCAAAAACTAAACCAGATATGGAAAAGTGTGTAAAAATAATATCATTGTACTCGATCAGGTCAACAAAACGTTATTTGTGAAAATTTTTCATATCCCTAAAAAAAAAAAAGAAATGTGACTGGACTTGGCGTAAAAAAATTCGTCGGGACTTGGCGAGTATTTTCGTTTCGACAAATTTGAATAATTTCGTATATATACACAATGTAATGTAAAATAGAAATGATACATTCATGCCAAGTGCTCGCGTATGTCTTTAGTAGGCTATGTTGTGTCCACTGTAGGTAGTTCCACTATGACGTAATTATTTTTGTGAAAGCAGCAAAATCTGAAATATGAAATGAAACTATGTATAATATAACCTTCTCACAGAAGAGAAAATAAGTTTTTGCTCATGAGGGATTTAAATGAAATTGAGGTTACACCTGAATCATCATATACATGCCAGGTTCTCGCGGATGTCGACAGTAGGCTATGTAGTGTCTGCTGTAGGTAGTTTCACTATGAGGTAATGATTTTTATGAAAGCACCAAAATTACAAAAACTGAACCAGATATGGAAAAGTGTGTACAAACAATATCATTGTACTCGATCAGGTCAAAAAAGAGATATTGGTGAAAATGTTTCATATCTACAAAAAAAAAAAATGCAGGACTTGGCGCAAAATATAAATACACAATATAATGTAAAATACAAATGGAATATGAAATAAAACTGAGTATAATCTAAAAGGTCTTCCTGATCATAGAAGAGAAAATAGGCATTTTGCTCATAAGGGATTTGATGGAATTGGGGTTACACCTGAATCATTATATCCACGTGCTCGCAGATGTCTACAGTGTCCGCTGTAGGTTGTTCTACTATGATGTGATTATTTTTATGACAGCAATGAAATCTTATAATTGAAAACTGGATATGGGAAAGCGTGTACAAACTATTTACAAACTATTTTATAACACTCGATCAGGTCAACAAAAAGTTATTGGTGAAAATTTTTCATGACTCAAAAGAAAATTGTAACGACTTGGCGTAAAAATATTCGTCGGGACGTGGCAAATATTTTCGTCCCGGCAAATTTGAATAATTCTGTATATATGCAAATGCAAATGAAATATGAAATGAAACTGAGTATAATCGAAAAGTCTTTCTGCTTATAGAAGAGAACATAGGCATTTTGCTAATGAGGGATTTAGATGAAAATGGTGTTTCACGTGAATCATTATATTCATGCCACGTGCTCGCGGATGTCTACAGTAGGCTATGTAGTGTCCGTAGTAGGTAGTTTCACTATGAGGTAATAATTTTTATGAAAGCACCAATATCTCAAAACTAAACCAGATATAGAAAAGAGTGTACAAACAATATCATTGTACTCGTTCAGGTCAACAAAAACGTTTTGGTGGAATTTTTTCATATCCCAAAAAAAAATTGTGACTGGATTTGGCGTAAAAAAATTCGTCGGGACTTGGCGAAAATTTTTATTTTGTCGAATTTGAATAATTCCGTTTATATACACACTATAATGTAAAATACAAGTGAAATATAAAATAAAACCAAGTGTAATCCAAAAGGTCTTCCTGCTCATAGAAGAGAACATAGGCATTCTGCTCATGAGGGATTTAGATGAAATTGGGGTTACACGTGAATCATCATATTCATGCCACGTGATCGCGGATATTATTTTCGTTTCGACGATTTTGAATAATTCCGTATATATACATAATATAATGTAACATACAAATGAAATATGAAAAAAAACTGGGTATAATCTAAAAGGTCTTCCTGATCATAGAAGAGAACGTAGGCATTTCGCTCATGAGGGATTTAGATAGAATTGTGGTTACACCTGAATCATTATATTCATGCCAGGTCTTCCTGCTCATAGAAGAGAACATAGGTTTTTCTCATGAGAGATTCAGATGAAATTGAGGTTTACACCTGAATCATTATATTCATGCCAGGTTCTCGCGGATGTCTACAGTAGGCTATGTAGTGTCAGCTGTAGGTTCACTATGATATAATAATTTTTATGAAAGCAGATATAGAAAAGTGTGCACACACAACATCATTGTACTCGATTAGGTCAACAGAAACGTGTTGATGAAATTTTTTCATATCTACAAAAAAATTATGACTGGACTTGGCGAATATTTTCGTTTCGACGAATTTGAATAATTCCGTATATATACACAATTTAATGTAAAATACAAATTAAATATGAAATAAAACTAAGTTTAATCCAGAAGGTCTTCCTGCTCATAGAAGAGAACATAGGCATTTTGCTCATAAGAAGTAAAGATGGAATTGCGGTCACACGTGAATCACCCGTGAATCATTATATTCATGCCACGTGCTCGCGGATGTCTTTAGTAGGCTGTAGTTTCACTATGACAGAATTATTTTTATGAAAGCACCAGAATCTCAAAAAATAAACTAGATCTGGAAAAGTGTGTACATACAATTTAATTTAACTCGATCAGGTCAACAAGAAGTTATTGTTAAAAATTTTTCATATCTCGAAAAAAAAAAAAAATTGTGACTGGACTTGGCATAAAAAAATTCGTCCGGACTTGGGGAATATTTTTGTTTTGACGATTTTGAATAATTTCGTATATATACACAATATAATGTAAAATACAAGTTAAAAATGAAATAAAACTGAGTATAAGTAAAGGAGCTATAGGCATTCACCGACCAAATCGACCAAATTAGCATTGAAAATGCCATAAGAGATTTCAAGCTCCCGTCTGGAGTTTTTGGTTCCTTTCAAGGTCACGCGCTTGCTGCTCTGCCGTTCAGCTGTGACGTAGTCGAGCTGATCCGTATCAAAGATAAGAGTTTCCCAGTACTCATCGCCGGATAGTGAAAATGAATATTTGATATATATGCAATGAAATGAAAAAAGGTTGTTAGACTGAGGGATCGAAGTGAGCCGACCGTCCATCTTCGGATTACGGAGCCGCACCTCCACAGACAAGGCTATGAGACCTCTTAGTAAATGTAGGTTGAAATGTTGTTTATCGGCGAAGTCGAGCGGCGTTATCTACCGCACGCCGGGTTCTATCTACCGCAGACCGGCTTCGAGCGCTCGAATATTAAATAAAAAGAATAATGATTGTGAATGAAGAAATTCAAATTGTTGAAGTGGTATAATAATAATGATGTTTGAATATAAATCGTTTAGTGAGAGAAAAAACATAGACAGGGTGTTTCATAATGCATAATTTAAGTGAAAAACAACAGGGTGTTTCAAAATACTCATTGATTAAGAAAAAAACAACCGACATCATTTATGAAAAAAGAATATGGCAACTCATAAAATTTCTTATTCAGGGAAAACAGTAAACAGGGTGTCTTAGAAAATGTCATCCTTGTAAGAAAAAAATATTGCGGCGGTTGACCAATCGGTCAACGCACATTAGTTCGTAGTATAGGGACGTCCCATAAATTCATTATTCAAGAAAAAATATATACAGTGTGTCTTGAAAAAATCTCAACGCTGTTAGGACAAAAAAAAAGATGGCGACGTTTGATTGGTCAACGTACATCATAGTTCGTTGTACAGGGACGTCTCACAATTTTTTTCATTCGGAAAAAGAAAATATACAGGGTGTACTGAAAAAATCTCCACGCTGTTAAGAAAAAAAAGATGTCGGCGTTTGATTGGTCAAAGCACATCATAGTTGGGTCGTTCCACAAAAACGCTTCATTAGGGAAATGAGGATTCAAAACAACTACTCACGCATACAGAGATTGAATTATAGCTGACATATGTGAAATGATCTTCGAAGAGGATGTTTGTATGATAGTCGTTTGTATTCAATTTTAATATGCGACACCCCGCCAACTGTCAGAGTCGCGTCAGTCACTTGTCATAGGTCATTTGAAAAAAGATAGCTGTTAGTTGAAGAAAAAATACATGACGGCGTCTGATTGGTCGGCGCACAGCATAGTTCGTCGTATAAGGTGTCTCAAATACCTCATCACACAAAAAACATAGCGATTGTTATACCAGCTGTACCAACATATCATTCATCTAACCAGTACGAACTAACCCTACATCTGCATATCGCCCAATAAATTTCGTCCGATCTAGCCAGAACGGACTAACCTTACGTAGAGATAGCGTTTCAAAAAACCAAATAAATTTTGTTTGATCTAATCAGAACGAAATAACCTCACGTAGGTATAGCGTATTAAAAAACCCCAACGCTGTTAGAAAAACAGCGGATATCATTTGTCAAATGTTAGGTGGAAAAATAAACCAAAAAAAATTTTTGTATGATCTAACTAGCATGAACTAACCTTACGTAGACATATACATGGACGTTTTAAAAACCTAAACGCTGTTAGGAAAATGAATGTCTGTCATTTATCGAATATCAGGAGAAAAATTGATCAGTCAAGTGTCGGAAGGGACGTAGTCCTCACATTTCAACGTGCGATACCATGCAATCGTTCATAAGGTTGATACCATGCAATCAGACAATTGTCAGAAGAGATATTTCAACGTGTGAGATGTGCAGTCATTCAACTGTGGAAAGTGACGGAGTCTTCGCATTTTGAAGTGCAATGCAATGCACTCAGTCAACTGGTATGAGTGACGTAGTGCTCAAATATTAACGTGCGATACCAATGTCCGAGGTTGTAATCATAGATTCAGCACAAGTAACGAGGGACCTTGGCGTTCAACGTACGATGCCAGACACTGTGTTTATTGTCTTAAGTAACGTAGTTTTAATATTTTAACATGCGATATCATGCATTCAGTCAACTGTCGGAAGACGCGTAGCCCTCACATTTCAACGTGCGATGCATTCATTCTACTATTATTGGAGACGCGAACCGTTCATTTTAACGTGCGACACAATGCATACAGTCATAAGTGAAGTAGTCTTCTCATTTGAATGCATTCAGTCAACTATCCTAAGAGAGGTTACAATCTCAAATTCAGCGGTTTGAAGCACAAGTGGTGAGAGATCTTAGCGTTCAACGTACGATTCCAAGATAGAGTCTTCGAGAATTCAAAGTACAATACCATACACTCACCCAATTGTCAGAATTGACGTTGTTTTCACGTATAATTATGTAATAAAGAATAGAATAGCTTAGATTTATATGACAGACTCAAATGGTGAAAATGCCATTAAACGAGTCATATTTGTAATTCAGTAGACAACGTTTGGGCTTATTACAGAGAGGCTGTTCTAGGTGAAAATATGCAAAATATATAGGTGAACCGTTGATAGGTTTGCCTTTCTGAACAGCATTAAAAAAGAACGCACTATAGGTGAACTTTGATTTCAGCTGCAATGAGAGATAAAACCGTTTCTTGAGATGTTCTTCTCTCATTTGTATATACAAAGAGGGGAGAAAGTAGCCCATAAAATGATCTGTGTGGTACACCTCGCACAACATAAGGAAATGTTGTACAGTTTATCATAATTGAAGAATTGTTTTGTGAACAAACACTTTGAAAAATATTCATTTTTGTATGATATAGCAAGAGCCACCATTATAGGAAACAAACAAAGGTACTCACATAGCATGTGTAATCGAAGTATACGTGATTGAGATGACACAAAATAGTTCGAATATTTTAATGAACATTGTAGAGCAAACGATTGAGTTTCACGTTTCACGTTCCTACGCGGTTCTTATTATCAATCGGATGTGATGTTATGTGATACATTTGAAAGAATATTTTATTCATAGAAGAAAACAATTTTATATATTTTACATTAAAAATAGATGGAGTTATTTTGCGTGGAATCGAATCATTTGCCACCAAATTTTTTAACGATTTATCGTATACAATTCATCAATATATTGAATGCCCAATAAAATCATAACATAAAAAAAATCATACAAAGAAATACAACGTTAAAGAAAAATCATATACTGAATGTTCCTAAACTGAAACGTTACAAAAAAATTAATATAAGAGATTTGAAAATATGTCATTAAACATAAAAATCAGTCACGTATTTTCAGTTATTGTTTACGTTCCCACGCGGCGTTTCGTGCAAATTCATGTGAAATGTCAGGCATATTGAAACAGTGCAAAATGAGGGATTTTTCACATTAAATACAAATGATATTTGAAATGGTATACTGATAATGGAAAATAGTATTCAAAACGTTTTGTTTCAACTGTGATGAGGACTAAAATAAAATGTTGAATGTCACTAACACGAATCTTAGTAGTAAAAACATACAGGTTATACCGGGAAGATTTAGAAACTAATTGATGAAGAAACGAACAGTTGTGGGGTACTTATAAAAATAAAAAATTAATTAAAAAACGTAGAAGATATTCGTCAAATGTCATTCAACAAATTGAGTATATGAGGTGAATCAAAATACATCATTGTTGAAAAGACATATAAGGGTGTTTAAATACGAACAGGTAAACAATGTATATATATATATATATATATCTTTCTCTTTCATTGTGTCCTCTGCTTTCCTGTTTCTGTGCTGGAGCCGGTTACATGTGACAATGTTGATTTGTGTTTAAAAATGTTTTTAATCTAAGGAAATCTCCAACAAGATTTCAGTTTTAATGTATTACGTTTGCTTTTCTCTCGATCGAGACAAAATGCACACTGTGTCACTTTTTAATTTTTCCGATTTTATAAACCAGTGCATATTTTTCATATCTTCTCCGTAAAACCTATTGTGTATACAATGACCAAGGGAAAAGCACATTTTCTTCAAACTATCCTCACGTTAGCAAGTTGTTTTTCATATTGTCATATTTTTAGTGTTGTGTTTACACCATTAATATTTTTAGATGTCTTGATAAAGAAATTAAAAAATTTTGAAAGCTTGACTATTTAACACCAGAGTGTTACTTCAACGAGGCCTTTTATTCCTGACTGCATCCCCAAGGATATTCTTACTCATCAGGTTGAAAATATCTTAATTTAAAGAGTTTTTTATATATATATATATATTGTCATGATTTTATAATCCACAAGTTTAAAAATAAGAGCATATTTAAAATTCAGATAAAAATTTTGCATCTCAGAGGAAATTCTCCAAATCAATATCGAGAATGTTTCAAGTACCCTGTATAATATCAGTAAAACCACACTCAACTGATGACATAACAACTGTCAAACAAAATTCAGGGGATTTTAAATTGATGAAAGCAAGAGATTTACAATATGAAAGTGAATGAAAAGATTTTTGTATGAATTGTAATTAAATCATAGAAATACTTACACAGAAGAATTACATAAACAATAAGTAATTTTCAAATGAATTTAAATAACTGACAACACCAAGGAAGTATGACATTCACTTATTTCTGAACATGAAGTCATGCTTTAAGGAAATTCACATAAATGAAAATGATAAAGCCTAATTTGAGACTTAGAATAAGAATCTAGAAATTTCAAACTAATTTAAAATATCCATGTTATTTTCTTAAAATTAGTATTCATTTAATAAATAATTGTAAAAGTCATTAGTTGATAGAATCTTGGTATTGTTGCTAGGATATTCTGATAGTCAGATTTTTTTTTGGTAAACAAGGGAGGAAAAAAATGATATCGAAAGCAGAAATATTGAGAAATTTTGGAGCAACAAAAAGTTACTAAAATAAGTATCCTGTTTTTTTTTATGAGTATGAGTATAAGTGAAAAGACAGTACCAAGTGCTACGAATAGTTTCAAAGGACGATTACCTTGTGAAAAATCCAAATAGACATTCTATTGGGAATGCAAAAGTCCCACGTCCCAGCAGCCAAGATGGAGTCTACGTTGAACGTCAGAAGGAGATGGTAGAGGAGCACCCACAAAACCAACACACACAGGTAAAGGCCTTTATCATAAATCGTTGCAACGTAAACTGAACATAATATATGCATATATTTTTCTTCGATTCCATAAACATTTTCCATTTTATTCGAATAATTCCGGGAGTGTTATTTACTTTACTTTTCAAGTGATCGTTGAAAACAAACGCGGGGTCAGTGACACTAACGGTGAAATCTCGGAACATTAGATTTAGTTGAGATAGGTTAGTGGAAAATTCACAATTGCCAACCCAAACATGTTGAAATATAGTGGCTTCACCATAACAATTTATTGGACATGCGCATAGGAATAAGGTTAGGTTATACTGGTTAGAGTTTGTTTATATTTCATATCGTTTCAAATTTCGATCAGGCTGAATGTCATGAACTTCATGAATGAAGAATTTCCCATTTATGATTATTAAAATAATTTTGATTATTGAAATTTCCTGTGTTTTTTTTTTGCTGGAACAAAATTGAAATTACTGAAATTTTTTTTTACTTTGAAGCTGGTACCCAAAGAATCCCCCTGGGATGCAAAGAAATGCTCCACTGGAAAACAAGGTAGAGTATAAACTTTGCATAAGAGTCTCCAAAATCGAAACAATAATAGTGATAATACATTTCATGAACTTTAAATTGGCGAACCCTGAGATTATTTAAGAAATATATAAAATCAAAACAATATTAAATAGACAATATATTATGGATAAAAACGATCACCATAAAAAATGGCGCCCAACGTGGGGCATTTGTGGAAAACCAAAAAAAAAACGAGGTGTAAAAATTTTTTTTTGAAGTAATAAAAATATATAAACAATAATGGAGTCCAAAAAAAATACAAGAAAGGGCAAACAAGGAAAACCAGGTCCAAGTCAAGAGGGAGATCTGGAGAAAGAAGAAAATGTAGAGGAGAACATGCAAGAAAGTGGAGATGCCACAGTAGAACAAACGAGAACACTGCAGGAAGTCAACATAGAAGATTTAATGAGATTTTTAAATAAGAAAGACGAAGAAAGAAGAGAAGAAATGAAAATACAAGAAAATAGAAGAAAAGAGGAAAGAAGAGAGGAAATGGAAATATTAGAAAAGAAAAGACAAGAGGAAATGGAAGTTCAAGAAAGTAAAAGAAGAGAGGAAATGGAAATTTTAGAAAGACTTATACAAGAAGGTAGAAGACAAGATAGAGAACAAATAGAAAGGAAAAGACAAGAAGACATAGAAAAGCTAGAAAAGGTTATACAGGAAGTAAGGAGAGAAGATATGGAACAACTTGACAGACAAAGAGGAGAAGATATTGAAAGATTGAAAACACTAATACAAGAAGGAAGGAAAGAAGAGATAAAAAAATTAGAAAAGATCCTGCAAGAAGAATTGAAGATCCATGTAGGGAAAATCAACCAAGAATTAAAAGAAATAAAGCAACAAGTGAATAATACAGTAGAAAATTTTGTCCTTGAAATGGCCAACAATAGAAGAGAAACAGATGAGAAAATTGAACATGTGGAAGAGAAAATACAACATTTAGAAGACAATGTAGTACAAGATAGAGAGGAAAACAAGAAAGAAAAACAAAGACTAGAGAAGAAGATAGAAAAAGAAACTAAAAGCCTACAGGAAAAAATTAAGAGTCAAGAAGATAGAATGAATGGACAGGTTACGGAAATGGAAGAAAGAATTAATCAAACCGAAAATAAAGTGAAACAAACAAGTTGTGAGGAAGTGATTATTAAAACTCTATTCAATAAAGTAAATGAAAATAAATTAATATTTACAGGTAATATCAAACGACAACACCCTGTACCTTTCATTAAATATTTAAAAAATCAATTCTCTGACAATTTAACTTTCACCAATTTCAAAGAGGTTATAAGAAGCCAACTACAGGATGAGGCTTTATTATGGTTCAATAATAAAGAAACTGAGTTGAACACTTTTATAGAATTTTCAGATAAATTTTTGACTTATTTTTGGGGTCCATCCCAACAAAAATTAATTAAAGATGAATTGTTAGGAGGGAAATATAACCCTAATAGAGGAACATCCTTTCACAAATATGCTATGCAGTTGTATAGCACTTCACAATATTTAGATTGCAAATTTTCTGAAGAGTATATTGTCAATTTAATAATACAACACTTTGATAACAATCTAGAGGAGATTATGATGTTATATAATTTTAAAGATATGGATAGTCTCTGTCAATTTTTGATCATCCAGGAAAGAAGGCGAAATAGTTATAATACTCTGTCAAATAGAATAAATAATAATGGAAGTATTTTTAGAAGAGACAATGAAAGTAATAGATATGAAAATAATAATAACTACAGACAAAGGAACAATGACAGGAGATATAATACAGAGGATAGAAATTATAGGAGTCACATGAATAATAACTATGACAGAAATGGTACGAGTTTTAGGGAAAGAAATGGTAATATGAGATACAATGAAAATTACAGACAAAGGAACAATGACAGGAGGTATAATACAGAGGATAGAAACAATAGGAATCACGTGAATAACCACTATGACAGAAATGGTCCAAATAATACAAGTAGTAGAAATTTAAATAACAATGGGCAATACAATGAAAACGACAGGTACAACAGATCTCGATATAACAATAATTATTACTATGATAACAGACAAAGACGTAGAAGTGAAGAAAGACAATATGATAGGGACAGAAATGACAACACCACACTACGAAGCAGAAGTGCAGGGGAAAGAAATAATAGACAGGTAAACCAGATACAGAGAGACATACAAGACATAGCAGGAACATCACAAGACAATACTGTTCAACATGAACAGAATTTTCAATAGAAAACCTACCAAAATTTAACAAAAATAATTATCAATACTGCACAGGAATATATCAGCATCCTAGAGAATTCATTGATATAGAAAAAAATTTTAAATTACAAATAAATAAAGGTTTAATAAAAATTCCAGGTATATTTTACAATAAAAAAATTGAAATATTGGTAGACACAGGTTCAGAAATATCTTTAATAAACTACAAAATAATAAGAGAACAAAAATTAGAAAAATATTGCTGTGGAATGCCAAAGGTAGTTTTGGTAGGTGCAAATAACAAAAAAAATATATGAGGTTAACAAAAGAATAAGTGGTGCGATTACTTTTAACAATACAGAATATACAATACAATTTTTGATAATAGAAAACCTGCTACATGATGCAATTATAGGTACAGATGAGTTAGACAGACATGGAGTAATAATCGATTATGAACAAGGAAAAATACAAATAGGCGAAGAGACAATAAAATTTACAAAAATTACAGAACAAGACAACAAACAAATAGTACAAACAATTAACAACATGAAATCACAACAAAAAAAGGAAAAAATTACAGACTATGAAATAAATTGTGGAAATAATATGAGAACAAAAATACAAAATTTACTTAGCACACATTTAAACTTGATAAACGATGAAAATAGAGTGACAGACAAATACATGCATAAAATTGAGGTTAAAGGCATACAAAATTTCAAATCAAAAACATATCCTATTCCTTACAAATACAGGAAAGAGGTCAATCACGAAATACAAAATATGTTAGATCAAAATATCATAGAAAAATGCAATTCTAAGTTTATAAATCCTATAGTCGTGGTGCAGAAAAGTAATGGTGAACTAAGACTATGTCTAGACGCTAGGAACATTAATAAATATACAACACCACAGTACGAAGCTCCGTTAAACATCGAAGCAATATTTGGTAGTATAACAGGATCAAAAATGTTCACAAAGATAGATTTAAAACATAGTTTTTGGTTAATTCCACTGCATCCAAGTAGTCGAGACTATACAGCTTTTTCAATAGATGGAGTCCTATAT
This sequence comes from Chrysolina haemoptera, assembly GCA_958298965.1. Lineage (NCBI taxonomy): Eukaryota > Metazoa > Arthropoda > Insecta > Coleoptera > Chrysomelidae > Chrysolina > Chrysolina haemoptera. The sequence goes on from OY282584.1 coordinate 25,244,031, forward strand.
CGATTTAAAGTAGTACCATACGGTTTGCAAAGCTCATGTTCAGCCTTAGTACGAACAATACATGCCATACTTGATAAGTACAACGATTTTATTCTTCATTATATAGATGACATCTTGATTTATTCCAAAAACATGGAGGATCACCTAAAACATATAAAGTTATTATTGGACGAATTAGACACAGCAGGTTTGAAAATAAATTTGGAAAAATCAAAATTTTGTCAGGACAAGGTAACATTTTTAGGGTACAAATTGGATTCACAAGGAATTAGTATGGATGAAGGCAGAATTCAAATAATAAGAGAGTATAAACGACCAACAAATTTAAAAACATTGAGAGGATTTTTAGGTGTTATAAATTATTTTAAGAAACTTATGCCTGATATAAGTGAAAAAACACTACCTTTAATAGCTATGTTGAAAAAACAAAGTAAATGGAAATGGGGGGTTGAACAAGAAACAGCATTTAATATAATTAAAGAAGAATTTGCAAACAATTTGAAAGTGTACCATCCAAATTATTCACTACCATTCATACTTAAAACAGATGCAAGTATAAATAAATTAGCAGGAGTACTATTACAGGTACAGGAAGGGAAAGAAGTACCAATATGTTTTGTTTCAAGAGTTACCAAGTCATACGAACAACACTATAGTATAACAGAATTAGAATTTGCTAGCATAATTTTCTGCGTTTCGAAGCTAAGATTTTATTTGCTAGGATCCAGGTTTTTCATTGAAACAGACCATATGTCACTCTTGAATGTTATGAATAATAAGTTGTTGAACAATAGAATTCACAGGGGAGCCTTATTACTCCAAGAGTATGATTTTGAAATTAAATATATTAAAGGGAAAGATAATATAATAGCAGATGCGTTGACAAGATCTGATGGAATGATAAAAAAGGATAGGACTTTACAAATAGGGGTAAATATTTTAAAAGAAAAGGAAGGAATATTTTCATTAAAAGAAATAGTTGCAGATCAATTGAATTTAGGAGCAAATGAAATTAGAAAATGTAATAAAGTAAATGAGATCTATATAAAACAAATAAATGAACAACAGTTGTATGTAATATCAAATCAATTAGCAGTGAAAATCTTAATAGACTTACACAATAATAATGGACATCCAGGGACACGAAAGACATGGCTGTTATTTAGAGAAAATTATTATAGCATAAAGGACCTCCAAATAATAAAAAAAATAACTAGTACTTGTGAAATTTGCCAAAAATATAAAGGAAAAAATTACATGAATGTAAACATTCCTAAAAATATCCTAGCACAGAAAAAACTTGAATGTATAGCAATAGACTTTATTAGTGAATTAATAATGACAGAAAGAAATAATAGGCATATATTCGTAATCGTAGACATTTTTACAAAATACATTAAATTGTATGCATGTTCAAGAACAAACGTTAAAAGTATACAGGAAAACTTTAGAAATTACATGACAGACGTGGGAAAACCAAATAAATGCATACTAGACAACGCGACGTACTTCAACAATGACAGATTCAAAAGATTTTGTGAAAGAAATGACATTAATCTTACCTTTACGAGTATCAGACATCCTGAAGCGAACCCAGTTGAACGTTATATCCAAGAGGTTATAAAGTTTCTTAGAATATTGTCCATAAACAATCATCGTGACTGGGATAGGAATTTGCCACAAGTAGAGAGTTTCTTGAACCAGCTACCAAACACTGTGACAGAAATGACACCACATACTCTAATGACAGGGGAACCACCACTACGACATTGGCTGAAAGAGGAAAATAAACAATTAGAAGATGTACTGGAACAAGTAAAAGTTAAAATGGAAAAAAATGGAAAAAAATACTTAAAACGAGCGGAAAATAAGCGAAAACAAAAAGTTAGGTTTGAGAAAGGTCAATTAGTTTTGGTCAGAGCAAATAGAGTAACTAATTTAAAACAAGACCTTTGTGCAAAGTTATTACCTATCTTTGAAGGACCTTATGTCATAGATAGCCAAAATAATGTCAACAGTTATAGACTAAAATATGTGAATGAAGATAAAATGAGAGGGATATTCAATATTAATGATATTTATTTATATAAGCCATGTGAAATAACTTAAAAGGAATTTTGGAAGTATGAGATAGAATTTTGCCATGTTCCAAAGAAAAATCCTATCTAATACTTGAGGTATTTGTCATGATTTTATAATCCACAAGTTTAAAAATAAGAGCATATTTAAAATTCAGATAAAAATTTTGCATCTCAGAGGAAATTCTCCAAATCAATATCGAGAATGTTTCAAGTACCCTGTATAATATCAGTAAAACCACACTCAACTGATGACATAACAACTGTCAAACAAAATTCAGGGGATTTTAAATTGATGAAAGCAAGAGATTTACAATATGAAAGTGAATGAAAAGATTTTTGTATGAATTGTAATTAAATCATAGAAATACTTACACAGAAGAATTACATAAACAATAAGTAATTTTCAAATGAATTTAAATAACTGACAACACCAAGGAAGTATGACATTCACTTATTTCTGAACATGAAGTCATGCTTTAAGGAAATTCACATAAATGAAAATGATAAAGCCTAATTTGAGACTTAGAATAAGAATCTAGAAATTTCAAACTAATTTAAAATATCCATGTTATTTTCTTAAAATTAGTATTCATTTAATAAATAATTGTAAAAGTCATTAGTTGATAGAATCTTGGTATTGTTGCTAGGATATTCTGATAGTCAGATTTTTTTTTGGTAAACAAGGGAGGAAAAAAATGATATCGAAAGCAGAAATATTGAGAAATTTTGGAGCAACAAAAAGTTACTAAAATAAGTATCCAGTTTTTTTTTATGAGTATGAGTATAAGTGAAAAGACAGTACCAAGTGCTACGAATAGTTTCAAAGGACGATTACCTTGTGAAAAATCCAAATAGACATTCTATTGGGAATGCAAAAGTCCCACGTCCCAGCAGCCAAGATGGAGTCTACGTTGAACGTCAGAAGGAGATGGTAGAGGAGCACCCACAAAACCAACACACACAGGTAAAGGCCTTTATCATAAATCGTTGCAACGTAAACTGAACATAATATATGCATATATTTTTCTTCGATTCCATAAACATTTTCCATTTTATTCGAATAATTCCGGGAGTGTTATTTACTTTACTTTTCAAGTGATCGTTGAAAACAAACGCGGGGTCAGTGACACTAACGGTGAAATCTCGGAACATTAGATTTAGTTGAGATAGGTTAGTGGAAAATTCACAATTGCCAACCCAAACATGTTGAAATATAGTGGCTTCACCATAACAATTTATTGGACATGCGCATAGGAATAAGGTTAGGTTATACTGGTTAGAGTTTGTTTATATTTCATATCGTTTCAAATTTCGATCAGGCTGAATGTCATGAACTTCATGAATGAAGAATTTCCCATTTATGATTATTAAAATAATTTTGATTATTGAAATTTCCTGTGTTTTTTTTTTGCTGGAACAAAATTGAAATTACTGAAATTTTTTTTTACTTTGAAGCTGGTACCCAAAGAATCCCCCTGGGATGCAAAGAAATGCTCCACTGGAAAACAAGGTAGAGTATAAACTTTGCATAAGAGTCTCCAAAATCGAAACAATAATAGTGATAATACATTTCATGAACTTTAAATTGGCGAACCCTGAGATTATTTAAGAAATATATAAAATCAAAACAATATTAAATAGACAATATATTATGGATAAAAACGATCACCATAAAATATATATATATATATATATATATATATATATATATATATATATGGTGTATAAAAATACAGCATTGAACAAAAAAATATATGAAGAAATATGCGTCAAACACATATGGGGTGTTTGAAGACAAAAACATTTACATCGTGCCTCAAAACTAATTAGAGAAGAAAAAACATGGAAGATGATCGTCAGATGTTTTATATATTTGGAATATGACTTTATCTTTTCAAGTTGGTACAACTCTTCTATGTGAATTTGACAAACCGCATACAACTTTTCCATTGATTTTTCAATTTCATTAATGCGGCAAACGATATACATCATTTTACATGCATTCTTATGAAAATCAATGCATAAAAATGTTACAAATACCTCGATATATGACAAATGCAGCACTTTTATATGTATTCTTATGCTAACTGAAGCACACATTACTTAAAACTAGGGGCCTATTGAAACCGTTCAGTTTTTCGTATGAAAAATTTTCCTTACCCCCTCCCTTTCATAAGGCATTCACTCTTCCTTTCAACCTTGGTCACATTATGCTGAGCTCCACTGGATTTCATTAGTCTACTGTAGAACGTTGAACGTTTAACACCGGACTTTTTATAATTCCAGTATGTTAATGTTTACTGATTTGGTACAACATATCACTAAACTGCTGGCAGTATTGATCACAAAATACGATGAAGTAATTGCACAAGAAGGTCTCAAAGAGTGTACCAAGGGTATTAAAAAGTTGTACAATACCATGAGAGGTGCAAAATCGGTGGGTGACAAACAACATCTGGAGGCATGTATGACGAACATCAGGACCATTCGCAATGAATTGAAAGCTATGTAGAACCAAGGGGCAGGGCTTCCTACGCGATCTGAAGGAGCGAGAAAACGCGTCCGCTGGGATGATACTGGTTCGGCATTCAATAATCGAATTACGACTGGTGTAATCTCCAATTTGAAGCACAAGGACCCCGGCTCTTTCCTGGTGGACTGCAGGACATTATTCAGGAAGAGGATCCAGAATTCGTTTAAAACAAATCATGCTGTCAAGGTGAATGCAGTTTTCGGCGGAAAATTCGAGATCGTAAAAGGAAGTCAAAATATAACTAATTCAAATATTTCACGACATCCAACTTCCCCATTTACAAAGATACCAATCTGGAAGAATGGTTCAATTCCAAGATCATTGAGCCCATTATGCAGGAGCTGGATGCATTTGCTGAGAAGGATAGTGGCTGGGCATTGAAGAAAGTAGTCAATCTGGGGGTGAACATTGTCAAGTTCACCTCTCAACTATCAGCATGAATATCAACATACCGCCAAAGATTCGAAAACGCAAACTGATGTGACTAGAAAATAATTTGGCATTTATGACTATTAACATATATCGAAATTTCTTAGAAAATGAAGAGCTGAGGTGAAATATTTAAATGAATGAATGAGAGTAACTCGCAACCAATTGATTAAAGTTGAAGTGCGAGATCGCATCATACACCAATACCACGAAACTCAGTGGATGAGAAAAGTATCCATCAAAATATATGATTGGTTGACAGAAGCCCAACTATACTACGACAGAAATCTAATTTTTTGAGTGAAGAAGGCTTGCGTAAAAAATAGAAATAGTTGAGAAGTTTCGAGGGTGAAATTTAAAGAGAATCGTGAAAATCAAGCATTTTTGCTGAGGTAAAATTAGCGAATGAACAAGATATCTATCATTGGAAGCGGAACAGCGTCTGATGGATATAATTCAAGATTATATCAAGATGATAAGCAAATAAATATAACTTTAAAACACCCACCATACATGATGAAGCATCTTAGATTTCTGCTGAAGTAATTATAATTCATTTATAATTTTGGAAATGTTTTCATAAATACTAATAAGCAAACCATTAAAAGGAGACAATACACGCTTCAGAAAAAACGCGAGTAATTATTTAGCTGAATGCAATGGATGTGAATAAATTAATGAATTATTAATAAAGAGTTCAAGCTAAGTATGCGCAATGCCAAGAAGACCTGGTATGTATTATTCTATATTTGGATGGCAAACGTGAAAATTGATATTTTTGAACGTTAGATCGGTTTATGTCATGATGTCGGCGCGCTGCGTTAATCGTGACGGAGTCGGCTGGAAGTGAGTATTTGACAGTGGCATGTATAATTCAGATTGGTCTCTGTCATGATGTCCACGTTTGAAGAGCAAAAAGATTGAGATTTGGGTGTTGCCGGATTTAAAATACAGCAGCAGAGTTACGGAGGGCGGGACGTTTCCGGTTTTTTAACTTAATTATTGAAGAAAAAACATGTACAGGGTGTAATGTTCCAGGTTGAGCCCCTGTTGGTAGAAGCCATTGAAACACTTGAAATCTTCGTCCAGAGTATTTATTTCATTCTCTCGAAAAGATTGGTTTACAGGTTGACAGGTTGAAGTACATATCTGAACTATCCAGTTTTCAATAATCGATCAAAAGTAGAACAATATTTGTCAGCACTAATTAGCTATAAACATCGACTATAGAAATGCGGTTGTTGCCCTCATTTATAAACATGGTCCTTTGAAAAGTTCTGCCATCTTACTTGTAGCGTTATCATTTTTCACTAACACTAAGTCATCCTTATTAAACTTAACATTACAAATATTAGATTTCCTATCGTCATACATTTGTTTTCTAGTAAACTTTGATTTCTCTAAATTTTGTTTGGCTTCGGTACTAGCTTGCTGTATTCTAAATTTTAGTTCTAGTGGGTAATTATCGAATGAGTATAAAGGCTCTGCTGTTTGCAGTACATTTGAAGGTAATCTAACGGTTTGTCCGTACACCAGTTCAAATGGTGTGTACTTGGTTTCTGTATGGACAGATGTATTGTAGAAGAAACACCAGAAGGGTAGCCAACTACTCCAACTATTGTGGTATTTGGATACTTGCATCCTTAAGTAAGAGCCTAGATGTTTGTGTGAGTTTTCAATACTCCCTAAAGTTTGGTGGTGATGGGCCGTTGAATTCAAATGATTAATTTCTAAGATTTTGCATGTATCACTAAAAAGTGAGGACATAAATTCCGTTCCTTTATCTGTCACAATGTCTTTTGGCACTCCATACCTTAAAATAAAATTTCTGACTAATGAACTTGCCACTGTAGCTGATTCCTTATTATTTAAAGGGTATGCTTCGACAAATTTCGACAATTCACATTGTACTGTTAAAATGTATTTATTATCATCGAAATCCGGTTCCAGCGGACCCATTAAATCTAAGAATATTTTTTCAAAGGCTGTGGATGCTGTCGTTGTAATAGTTAACGGTTGAATTTTTGGAATTGAATGTTTATATCGTTGACATTGATCGCAACGACGTACAAATGATTGAATGTCGGTAAGCAAACCTTTCCAATAATACAACTTTTTTATATTATTGAACATTCGATTAATTCCAGCATGTCCCCCTGTAGGTAATAAGTGGAAGTCATTTAGAATTAATTGTCTTATCTCATACTCTTCAATATTGTTAACGTCCTTTAAAACTGTTATTTTAACGTTTTTTCTTGTTACTATATCCGATAGTTTAAGTATTTTATCAATTTTACTTAATGCGCATTTTTTCTTCATTAACAACAATTCAGTTATGTCATGTTTTTCACACAATGTTTGGAGATCTCTTAACGACGACCGAAGTTCAGGCGTTAAACAAGAATCATCCATTTTTATATAAATTATTTGCAACGTTGCTTCGAAAATAATTTTATCATTAAAAATCCTATAGTCCTTTCCTTTCTCGTATTTTAACTTGTTAAATTCCTTGGTTGCAACCGGTCGCAGTTCAGTTACATTTTTGGGTTTTTTCAACAATTCAACGACGCCAGGATGGCCAATCCTATTGTTCTTCGTTGAATTGTCTGTCTTAATCGAGTTTTTAACTTCATCAGCTGATTGATTTGCAAGTTGTTTAGTTCGAGCTCGAGTGGTAACGTTCACTTTTGCATGTGTGTTAGTCATTTCTTTCAAATCACTAGCTGATAGTTCTATACGTGATAGAGCGTCAGCGACATTTGATTCGCCACGGATATATCTGATAGTAAAGTCATATTCTTGTAGACTTAGTCTAAATTTTGTAAGTCTGCTTGATGGATTGGTCATGCTGAATAAATAGACCAATGGACGATGATCCGTCTCTAGTTCAAATTTCCTAGCATACAGATAGGGCCTAAAATGCCCTACAGCCCACACAATTCCTAATAATTCTTTTTCTATAGTGCAATAATTAATTTCCGATTTATTAAGACTACGACTCGCATAAGCGACTGGTTTCCCATCGTGGTTACATAACACCGCACCTAGCGCAAATCCACTGGCGTCAGTTTTTAAAATGAATATATTACTCTCTGAGAAATTTGGATAACTAAGAATTGGAGGGTTTAATAGTTTCGATTTAATGGTTTCAAATGCATTTTGACATTCCTGAGTCCAAACGAAAGGAACACCTTTCCTGGTTAACTTATTCAAAGGATTAACAATTTGAGAAAAATTTCTTATAAAAGACCTATAGTAGTTCGCGAAGGCTACAAATCTTTTTGTTCCTTGAGAATCTGTCGGAACTGGGAATTGTTGCACTGCCCTAGTTTTTTCCGGATCTGGCATGATGCCTTTTTCTGAAATTACATGACCTAGATATAAGATTTCCTTACGCAAAAAGTCACATTTGGTCGGGTTTAATTTTAGATTGACTTTTCTTAAGCGTTCTAAGATTTTTACTAAGTTTTTATTATGGTTTATTAAATTATTTCCAAAAACAATTAGATCATCCAGGTAGACAAAACAACACTCATAACTTAAGCCCGACATTGCAATTGTCATGGCTCTCGAAAATGCGCTTGGACTGACCTTTAACCCCATCGGCAATCTCGTCATCTGATACTGACCTTTATCTGTAGTAAACGCTGTGCATGCTCTACTTGAAGTATCTAATTCGACCTGGTAATAACCTTGTGATAAGTCTAAATGTGAAAAATAAATCGCACCGGAAAGTGAATCCAAAATTTCCGTGATATTTGGTAAGGGAAACTTGTCATCTTCAATTTTTTTGTTCAATAATCTGTAATCGATTACTATCCTCCATTGTTTTTTACCCTCTTTTGGTTTTTTCGGTACAATAAGTAAAGGTGCTGACCAAGCTGATTGCGCTGGTTCAATTATTCCGTCATTTAACATTTTTTGTATTTCTTTGTCTATTTCAGCTTTTTGAGCATGAGGTAATCTATAAGGTTTTGAATATGAAGGTACTGCATTATGTTCCAAGTTAATTTTGTGTTTGTAAACATTCGTGACTGTGAGAGGATCGTTTGGTAAATGAAAAACGTCTGCGTATTTTGCGAAAATATGCTGTAATGAATTTCCTTCTTCTTTAGTCAAATGATTTGTCTTAACCGATTTAATTACTTCCTCAATGCGACTTGGTGTTTGTGTTCTATCTTTATTGAATTCAATTATTTCGAAATTTTCGGAATCTACCACGTCTGGTTGAAAATTTCTTAAAACAATTTCTCTATCATTGATGTTTAAAATTTGAACAGGTACGCAGTTTCCTACCGGTCTCGCTAAAGCACTTGCAATGAAGATACCTTGAGCTATTTCCTGTGGAAGTATTACGCAATCTTTATTGCAATTTACTTTGAAATATTTAATAATTTGACATCTGGGAGGGATTTTAGTGAAATTTTGAAATTTCGATTCCATAGATAAGAAAACTCTGACATTGTTAAGAGCAAATGAAAAGTGATAAGTCTCATAATCAATTTTACCCGAAAACTTTCCAAAGAAATCTGACCCTAAGATACCGTCAATTGTATCATCAAATGAATTTATCAAAACAAAATTGTGCATAAACTGACCTTGCCCAGCTTGTAATGTAATCTGAGCTGTTCCGCACGACTTTGTTGAACCTGATATACCGTCTATGTCAATAACATTTGAATAATCTATTTTTTGCAACTCTTTATTTATTTTGTTTATGAAGAATGCACTTATAGAAGCACCCGTATCTAACAAAAAATAAACGTTTCTGTTATCGTAGATAAAATTTACATAATGTAGACTATCAATTCCACAACCTGTTCCGAAATTAATTTTGTGAGTGGGCTCGAAAAAACATTTGAGTTTGTGGTGAGGTTTGCTCACTCACATCGGAGGAAGTCGCAGGTGACTCCCGTTCAACTGCTGTATAAACAGATCTACGGCCTGATCCTGTAAAAGTTCTGCTGTTCCTAAAATTATTCCGACCCCTAGCTGAAAATGAACCCCTATAATTATTATTTTTATAATGATTGTTATTATTATTGTTTCCGTTATATTTATTATTATTATTATTAAAATTTCCTCTGAATGACCTACCTCTAAAATTATTAAATCTCCTATTATTAGTATTATTATTCGTTGGCGTGTTTCCGTATTTATTGCCGAAACCACGATTGTTATTTCGCTGCATGCTGTAGTACATTGCCGGGGTTTGTTTTGCAATGCATACTTCGTCCTTTGCCGCGTTTAGAGCTTGATTTAAAGTTTCAAAACGTCCCGCTTTAATAATAGTACGCAGTTCCGTATTGCGTATTCCTCTAGTAAACACATCAACTGCTAACTTTTCGTTTTCTTCCTGAAAAATAGGCAACGCGTCAACATTTTCGCCGGTTTGTGCAATTGTGAGATTTGACATTAATTCTTCTATTTTCCTACCATATTGCTCGATATCCATCTCGCCTTGAGTGGTACCTTGCAATCTAGCCATTAAAGCTGTTGAGGACTGTCTCGGTAAAAATTGTTTTTTGAGGTCTACTATTAAGAGTTTCGCGGTAGCGTATTCTTTTTTCATACGAATACTGTCCCTATGAGAAATACAAGCTTTCAACACATAATTAATCAAAAGCGGTTTATTTGTTTCATTTAAAGTTGGTTCGTATAGCTGAATTCCTTCTATCAAATTATATACTGATTCGGAATCACTAGAACTAAGTTTTGGCAGCAAACTAGCAGCCGTTTTGAAATCAAAATTTTGAGCCATATTATATATATCTACAATCCCACCTTGGACAGAATTGTTTTCTAAATTATCATTAGCGTGTAATCCTAATTGAATATTTTGTATACTTATTGCAGAATCCCTATCATAATCTTTTACCTCGATATCAGCAACATTGTTTCTTTCGCTTAAAATGAGTTTTGATTTCTGTATTAGTTCCTCTATTTTATTCGAGTAAACTGATATTTTGGCAACAAAATTTGAATCGAGACTTTTTCTACCAAACCTTAATCTTAAGTCAAGAAAACTTAAACTAAATTTATCCAACCTTGATATGCGGCGCTGTGTAGCATCCTGGTCTTTTCGTTTTTCAATAGGGTCCTTCCGTAAATTGCTCTCGAATCTCGCAATCTCGTCTTCGAATGATTTGAATTCACGTAGAAACGATTCTTCACATGGCATTTAAACTCCCATTTGAGTACATTCAGAACAATTATCCCAGGTTTAGTTTGCTTCGTTGAGTAGGGCACGGGATCTCCTCAGTTCATGCATTTCAATCTCCTTGACCACTGATGATTTCATATTTTTACGTATTTTCTTGATGATGACGTATATTATTGTTGCAATCACCAAAATAATTAGCGCTGATACCATATAATCAGTACGCGTAAAGTTCGATGAACTACTTTGTGAAGCATTGTTCGAGCCGACTCCTGCAGCCTCAATTTGGATTTGCTCTCGTTGATTCACTTTTGAGTTACACATTTTGCACCGTTGACTTCCTTAAAACTGTATGTCCAAAGCACCAAATTTGAAGATTAACTAGCACATTTACAGGACTGGCAGGATCGCCATGTAATGTTCCAGGTTGAGCCCCTGTTGGTAGAAGCCATTGAAACACTTGAAATCTTCGTCCAGAGTATTTATTTCATTCTCTCGAAAAGATTGGTTTACAGGTTGACAGGTTGAAGTACATATCTGAACTATCCAGTTTTCAATAATCGATCAAAAGTAGAACAATATTTGTCAGCACTAATTAGCTATAAACATCGACTATAGAAATGCGGTTGTTGCCCTCATTTATAAACAAGAAGTAACTGACTTACTAACAATTTGATGAATGTGTAGATTGTAATAAACTGATAATATAAACTATTCCTTACAAGGGTGTACCAACGTAACATCACAGAAAAAACAGCTTGTCAAAAATTATATTGTATACAGGGTGTTTCAAAACACTCATGTGGAAAAACAACCGACATCATTTAAGAGAAAAAAAAGATGGCGCCTGCTTATCAAATACCATATACCAGGTGTAGCAACATATGATGTAAAAACATGGTTGCCTCCGTCATTTGTCAAAGAAAACACGCGTCATTGGGGGTATGGTGATTCAAAATGTTTTCGTGATAGGGGGTGCGTCATTTTTAACGTGCAATACCCAGTATGTGTCAGTTTGACTCTGTTTCTTTTTCGCTGATAGGAGATAGGAGACAGACAGATTGAAAGACAGGCAGAGTAACAGATATTCAGTTTGATCGAACCAGAACGAACTAATGAACTAACCTTATGAAACATATATTTTAGTCGCATTTTTGCTTGTTTTAGTGTATTAAATTTTAGCTGTTTTTTCGAACGCGAAAAACGCTTATTGTGGTCACATTTTTACGTGTTTTAACGTTTCAAATTTTAGCTGTTTTTTTCGAACGCGAAAAACGTGTATTTGGAGAAATTTTGAAATGTCTATTCTCCTCTATTATGAGGGGTCCGTCAGTTTAAACGTGCGATACCCATCGAGCTGAATATCTGTTACTCTGCCTGTTTGTCAATCTGTCTGTCTCCTATCTCCTATCAGCGAAAAAGAAACAGAGTCAAACTGACACATACTGGGTATCGCACGTTAAAAATGACGCACCCCCTATCACGAAAACATTTTGAATCACCATACCCCCAATGACGCGTGTTTTCTTTAACAAATGACGGAGGCAACCATGTTTTTTCTCTTACATCATATGTTGCTACACCTGGTATATGGTATTTGATAAGCAGGCGCCATCTTTTTTTCTCTTAAATGATGTCGGTTGTTTTTCCACATGAGTGTTTTGAAACACCCTGTATACAATATAATTTTTGACAAGCTGTTTTTTCTGTGATGTTACGTTGGTACACCCTGTACATGTTTTTTCTTCAATAATTAAGTTAAAAAACCGGAAACGTCCCGCCCTCCGTAACTCTGCTGCTGTATTTTAAATCCGGCAACACCCAAATCTCAATCTTTTTGCTCTTCAAACGTGGACATCATGACAGAGACCAATCTGAATTATACATGCCACTGTCAAATACTCACTTCCAGCCGACTCCGTCACGATTAACGCAGCGCGCCGACATCATGACATAAACCGATCTAACGTTCAAAAATATCAATTTTCACGTTTGCCATCCAAATATAGAATAATACATACCAGGTCTTCTTGGCATTGCGCATACTTAGCTTGAACTCTTTATTAATAATTCATTAATTTATTCACATCCATTGCATTCAGCTAAATAATTACTCGCGTTTTTTCTGAAGCGTGTATTGTCTCCTTTTAATGGTTTGCTTATTAGTATTTATGAAAACATTTCCAAAATTATAAATGAATTATAATTACTTCAGCAGAAATCTAAGATGCTTCATCATGTATGGTGGGTGTTTTAAAGTTATATTTATTTGCTTATCATCTTGATATAATCTTGAATTATATCCATCAGACGCTGTTCCGCTTCCAATGATAGATATCTTGTTCATTCGCTAATTTTACCTCAGCAAAAATGCTTGATTTTCACGATTCTCTTTAAATTTCACCCTCGAAACTTCTCAACTATTTCTATTTTTTACGCAAGCCTTCTTCACTCAAAAAATTAGATTTCTGTCGTAGTATAGTTGGGCTTCTGTCAACCAATCATATATTTTGATGGATACTTTTCTCATCCACTGAGTTTCGTGGTATTGGTGTATGATGCGATCTCGCACTTCAACTTTAATCAATTGGTTGCGAGTTACTCTCATTCATTCATTTAAATATTTCACCTCAGCTCTTCATTTTCTAAGAAATTTCGATATATGTTAATAGTCATAAATGCCAAATTATTTTCTAGTCACATCAGTTTGCGTTTTCGAATCTTTGGCGGTATGTTGATATTCATGCTGATAGTTGAGAGGTGAACTTGACAATGTTCACCCCCAGATTGACTACTTTCTTCAATGCCCAGCCACTATCCTTCTCAGCAAATGCATCCAGCTCCTGCATAATGGGCTCAATGATCTTGGAATTGAACCATTCTTCCAGATTGGTATCTTTGTAAATGGGGAAGTTGGATGTTGTGAAATATTTGAATTAGTTATATTTTGACTTCCTTTTACGATCTCGAATTCTCCGCCGAAAACTGCATTCACCTTGACAGCATTATTTGTTTTAAACGCATTCTGGATCCTCTCCCTGAATAATGTCCTGCAGTCCACCAGGAAAGAGCCGGGATCCTTGTGCTTCAAATTGGAGATTACACCAGTCGTAATTCGATTATTGAATGCCGAACCAGTATCATCCCAGCGGACGCGTTTTCTCGCTCCTTCAGATCGCGTAGGAAGCCCTGCCCCTTGGTTCTGCATAGCTTTCAATTCATTGCGAATGGTCCTGATGTTCGTCATACATGCCTCCAGATGTTGTTTTTCACCCACCGATTTTGCACCTCTCATGGCATTGTACAACTTTTTAATACCTTTGGTACACTCTTTGAGACCTTCTTGTGCAATTACTTCATCGTATTTTGTGGTCAATAATGCCAGCAGTTTAGCGATATGTTGTACCAAATCAGTAAACCTTGACATACTGGAATTATAAAAAGTCCGGTGTTAAACGTTCAACGTTCTACAGTAGACTAATGAAATACAGTGGAGCTCAGCATAATGTGACCAAGGTTGAAGGGAAGAGTGAACGCTTTATGAAAGGGAGAGAGAAAAGAAAATTTTTCATATGAAAAACTGAACGGTTTCAATAGGCCCCTAGTTTTAAGTAATGTGTGCTTCAGTTAGCATAAGAATACATATAAAAGTGCTGCATTTGTCATATATCGAGGTATTTGTAACATTTTTATGCATTGATTTTCATAAGAATGCATGTAAAATGATGTATCTCGTTTGGAAAAGTTGTATGAGGTTTGTCAAATTCACATAGATGAGTTGTACCAACTTGAAAAGATAAAGTCATATTCCAAATATATAAAACATCTGACGATCATCTTCCATGTTTTTTCTTCTCTAATTAGTTTTGAGGCACGATGTAAATGTTTTTGTCTTTAAACACCCCATATGTGTTTGACGCATCTTGGGATGATATTTCTTCATATATTTTTTTGTTCAATGCTGTATTTTTATACACCCTATATATATATATATATATATATATATATATATAGGGTGTATATATATATTGTTATAATATAATTGTAATTGTAATAATAATGAAAATGATAATAATATGAATGATAATGATAAGATTTTATAATATGATAAGTTTTATTCTTTATCACACTTTTCAATCTCTCTATCCATACCTACATATACTCCGCCTTGAGGAGCCATTTGTAATAATTTTTTTGTTTATTTATTTTTATTTTTGAGTTTGTAAATTTTTGTTGATAAAGTACTTTATAGAGTTCAAAATAATAATAAACTGTATTATTATTATTTTATAGATTTGAGATTTTGTTTGTTGTAGAAATTAGATTGCAAATGACTTTCGTAGATAAATTATAGTATTCAAATTGTAATTTTCAGATTGCCCTTGCTAGATACTTACTCTTTCTTGTATATTTTACCTTTGTTTCTTTTTCAGGTCCCTAGCCGCTTCTAGTTGATACGCCACATGAAAATCTCTTTATCTCAGGGTAGAATTCAGGAAACGGAATATTTTGAAATGTATCAGACAAAGAAATAAATGTATCATTCAAATCAAAAATTACTTTTCTTTATTAACTCAAGTATCTCAAAGAAAATGTAAAATACCATCAAAATTCTTTCATTAGCAAATCTTATTTTACCTACCCCTACCATTAGCTAACTTATATGTAAATGTGATATGAAATCTTTGGCGAAATATACAAAACTCAACAATATTCTGGCTTCGGTATCGTGACCGTAAATCTAGCCACTTCCAATTGAAGTATTTCTTTGATTATTCACTTGATCAGTCTAGCCTTCACTCACAATTATATGGCTGTGTCTAGGTCAGGAAAACCATCAAAATATTACTTTTCTAGTTACTAAATACTATCAATAAATAGAGTTCTGTGCATTATTTGTGCACTATTTGTGCACTATTGGGAATGAAATTTTTTGTGATAACGGGATAAATGTTCAGGATGTGTAGAATGAGGTTATTGTGCACTATTGCGGGTTGAAAACAATGTTGGTCGTTTGGAAGTTCGGTAATACCTAATTTTGCTGCAAGTGACCATTTCTTCAGCTGCTTCCAGGTTCATGGATTTTATATGGAAAAAGTTGTTTCAGGTAATGAATTTTTGTTTACCTTCTGGTCTGTAATGAGTTGACACAATTTGTTGAAGTTTTGTGGTTGAATTTTGGGTTTTATTCGCAATTTTCCAATTCTTTCTTCTTTCCAAAAATAATTCCAACCGCTTCCCTCTGCAACCTTGTTGATTCTCTCTATCCTCCTTTCTCCGGTTCCCAAGTGATTTTTCCAAAAGTTTTTAAGCACTCCGCGATCACTTTTGATGTCATGTCGCACTGTTTTTCACTGTTATTTTAATATACCTCATTCTAATAACAAATACATTATATCCTAAATTCTTATTTTCTATTTACTATAATTTTGTTAGGTTTTCACATTTTCTTATTTTTTTTTATTTTTCAAATATCACTCACATGACTCTTTTTTGACCTTACAATTTTCTCGTCCTTTTTGTTTTACATTATTCTCCTTGTGTCAAATAACTACAAATGTGATATACAATAGTTATTTATGATACAAGTGTTAAAAGTGGCATTTTATTTTGTGAGTGGGGAATATTGCGAAACGAGCGTTAGCGAGTGGAGCAACCCCACGAGCAAAATAAAATCACTTTTAACAAATGTATCATACAAAATTTTTTGTTCAACAGTTACTGCTAGTAAGAAAAAAACAAAAAAAAAATAAGATCCATAAGGATTCGAACACACGATCTTTGGATTACAAGGCTGACTGACAGATACTTCAAATATAATAAACCCCAACGCACTTTATTTATGAATGTCATTATTTGTCAGTGATGAAGGACATTCTACAGTTGGACTAAATACTACTTCGTTTGTAACTTCAAAAGGAATTAGTATTATCAATTGCGCAAACGACCAAATACATGTGTGAACTTTTATAAACGATTCCTCTTGAGTAGGTGTTCTGATTATAATATCTGATTGAAGTGTTTCTATTAGAGAGATCTATATTACTGAGTATCCATCATCTCATCTGTCATTTTACTTTTAACACTAGTGTTAAAAGTACTTTTAACACTAGTGTTAAAAGTGATTTTGTGAAAACGTCAGTTTTTAGTTCATGTGTCAATGAATTAAAAACGTCATTTTTAATGTCAGTTGTACAAAAAGTTTTTTTTATTTTTAAATTGCAGTTGCAGTTGCATTCTTGGAAAGGTTATGTACTCTCCATTGACTTACGATTACTTTCATGTTTTGTCAGTACTTCTATGTCGTTTGGTTTGGTAAAAGGTTTTTCTGATTATACTTCATTATGAATGTGGAGCTTTCTATAAATTGCATGATATTTATTGAAAAAAAATAAATATTTGCTTGGGCTTCTGATGAAATTTATGAAATAATGATATTTTTATCTTGAAATTCTACATTAACTATTTACATCATCTAGTTTCATAACAATACCTGTTCGTATTTAAACACCCTTATATGTCTTAACAACAATGATGTATTTTGATTCACCTCACATACTCAATTTGTTGAATGACATTTGACGAATATCTTCTACGTTTTTTAATTCATTTATTATTTTTATATGTACCCCACAACTGTTCGTTTCTTCAACAATTAGTTTCTAAATCTTCCCGGTATAACCTGTATGTTTTTACTACTAAGTTTCGTGTTAGTGACATTCAACATTTTATTTTAGTCCTCATCACAGTTGAAACAAAACGTTTTGAATGCTATTTTCCATCATCAGTATACCATTCCAAATATCATTTGTATTTAATGTGAAAAATCCCTCATTTTGTCCTGTTTCAACTCCGCGTGGGAATGTAAACAATAACTGAAAATACGTGACTGATTTTTATGTTTAATGACATATTTTCAAATCTCTTATATTTATTTTTTTGTAACGTTTCAGTTTAGGAACATTCAGTATATGATTTTTCTTTAACGTTGTATTTCTTTGTATGAGTTTTTTTGTGTTATGATTTTATTGGGCATTCAATATATTGATGAATTGTGTACGATAAATCGTTAAAAAATTTGGTGGCAAATGATTCGATTCCACGCAAAATAACTCCATCTATTTTTAATGTAAAATATATAAAATTGTTTTCTTCTATGAATAAAATATTCTTTCAAATGTATCACATAACATCACATCCGATTGATAATAAGAACCGCGTAGGAACGTGAAACGTGAAACTCAATCGTTTGCTCTACAATGTATATCATTAAAATATTCGAACTATTTTGTGTCATCTCAATCACGTATACTTCGATTACACATGCTATGTGAGTACCTTTGTTTGTTTCCTATAATGGTGGCTCTTGCTTTATCATACAAAAATGAATATTTTTCAAAGTGTTTGTTCACAAAACAATTCTTTAATTATGATAAACTGTACAACATTTCCTTATGTTGTGCGAGGTGTACCACACAGCTCATTTTATGGGCTACTTTCTCCTCTCTTTGTATATACAAATGAGAGAAGAACATCTCAAGAAACGGTTTTATCTCTCATTGCAGCTTAAATCAAAGTTAAATTGTCAAGCTGTGTGCACGCTTCAATATACTTGAAGGAAGAAACTTTGTATTTCGTGCAAAATATTTTTATTTTTATATGCTACAATTTTTAAAATAAAAATATTTTGCACGAAATACAAAGTTTCTTCCTTCAAGTAAATCAAAGTTCACCTATAGTGCATTATTTTTTAATGCTGTTCAGAAAGGTAAACCTATCAACGGTTCACCTATATATTTTGCATATTTTCACCTAGAACAGCCTCTCTGTAATAAGCCCTAATGTTGTTTACTGAATTACAAATATGACTCGTTTAATGGCATTTTCACCATTTGAGTCTGTCATATAAATCTAAGCATGCCAACTTAGGAATGCTATTCTATTCTTTATTACATAATTATACGTGAAAACTACGTCAATTCTGACAATTGGGTGAGTGTATGGTATTGTACTTTGAATTTTTGAAGACTCTATCACGGAATCGTACGTTGAACGCTAAGATCTCTCACCACTTGTGCTTCAAACCGCTGAATTTGAGATTGCAACCTCTCTTAGGATAGTTGACTGAATGCATTCAAATGAGAAGACTACTTCACTTATGACTGTATGCATTGTGTCGCACGTTAAAATGAACGGTTCGCGTCTCCAAAAATAGTAGAATGAATGCATCGCACGTTGAAATGTGAGGGCTACGCGTCTTCCGACAGTTGACTGAATGCATGATATCGCATGTTAAAATATTAAAACTACGTTACTTAAGACAATAAACACAGTGCCTGGCATCGTACGTTGAACGCTAAGGTCCCTCGTTACTTGTGCTGAATCTATGATTACAACCTCGGACATTGGTATCGCACGTTAATATTTGAGCACTGCACTGCATTGCACTTCAAAATGCGAAGACTCCGTCACTTTCCACAGTTGAATGACTGCACGTCTCACACGTTGAAATATCTCTTCTGACAATTGTCTGATTGCATGGTATCAACCTTTTGAACGATTGCATGGTATCGCACGTTGAAATGTGAGGACTACGTCCCTTCCGACACTTGACTGATCAATTTTCCTCCTGATATTCTATAAATGACAGACATTCATTTTCCTAACAGCGTTTAGGTTTTTAAAACGTCCATGTATATGTCTACGTAAGAACGTTCATGCTAGTTAGATCACACAATTTTTTTTTTGGTCTATTTTCCCACCTAACATTTGACAAATGATATCCGCTGTTTTTCTAACAGCGTTGGGGTTTTTTAATACGCTATACCTACGTGAGGTTAGTTCGTTCTGATTAGATCAAACAAAATTTATTTGGTTTTTTGAAACGCTATCTCTACGTAAGGTTAGTCCGTTCTGGCTAGATCGGACGAAATTTATTGGGCGATATGCAGATGTAGGGTTAGTTCGTACTGGTTAGATGAATGATATGTTGGTACACCTGGTATAACAATCGCTATGTTTTTTGTGTGATGAGGTATTTGAGTCACCTTATACGACGAACTATGCTGTGCGCCGACCAATCAGACGCCGTCATGTATTTTTTCTTCAACTAACAGCTATCTTTTTTCAAATGACCTATGACAAGTGACTGACGCGACTCTGACAGTTGGCGGGGTGTCGCATATTAAAACTGAATACAAACGACTATCATACAAACATCCTCTTCGTAGATCATTTCACATATGTCAGCTATAATTCAATCTCTGTATGGGTGAGTAGTTGTTTTGAATCCTCATATCCCCAATGAAGCGTTTTTGTGGAACGACCCAACTATGATGTGCTTTGACCAATCAAACGCCGCCATCTTTTTTTTTCCTAACAGCGTGGAGATTTTTTCAGTACACCCTGTATATTTTCTTTTTCCGAATGAAAAAATTTGTGAGACGTCCCTGTACAACGAACTATGATGTGCGTTGACCAATCAAACGTCGCCATCTTTTTTCTTTGGTCCTAACAGCGTTGAGATTTTTTCAAGACACACTGTATATATTTTTTCTTGGATAATTAATTTATGGGACATCCCTATACTACAAACTATGATGTGCGTTGACCAATCAAACGCCGCCATATTTTTTTCTTCAACTGACAGCTATCTTTTTTCAAATGACGTATGACAAGTGACTGACGCGACTCTGACAGTTGGCGGGGTATCGCATATAAAAATTGAATACATACAAACATCCTCTTCGAAGATCATTTCATATATGTCAGCTATAATTCAATCTCTGTATGGGTGAGTAGTTGTTTTGAATCCTCATATTCCTAATGAAGCGTTTTTGTGAAACGACCCAACTATGATGTGCTTTGACCAATCAAACGCTGCCATCTTTTTTTTTTCTAACAGCGTGGAGATTTTTTCAAGACACCCTGTATATTTTCTTTTTTCGAATGAAAAAAGTTTTGAGACGTCTCTGTACAACGAACTATGATGTGCGTTGACCAATCAAACGTCGCCATTTTTTTTCCTAACAGCGTTGAGATTTTTTCAAGACACACTGTATATATTTTTTCTTGAATAATGAATTTATGGGACGTCCCTATACTACGAACTGATGTGCGTTGACCAATCAAACGCCACCATATTTTTTTCTTACAAGGATGACATTTTCTAAGACACCCTGTTTACTGTTTTCCCTGTTAAAAAAATTTTATGAGTCGCCATATTCTTTTTCCATAAATGATGTCGGTTGTTTTTTTCTTAATCAATGAGTATTTTGAAACACCCTGTTGTTTTTCTCTTAAATTATGCATTATGAAACACCCTGTCTATGTTTTTTCTCTCACTAAACGATTTATATTCAAACATCATTATTATTATACCATTTCAACAATTTGAATTTCTTCATTCACAATCATTATTCTTTTTATTTAATATTCGAGCGCTCGAAGCCGGTCTGCGGTAGATAGAACCCGGCGTGCGTTAGATAACGCCGCTCGACTTCGCCGATCGGCGGCTCGCGCTGTATAAACAACATTTCAACATTCATTTACTAAGAGGTCTCATAGCCTTGTCTGTATAGGTGCGGCTCCGTAATCCGAAGATGGACGGTCGGCTCACTTCGATCCCTCAGTCTAACAACCTTTTTTCATTTCATTGCATATATATCAAATATTCATTTTCACTATCCGGCGATGAGTACTGGGAAACTCTTATCTTTGATAAGGATCAGCTCGACTACGTCACAGCTGAACGGCAGAGCAGCGAGCGCGTGACCTTGAAAGGAATCAAAAACTCCAGACGGGAGCTTGAAATCTCTTATGGCATTTTCAATGCTAATTTGGTCGATTTGGTCGGTGAATGCCTATAGCTCTTTTACTAGTATAATCTAAAAGGTAAAATTAGGGTTACACATGAATCAGTACATTTATGCCACGTGCTCACGGAAGTTACGAATGCAAGAATTTGGAAACCCGGTTAAAACATTTATTTTACAAATTCGAAGTGAAAATTATAATAACAACTGTATCATATAAAATGTAATGTTAGACTGCCTCTCCGATAGTTCTTTTACCGGGCGTTGAGAAGAAAGCCTCGTCAGCGGAACTGCGGACAGAGTCGCATTTGTCAGTGACGTAACTCGGATATCTACAGTAGGCTATGTAGTAGTGTCCGCTGTAAGTTCACTATGATGTTATAATTTTTATAAAAGCACCAATATCTCAAAAACTAAACCAGATATTGAAAAATGGGTACAAACAATATCATTGTACTCGATTAGGTCAACAAAAACGTTTTGGTGGAATTTTTTCATATCTACAAAAAAACATTGTGACAGGATTTGGCGTAAAAAAATTCGTCGGGACTTTTTGAATAATTCCGTTTATATACACACTATAATGTAAAATACAAGTGAAATATAAAATAAAACCAAGTATAATCCAAAAGGTCTATGTTCTCTTCTATGAGCACATAGAAGAGAATTTTGCTCATGAGGGATTCAGATGAATTTGGGGTTACACGTGAATCATCATATTCATGCACGAGATCGCGTATGAATTAAAATTCGTCAGGACTTGGCGAATATTTTCATTTCGACGATTTTGAATAATTCGGTATATATACATAAAATAATGTAAAATACAAATGAAATATGGAAAAAAACTATGTATAATCTAAAAGGTCTTCCTGATCATAGAAGAGAACGTAGGCATTTTGCTCATGAAATTGTGGTTACACCTGAATCATTATATTCATGCTAGGTGCTCGCGGATGTCTACAGTAGGCTATGTAGTGTCCGCTGTAGGTAGTTCCACTATGATGTATTTATTTTTATGAAAGCACCAAAATCTCAAAAACTAAACTAGATCTGGAAAAGTGTGTACAAACAATTTAATGAAAAATGGGAAAAGTAAATTTCTATGTTTTTGTTTAAATTATAGTTTTGAAAATGTCCATATAGGACGAAACTGCAGTAACTAAAGGTTATAAATATAAAGTGGTACAAAAACATAGAAATTTACTTTTCCCATTTTTCATGATGATCTCCTACCACATAGTAACGGCTACATCCATCAATTTAAACAATTTAATTGTACTCGATCAGGTCAACAAGAAGTTATTGCTGAAAATTTTTCATATCTCAAAAAAAAAATTGTGACTGGACTTGGCGTAGAAAAATTCGTCGGGACTTGGAGAATGTTTTCGTTTCGTCGAATTTGAATAATTCCGTATATATGTATACACACTATAATGTGAAATACAAGTGCAATATGAAATAAAACTATGTATAATCTGAAAGGTCTTCCTGCTTATAGAAGAGATATTAGGGATTTTACTCATGAGGGATTTAGATGAAATTGGGGTACCAGGTTATCGCGGATATCTACAGTAGGCTATGTAGTGTAAGCTGTAGGTTCATTATGAGGTAATATTTTTTATGAAAGCACCCAAATCTCCAAAATTAAAACAGATATGGAAAAGTGAGTACAAACAATATCATTATACTCGATCAAGTCAACAAAAAGTTATGGGTGAAAATTTTTCATATCTCGTGCAATTATTTTTATGAAAGCACCAAAATCTGAAAAATCCTAGATCTGGAAAAGTGTGTACAAACAATTTCATTTTACTCGATCAGGTCACAAAAAGTTAGTGGTGAAAATTTATCTCGAAAAAAAAATTGTGACTGGACTTGGCGTAAAAAAACTCGTCAGGACTTGGCGAATATTTTTGTGTCGACGAATTTGAATAATTCCTTATATATACACAATATAATGTAAAATACAAATGGAAAATGAAATGAAACTGAGTATAATATAAAAGATCTTCCTGATCATAAAACAGAATGTTGGCATTTTGTTCATAAGGGATTTAAATATAGGTTCCACCGAATCATTATATACAGCGTACACAAGTACGCTGTAGGTTCACTATGATGTAATAATTTTTATGATAGCACCAAAATCTCAAAAAACTAAAAGAGATCTGGAAAATTGTGTACAATTTAATTGTACTCGATCAGGTTAACAAGAAATTATTGGTGGAAATTTTACATATCTAGAAAAATAAAATTGTGATTGGACTTGGCTTAAAAAAATTCTTCGGGACTTGGCGAATTTGTTCGTTTCGACGAATTTGAATAATTCCGTAAATATACACAATGTAATATAAAATACAAATATAATGGAATAAAACTAAGTATAATCTAAAAGGTCTTCCTGCTCATAGAAGAGAACATAGTAATTTTGCTCATAAGGGATTTGGATGGAATTGGAGTTACACGTGGATCATTATATTCATGCCACGTGCTTGCGGATGTCTTTAGTAGGCTATGTAGTGTCCGCTGTAAGTAGTTCCACTATGATGGAATTATTTTAATGAAAGCACCAAAATCTCAAAAATAATCTAGAACTGGAAAAGTATGTACAAAATTTTCATTGTACTCGATCAGGTCAACGAAAAGTTATTGGTTATTGTGACTAGACTTGCGTAAAAATAGTCATCGGGACTTCGACGAATTTGAATAATTCCGTATATATACACAATTTAATGTAAAATACAAATGAAATATGAAATCAAACTAAGTATAATCCAAAAGGTCTTCCTGATCATAGAAGAGAACATAGGCATTTTGCTCATAAGGGATTTAGATGGAATTAGGGTTACACGTGAATCATTGTGTTCATGCTACGTGCTTGCAGATGTCTTTAGTAGGCTATGTTGTGTCCGTTGTAGGTTGTTCCACTATGATGTAATTATTTTTATGAAAGCACCAAAATCACAAAAACTGAACTAGATCTGGAAAAGTTTGTGCAAACAATTTCATTGTACTCGATCAGGTCAACAAAAAGTTATGGGAGAAAATTTTTCATACCTCAAAAAAAAAGGACTGGACTTGACGTAAAAAAATTCGTCGGGACTTGGCGAATATTTTCGTAACGACGAAATTGAATAATTCCGTATATATACACAATTCAATGTAAAATACAAATGAAATATGAAATAAAACTAAGTATAATCCAAAAGGTCTTCCTGCTCATAGAAACAGGCATTTAGCTAGCTAGCTAGGAATCGCACATTAAAAGGTAAGACCTCGTTAATCCTTGGCTCGCACAAGTTTCGACTTTTGAGGGCTGCCGTTCGTAAGGGGACGACAGCTGGTTAACGGAAACAACAATTCAAACAATTTTAACAATTTTTTAGCTCATGAGGGATTTAGATGAAAGTAGTGTATCAACAGCTGGTTAGCGGAATAAACAATTTTAACAACAAACAATTTTTTAACGCCGATTTTGTAGAATTCAAGGTCAAGCACTGCAAATCTCATATTTGATAATATAAAAAATATCCTGTAATTTGGCCCCGGAACATCAGGGACGACAAATTTTGAAAAAATCTTTCGAAATGAAGGATCTTCCCGCCCACCATTGTGAACATATCATATCAAATTTTTGATGTGCCATTGTAGATTTCTCGAAATGAAGGATGCCCCGCCCACTATTGTGAGCATGGTAATTATGCTATTATAAATGTACCGAAATTGAAGATCCCCATGGTGCCCATGGTGCCCATCCAACGAACATTTGATACCCAGCTGAGTGTTGGATGCCTCATATGACTTTTTAATTTTGTATCAGAATTGAGGATTCCCGTTAGCCCATTAACAGGAAATTTTTGATAAGTTATTAAGATGTATCATATATACGGTAATATTAAATTTTAGAGAATAAATGCATTATGAAAAAATGCCCAATACGCGTTATTTTTGGTGCCCCAGTTAGGTGTTAATATCACAATGTGTTATCTATAATATATTCGAAATAATTATATCAACTACGAAAAAAGAAATCTAATCTACATCATAATATATCAATATTATTTTGAAGAGGATCCTCCAAATCAAATTTCATTATTTATTGTGATGACAAATCAATTTGAAGTAATTTTTGAGGGATCTCCTTGTATACATTACAATAATAAGACAGCATTGAATAAATCCCGTATCCAATTTCCATTCAAGCGTTCAACTGAAAGTTTACCGGTTTGAATTAAATAATTCAGACCAGTCGGCCGGCGCTATACCAGATATAGATTGAGGGCATTCACGTTTTGCCGTGTATTATATAACTAGTCAGATGTAGGTGCAATGGGAAATGAAGGGTGAGATGCATTTTTTCAAATTCAGTAGTCGTATACAGGGAGTCTTATATGAAAGCAATACAAAATTAAACTTTAGTACGTTCAGTGTTTCATGCAGACAGAAATAGTGAGTTAACATTATTTTATTACAGTTTGGGGATAAATGAAAATTGTAGGCTTTTTTCAGGTGTAACAAATATTTTCTAATCATAATAAATGGACAAAATAGCTCAATTGATATGTGAAAGATATTGTAGTCCAATTCTCGAAGAAGTTGTTTCTTTGAATAGCACTGCCCTATGGGCAACAAAGGATTTGGATCTTCAGATATTTTTTCAAATGATTCTCAACAAAAATAATAATACTAATAAACAGTATTAGTATTGATCAGAACACTGACAAGAGCAGACAAATTGAAGAAAAATGGCTTTATTGAAATAAAATTTTATTATTTTGGTAACTATTGTGAATGACATTCTTTATACAAATGTTCCTAATGGAGCTCAGTATATAGCAATATGTTTTGACATGGAGAACATCAAAAAAGAATGTAACCGAACTTCTTGGGAATTATTGGGCTCATCACAAGAAAATGATGGTCAACTATCTGTATTCAGAATTAGTATTCCAGAAACGAACGCAAAAAATTTCAACTATAAATTAAAAATAATATTTCCTAATAATTCTGAAATTGATCAAATGGAATGGCAAACTATGAATTTTGATAAAACGAATAGAAATACAGCTACGGAAGTAGAAGCACACGGAATGTTTTTTATATCGTGTATATTAGTAATTATTATATTTTTAATTATTGTTATAAAAATGTTGAAAAACCATTCCTTTCACCAGATAAATAATTCTTGATTGTCCTTGTACCAATTGCAATATTTTTATCTCCCTTTAAATGTCAACAAAAATTTAATTGAAGAGATTGTTTGAACAAGCCTTGAGAAACCGCTCCTATTTCTTATTGATATAAATAGACAATTAACCAGCTATTAAGTGTTCAAAATGAATTTACTTCAACAAGATACCTTCTTGGGTGAACGAAAGTTTTATTTAAATGAAGTGAATCTAGGGTATACCTCTTGTATTGTAATATCAGACGATGAGACCGGGACGTTAGTATTCAGCGAGAAAGAATGGACAGAATTAGTGAAAAGCAAGGAAGCAATTAATAATTTGTTGGAATCCCTGTAAAATGAGAACTGTATAGACATGGCAGTATATGCCGTGGAATATAAACCGCATTACAAACTCAATGAAAAAATTATTTGAAGCAAGTTTATGTGGTTGCTGGAGGGAGAATTGCATAGTATCGCCTTCGTTCAGAATGTTATCCACCAACAAATTATACAAAGAATCGTTTTGATTTTGGTAGGATATTTGTAAAGAATTGGGAAAACATTGAATATTTTCAACTTTACCTGTCAGAGGAATTGTGTAAATAGTACTATTATTATTATCTAAAATATAGTGAGTTTTACTAGAAGAAAGGTTTTTACTGCCACGAATAGTCAATAAACATTTACTATGGAATTTGGAAGGTTTACAGATAAAAAATGGAATATCTGTTGGCTGGGGTGCTGTAACAATATCTTTTGAAGAAGCGATGGTTGGGGTGAGAAAATGTTGATTGAATTTGTTCAGAGGCATTACGAATACTAATAAAAAATGCTGAAAGTCTATGGATTTATAGAATTATTTTACCTTCACGTAACTCTTCGATAATTGAAATAATTTCATTGTTGTGACCGGTAGTGTTGCCAGCTACTTCGGAAGCAACCAGCAAACGTAAACGATCTACAAGTTCATTGTTGTCATCAAAATATTTATAATCAATAGGTTTATTATCATATCTCATCATCATTGTCATTTTACCCTCTCTTTTGGTCATCTTTCTGGTAAGTACGCCTCTGGATAAAGATGCTGATACTGAACCAGATCTGGATAAAGATGTTGGTATTGAACCAGATCTAGGACGAGTTTTTGGTAAATGAGGTTTTAAAATGTAAAGATACTTTTCCCTGATATCTTCGGGAAATTTTGGTAAAGTCTCGTTATTCTCACGACGATATGCATTAGTTCTCTTTATAATATATAAATAATTTTCGGCGTCTTTTTTGGTGTAAGATACGGGATTTTTCAGAAAAAGTAACTCGTAAAGACCCACCGTTCCTTTATAATCAATACCTTTCATATTAATATTAGCTCCCTTAAGAACGTCTGAATTTGTGATTTTCTGATAAAATTGCGAAAGGGTGTCATCAATAAATTGATCTTCTCTTGTTCTATCCGGTGTTTCTACCTCTTCTTCATTACGTATTTCATAAGTTTCCTCATCTCTCAAAAAACTCGGTATCTCCGTAGTAGGAGTTACATTTTCAGATCTTGGTGATAAAAATGTTAGTTTATTATATGATTTCGGTGTTTTCGTTGATGATTCAAATTTTTCTGCCGCCGCAGCCGCCGTCTCGCCCATTGTAGAAGCCAATTGTTTTAGAGATTGAGTAATGGTTTGATATGATTTTTCCAATCGACTTTGTGATCTCGCTGTACTACCCTTTATAATTTTATACTTTTTTCTAAGTGCGTGTCTGGCTCGCACAAGTTGTTTTGCTAATTGAGGGTCCATTTTAACTACTGATCTTTCATTTCGAAAGTTCATGTTTATATATAAATGTATGTATCGAAACCTTTTCTATAACTACCCGAAGACAAATCACAATCTTTGTCAATTACAAAAAAGTCAAACTTTTTTTCCAATAAGAAGATGCTACTTCCTTGAATTTTTGAAAGTCCATATATTTGCATGATCGTCATAAATATGCTACAAATTGGTCGGGTCCTGTGGAAATATAATTAACAAATTGGCATTGTCGCGAATGGTATGGTATGAATGGTATTGGTATGGCAGAATATGTTTGACAAATATAAAAACAGTCTGTATGTTGATGTCTTCCGAAACAAAAATAATCTTTAATGATATTTTGATCGCAAGATGTCACATCATCAAATATAATCAACAAATTTGTTTCAATGTTATCGGCAGAAGGTACATCCGCACTATCGCTATATTCATAATAACCAATTTCATCATCGAGTGGTTGAAGTAAAGCACGCAAATACTGATACTTGGGCTGATTCAATGATTTCGAGTATTTTCGAATATTTTCGAATCTTAGTCCATTGGAATGTTCTATTAGTGACAGCATAACATTCGTTTTACCGCTGCCACTACTGCCTACGATCAACCCACGCTTAGAATTACCATAGAAATATTGCACCGTGTTTTCCCTCATTTCGTACAACATTGAAATCATTATTGTTGATGGACAGAGAAATGTTTTGTTTTCGAAACTTCATAGTGGTGACTAAAGGTATATAAGGGTGTGCTTCGACTTATATAGCTGATTAGAATGGTAAGATACAAAAAATGAGCAAGAGCTCGTAACAGACACATAGGAAGAGGTTGGGAAAGAGTTGAAGCGAAAGACGCCAAACTAGGAGAAAAGGCAGTGCTTGGTTTATAACAACTGCAATGAAGGAAAAACGTAAACTCGGCATGGGATTGAAAAAGAAAAAATCGACCGTGCAGAAAAAACGAATTATTCCCCAAAAAAGGGGGATTCCTGCCGTTTTTACTTCCATTATTGGGTGCTCTGGAGGCAGTGGTAGGTGGGGGTGCGGGCATTGCAAAAGCTGTAAGCGATGCCAGAACAAATCGTGAACAATTAGCTGAACAGAAAAGGCATAACCTAGCTTTCGAGCAACAAAAATCAGGAAAAGCATATTATCTGAGACCTTACAAGGGATATGGTTTACGGAAGAAAAAAACAAAAAAGCCAAAGAGGTTTCAACAGCAGCGACTATATTGGAAAAGAAAATAAAATTACCTCGACGTATAATGTCTGATATAGATCTCATCACGTATGCAAAATTATTAAAAATTCCCCATTTTAGAGGTGTTTTTATGCGCGATTCATTACCAAACAGGATTGCGACAAATGAATGTGGTATAGTGAATCTCGATGTGCAAAGTGGGCCCCGTACTCATTGGACAGCATATTCGAAACGGAATAAAAATGTAATCTATTATGATAGCTATGGTAATTTAACACATCCAATTGAATTGGTGGAATATTTTAGAAGCAATGGTGATGTCATCATTGAATATAATTATGATACGATACAAAAATTCAGTTCATATCAGTGCGGACAATATTGTCTCAAATTTTTATATAATCAATACAACTTTTGAATATTACTTCATTTGTTTTTGAAACCTCAGTCATGTCGTATACGTTTACACTCAGCGGAGATTCATCAATTTTAAGCGACACTTTCAACCCACCATTATATTTAGATGAAAACCTCGAATATGAAATTGGATTGGTCAATTTTGATACTTTCAATAGTATTCCAAATATCAATGAAACCAACAATTTATTGGTATGGGGCCCGAATGATGAATTCAAATTTGAAATTCTCATAGGGACCTATGAAATTGATGAGATTATAAAAATTATTAAGGATGAAATATATCGGATAGGAGAAGGAACTATCATTCATATAACTACAGACCCAAAAAGATTCATAGTTTCAATTAAAAGGACCGATTGAATCAATTTCAGTACTGATCATTCCATTGGCAATATATTGGGATTTGAAAAAACCAAACTCGAACCCAACAAACTTTACATCTCAAAAAAACAAAGTTAATATTTTGGCTGTCAATACAATTTGTAAAGATTGTAATATTGCAGTAGGATCATTTTTACACGGACAACCTGTTCATCTGATACATCAATTCTTTCCAAAAGTTCCAAACGGTTATAAAATAGTGGAGCAACCTTTGACCATACTCTATTATCCTGTGAGTATTAAAACCATAAACAACATAACTGTGAGAGTGCTCGATCAAGATAGTAATTTGGTGAATTTTCGCGGTGAAACAATTACTCTTCGTTTACATCTCAGGAAGATTAAATAGATATGGTGTTACAATTTCAACGATTCCATCATCCATACAAAAACTATAAAAAGCAGCAGCGTAGTACAAAGAAGTCAGATAGTTTTTCGATGCCAATGAAAACGTTGTTAACTTCCGAAAATTGTCAATTTTTGAATTCTCTTGGTTTTTACGTTCTAGTATAATAGATTTATTGAAGATTATCAGTTTCACACATACCAACATACAATTCTGGAGCCCTCAACTACAATGATGAAGTTAGAATTTCCGTACAAGATTTAGATGCATACATACTTCCATGCAACAGCATAATTTACATTGAAGGTAAAATATTAACGGATCAAAACAAAGTGCCTACCAAATTCCAATTCATCTATAATGGCATAGCATATTTATTCAGAGAAATGAGGTATGAACTAAACGGTGTCGTAATAGATTCTGTTCGAAACGTTGGTGTAGTTTCCACTTTGAAAAAATTACCTTTCGTTGAACGAAAATGAAAGCAAACTAATGGAGAACGGAGGATGGTTTCCAAAAGATAATAACAAACTTTTAATCGATGATACGGGAAATTTCAATGTGTGTATACCATTGAAATTGTGGTCGGGAGGGATTTTTTGAAGATTGTAGAAAAATTATAATGAACATGAGACAAGAATTAGTTCTCATTAGAGAAAAGGATGACATTGATACCGTTATTGCGACAGATAATTCGGAAAAACAAAAAATTCAAATCACAAAACTGTACTGGAATGTTCCACATATAACACGGAGTATTAACGAACAATTACGTTTGAATAAAGTAGTTCGTAATAGTACAGAATTACCCATCATATTTCGAAGTTGGGAATTAATAGAATACCCCACTCTGAATGATTCGACACGTCACACTTGGTCTGCTAAAACTTCAACGCAATTGGAAAGTTTTCGACATATTATTATTGCTTTTCAAGATTCATCTAAAGGTCAAATTTTGAAAGATATGAGTAAATTCAGTCACTGTAACTTGACGAATATACGAGAATTTTTGAATAGTGAGAGATTTCCCTATCAAGATTTAAATTTGGATTTTGATACGAATCGATTTGCATCACTATATGAAATGTTTGCCAACTTCCAGGAAAGTTATTATTACATTCAAACCAATCAACCCATATTCAACCCAAAAGAATTCAAAGAAAAAGCTCCCGTTATTCATATCGATTGTTCCCACCAAAAGGAAATCATTCAGAGCGGATCTGTCGTTTTTCGAATAGAATTTGAAACATCAAAACCTACAGGAAATAATGTGTGCATATTGCCTAATTTTACACGAAAATGAATTTTATTATAATCCATTGAATAAAATAGTGCGACAATAAGTGTTTGTCAGTCAGTTGACAATGATAACTCAATATAGATGCAGACTAGCTCAATTCCTACTCAAGTTGACACAACTCAAAACTGAAATTGAATATTTGGAGAAGAGAAAATTGGTTGAAAGACAATTGGAAAATCTTCGAATATGAGATTAGTTATTGATTTTCAAGGCTTCAAAGTGGAAAACAATAAATTTGTAGTGGAAGAATTGGCGTGTTATGATGGTCATCGCCGTATCAGTCATTACTTATTCAAACCACCATTTCCCTTCAACAATCTACCACACGATCTGAAAAAACAAGCAACGTGGTTAATGAAAAACCACCACTACATAGATTGGAATGCGGGATTCACACCTCTTCATCAATTTGAAAATATACGATATCTTACTCAAGGAGCAGACGCGGTGTATGTTAAAGGCAGAGAAAAATTCAGCTTTATCAAAAAATATTGTAGTTGTACGGTTTATGAATTGGACAAACATCCTGCACTAGAAAGAGAAGATCCCATGTGCTTTTATCACAACAATAATGAAGATAAATGTATATGTGCCCTATCAAATGTATTCTTTTCGTTATTTTATAATGAATGATAAATAAATGTGTTTAATGAATCATTTTTTTTTACAAGTTTAGACTTGTTCAAAATTGATCCATAATTCCACTTCCCACTACCACCTCCACCAACATTCTCTTTATATAAAAACATGAGAATGTTTTGATGGAATCAGTATACAAGTGTATATGTTGTTGATATTTCTCTTTCTTTGTCTGCTAATAATTATTTGGAAAAACATGAATCAAGAAGCATGTTACTGTATTTATCCTATTTATCCTGAATGGCGAACTCACGCAGAAAGCCCACCAATAGCACAATCAAGATGTCATTTATGTAAATTAGCTCTTGATCAATTGTAATTCAGAAGAAAATAAACAAAAGTTGTGTATTTTTGTTTTTATTTTTACAAAATATTTCATCTTACATTGTGAGTACAATTTTTATATTTAATCAGTGATACATGCTTCGTCATCATTATCCTCGTCACAAAAATCAATGAAACGATTTAATCGATAATGGGGATCATGTAAATCCATGTTACATTAATTCCGTGTTTTAAGTCTAAACAACAATTCGTTAAATCCACTTTGGCACCACATTGAACCGTCCTGATATATATTGTGGAGGTTGTTAGTATTATAAAGAAGATGAAAATGATCTCTCATCACTTGTAAATCCCTATTAATTTTCTTCTTTTTTAAAATAAGTAATAGAATCTCGTAACATGATTTACATAAATATAAATTAAGATTTATTTTCAATTTTATATCTATTTACCCATATACAATATTCAAGCTCAGGGTATTTTGTTTCCCAATTACAATGATAATTAATTGCACTCCGATGTGGAAATATAACGTTCATGTAACATATCAACAGGAATTTGAGCATTATCGGAACTTGAACAATCTAAAATGTTTTTCCATTTAAAATAACTATATTTTTCAACAATTTCCAATGTGAATCTCAGAGGAAATGGTGATAAATAGATAAACGGTATTATTTCTATTATATTTTGACAAATACTCTTGATACATAGTTCTCTCAATTGCATATTGATTCCTGAAACAAAAAAAAACCTATGCACTATAATGACCCCATGGAAGTGTATCAAATACTTGGATTATTATTCGTTTATCATCATGCGGACTGAGAGCAATTTTTGTTTGTTCTATACTGAATACGTTGTGAGCATAGGAACGAATAGTTTGTTGTGATATATTTTTGTTTTTGAACTCTTTCAGACAAGCAACAACATAATCCTCGAAAGTTATATTATTTCTTATTACATTCTTTTTAACTCCTTTAGATTTTTTCGTAATACCTAAATTCTTAATTTCCAAATCTATTCGTTTTTTACTCATACCCTTTTTCGTAAATTTTTCCTTCAAACGATCCTTATCCTTCTGGGTGATGAGTGTTTTGAAAGCATACATCTTTGAACGGAGACCAGCAAAATGCGTGATGATTGTACCATTTGTCTCATCTTTCATCAAACCAGGTACTTTTTTATTCACTAATGGAATATTATACTCATTATTTTTCTCATAATCGGAGGTATCGAATTTATGGATATGTTTTTTGATTACATCTTGATAAAAACATCATTACAATTTAATTTATAAATAAAACTATCCGTATCTGTGAACATCAACTTGCAATTATCTGATCCAACTGTGGGTAACATGGAATCGTAATGGAAATCATACATACAAAGTTAAGAAATGTCCAAAATTGCCATACCAATATAAAGAGGTTTATTAAAAATCAATTCGGCTTTCTTCAATTCAATTGCCATGAAATCTTCATCAAAAATTGTTCTACTATGGAAACGCGGACTAGCAATCAAATTTTTTGCTCCATAACGACCCTCATAAAAATTGACTAATTTAACCACTCTATGAAGCCTTATATTTTCCATCGTTTTCCCAAATACTGCGTTATTAGCTAAATTATATTGATTTTTTTCGATGGTACTTGTAGCCTTAGCCCTCAAACGAGTATTGAGTTCAATGTAAGGCGCAACCATTCAGACTGTTTGAATTCCAATACCTTATGTATCTTAGTTAAAATTAAACCGTTCACCAATGCTTGTTTCAAATTTCTATAATGCAAAATATACTCTTTTTTATGATGCAAATCAGCTATCAACTTTGGTAATTTTGATGTAGGTGGAACTGAATGATCTGCACAAAATGGAAAGTCTTTGTGTAGGTCATGTATAGCTTGCGGATATTCCAAATCAACTTGTAAAATGTATCCCACTGGTGAATCATCTGGAATCATTGTAACATCAATATTTGTATCTGACCATTTAAAACCTCCAAAAGGTAATGGCTGAGACATTTGCCCAACCATACAAGTTGTTAACATCTAGATACAAAAGTGTTTTGTTGGGCTTTGAGGGATCATAGTTGGGCATGTATTTATTGTTGGCCTCTGAAAATCGATTATTACAAACCGAAATCCCACCTCTAATTGCTTTTTCTATAAACATGATCATATCGATATCTTTTAAAATTTGTAATTTACATTTTGTGTATTTCAATATAGCATCCCACGTATATCCGGGCATTGTGTAATACCATGCCAGATCCAATCCATAAGTTTTCAAAGCAGTGTCCCTAAAATTTTCCATGACATCTGCAAGTAGCAAAATATCAGTTTTCATATACAAATCACTATACTCTCTCAGACTTTCCATTTTGAATTCCTTCCACACATTTTGTGCATGAAGGTAGTCTTCTCTACACAATTCTACAATGTTTCATTATCTAAATCTTTGAATTCAGACTTTAAATTTTGAATATTATTCAAACATACAGTGGACACGAGCTCATCAAGACTTGCACCCATAAATCTAAAAGAGTCTATAAATCTAAATTTTATTCTACTATCACAATCATTGAGAGTCAAGGAAACATATTTTTCTTTATTTAACGGGAGCACGCTCAGAGAGCCTCGTTTGACTAAATCTTTAATTAAAAAGTGGGCATCATAATTCGACATATTATGGCAAACAACTGGTACAACAAATAATTTTTTGAAAATCAGATTCACTCCTGATGCGCAAAGCCGCGGAGTTGTCCCGTGAAATGATCGTGGTCTCTAACGATGACATCTTTAGCCTTGAATATTTTTTCACAAATGTGACAAGTTCCAAAATTTACGGTTTTTGGTTTTTCGAACATTGGTACGATATTGAGCATTTTATCTTCTACAAACTTTGCCATACTCTTCATTTCAGTAGAAAATCATTCCATACAATCTTTACCTTTAAAAAACTTTGGCAAACTGTAAATGAAGTATTGACTAACGAGGAACCTTCAGTCATTAAATCAATCATAACAAAAACTAATGAAGAAATATTTTATATCGGTTGGTGAAAAATTAGCTGAAAATATAAAAAAAAAATGTAAATTATTCAGAAAAAAAATGTATTGAACCACTCAATGTTTTTGCATCCTGCAACAGAAAATGAAATACAAGAAATAATATCGGAACTTAAAAATGAAAATGCCCCCGGCATTGATACTATTAAAGCAGAAACGCTCAAACTTATCTCCAACTATATAACGAAACCACTTACTTTCATTGTAAATAAGTCTCTAGAACAGGGGTATTTTCCCTCAGCACTCAAAATGGCCGTGGTGACACCGATTTATAAAAATGGAAGTAAAACTGATGTGTCAAATTATAGGCCTATTACCCTGATAACGTGTCTTGCCAAAATTATGGAGAAGGTTATCCAGAGAAGACTAAATAAATTCATTGAAAAGTACGATATCTTGTCAAAATCGCAGTATGGTTTCAGAAAAAATATGTCTACCCAAGATCCCATAAAAATATTGACTCAAAATATATATCAGAATTTAGACGAGTCTACACCATCAATTGGTATCTTCATAGATCTGCGGAAAGCTTTTGATACCGTAGACCACTTTATATTACTCGAAACTCTGGAAGATATGGGCGTGAGGGGCATACCACACAACCTCTTCAGAAGTTATTTATTAAATAGACGGCAAAGAGTAAAAATTGATGATAGAATGAGTGACCAAAAAACCATATCATGTGGCGTACCACAAGGAACGGTGTTAGGACCAATTCTGTTCAACATCTACCTCAACAATATCTTCCTATTGAACACGCACTCGAAAATTATCAGTTTCGCCGATGATACAGTCATATTCTGCAAAGACGATGACTGGTACAATTTAAAACAAAAACTGGAACACGACTTAGACCGAATAAAGAAGTGGTTTGACTATAGACTGTTATCAATAAATTTTGAAAAAACGTACTACCTACCATTCAGTAGCTACGATATATCCTTACCAGAATATGATATAGCAATATCCGATATGGCCGTCATTAGACCTGTCAAAAAAATTAAATACCTAGGTATAATTCTAGATGACCACTTAAGATGGGATCAACATATTTTAGATCTTGTGAAAAAACTACGATGCATTTTGTACAAATTCAAAAAAATAATTAACATCCTTAACCATAAACAAAAAATTATGTTGTATAAAAGTTTGGTAGAACCCCACCTGAACTACGGCATAATTGGTTAGGGAGGAGTATCAAAAACACATCTACGATCCCTTGAAGTCATTCAAAAGCGTTTCCTGCAATGTATACTAAGAAAAGAATACAAGTACCCTAGCGATCTTCTCTACTCAGAAACTTCAATATTTGACCCAAGACAACTATTCTTCATGAATGTAATCACAGGTCAATATAGTCACAGAAACGAATTGATCATCTACGATCATAACTATGAAACTCGCCATAAAAAACAAATTGTAATTCCAGTCATGTACAAGTCAGTCGGTCAAAGAAATTACCATTACCTAGGCCCAAAACTCTTCAGCTTCCTGCCTGATTCACTAAAAAGCGAACCAAACCAGAGAAAATTTAAAAAAAATCTGAAACTTTATGTAAAACATACTCCCCGTATAGAAATACACGAGATGATAGGAAAATATTAAAATAAAAAAAAATAGGTTTTCATTCCACTCTATAGATGTTTACATCTTTTTATTATTATCTTTGGCTACAAATTTTACATTATTGTCTACATTATTTCTAATTTTTTATATTCACAATTATACATTTCATCTATATCTTAACATTTTAGAGGATTATATTTATACATTTTGATATTTTAACATTTTAACATTCTTATATTTGTTAACAAACTGTCTCTTGTGCCTTTTATTTTTTTTTTGTATTTTTTCAAATAAATAGATTATTATTATTTTTATATTATTGTACGATGATCAAATATCATCCCATTATACTTATAATATTGTATTTACTGATGTATTCATTATATTGTCTTCTTACAAACAAGCAGATTCCTACTGCTTCGTAAGTATTACAATTTATTCACCAACTATACTATTCAAAATTGTTGTACTGTACTTTAAATTTGAAAGTGAATAAATTATCATTATCATTATAACTATTAAAATAAGAAAGGGAATCATCATAACAACACTTTAGATAATAGCCCACCGAAAATGCATTATGTATTTGATATTTTGTCGTTGTTCGTGATAATTCAGAATTGCATGGCTCAAGAATGGATTCAATATCAACATAGATGACAAAAGGTACTTTTTGTTTGTAAACGTAATTTTTGAATTCTACAAAGTCATATTTTGTAAACGATATTCTACAATCGTTCTTCTTCTCACACTAAATATAATGATTTTTTAATTTTTCTTCACTAGAAAAATAATTGAGACAGCGATCACATAAATGAATCTTTTTTTGATGATTGCTGACTTGTCTTGATATTAGACGTGACATATTTTTAATCCAACAATAGTGAAACTTAATTTCATGATCTTCATGAACATCTGCTATCGGTGTAGCATAATCAATCAGTTTTGAAGAATAATGATTTTGAATTAATAGCATATTGACATGACGTTCCAATTTACTCTTAGTTAACCTTACAGGCACTACTTCATAAAAGGAACTTTTGTCGGTAACGTTCAATTCCAACGCATAGACATTCACAGAAATATTATTCAGTTTCTCAAATTTATTGATTTGATTCAATTTCATGGGCATTTCTAAACCTTCAGTATTCAAAACAAGATTATATGGTGGATATGATGATGGATAGTTTATATCTCCTGTGGGTGGGTATAAAGCACTAACTATGGCCCAAAAAAAGCATGCATCATCATTATTTTTAATATTAATGCATGCTTTGTTACTTGAAATTTGTAATGGTAGCTTAATATAAGACGTTCCATTACCAATTTCATATTTGTTAATAGCTACTTCTAACAATAGAATTTTTTGTAATGCCCAGCCGCTTGATTCTTCAGAAAATTCTGATAGTTTATTCAAGATGTAATCAATAATATTTTCTCGGTACCACACAACTAGATCCGTTCCCTGATCTAAAATTGCATTCGGTGTGACAAAATATTTTTGACTAATTATATCTTCTTCACTTGATTGTTTCACAAAATCACCCCAAAGAGTGGTATTCACTTTAAGAAATGGCATTTTCTTTAGAATTTTGTTTATAATTTTTTTGAACAAACTAAATCCATCAGCCAAAAATGCTTTTATTTCTTTATGTTTCACATTGATGATGACACCCGTCTTTACTCTGTTATTGAAACAAGAATTTACATCTTCCCAATAAACCTTACGTTCCTTCTTTGAACCTACATTTCTACTTTTTACCATAATTAAACATCTCAATCGTTTCAATTGGCCAATTTTTGTTATAATTTTAGTTTTTTTACCTACTTTGAGTTTTAATTTTTTCAGAGCTTTATTACAGACTTTGATATGTTGATTAATAGCTTCAATTGCATGTCTTTCGATTGAATTTTCTTTGATCAATTTCAACGTTTCATCAATTTTAGACAGTGTTCCTCTAAATTCATCCATAATGTATCACAAATTATTTATAAAAAAGTAACTCACCTTTACAATTCAACAATTTCAAACGATGCAGCAGGTTGAGGTTTGCCAAAGTCTTTGTTCCCTCTAGATATGATTGCGTACTTTCCCTCTGAGAAATGAGATACGTATGGTTTATATTGGTTCGCTACTCGTTGCGGCAGAAAGATAACGTTTTTTCCAATTCTATGAGAATTGTTTCTCCAAATCTTGTACTAGTTTTGCTGAGTATATTTTTTGAACATCACCTATGATCAAATCTTGTAATTTGATAGCTGGTTTTGTCCCTAGAACAGATATGGAATTCAATGCTTTCAGATCCATCTGAAATGAAACAAAAGAAAAAATACAATTATTTTTATTCTTTTCATTTTAAATTGCTAGGAGACATGAAAAATAATATTAAAAAAATTACTCACTTTTGTTTTTCAGGGAACAGCACAGTGATGTATATTGAAGAAGTTTTGATCTCCAAATGAATTTTCCTTCTATATATACTGTTTTATATCACCATTACATTACTCCCAACAACTTTCAATTCTTGCATTGATTGAAATTAACCTCGTTCTGATATACCTGATGTAATAATTCAATAGTCTACTTCTACTTCTATTCACTTTTCTACATTTCAAATAGGCTTACATAATTGATATTATTTATACTATGCTGGCCTTTAATGGTAATTATTCAGAAATCGACACTCCTGAAATATATGTTCGCATTTCAATAAGAAATTACTTTGAAAAATCATTTATTACAGTCGATACGAAATAGTGAATATCTTATAACAGGATCCTCTTCGAAATTACGCTAAATTACAAGAAATTTAATATCATACGGGTGATGTTAAGATTCACAGAATTATGAAGACTACTCCTGACAAACAATGAAAAACTCATTGATTTCGGTAGATTTACAGTAACGTATAAAAAATTTGATAAGATGTTCGCTGTGACGAAACTCGGTGGGCGGTGGATCCTTCAATACGACAGTTCCACAATGGCAAATCGTCTTGGTCAACTTTTTTTGATTTTAATACTCAGCATTGGACTTAGAAATGAAAATTTGATAGGATGTTCACAATGGTGGGCTTGGCATCCTTCATTTCGAGAAATCTACAATGGCACATCAAAAATTCATTAACATGTCGAAAATTTAATATGATCACAATGGTGGGCTGGAAGATCCTTCATTTCGACAGATTTTTTAAAAATTTGTCCTCCCTGATGTTCCGGGTCCAAATTACAGGATATTTTTTATATTATCAAATATGAGATTTACAGTGCTTGACCTTGAATTCTACAAAATCGGCGTTGATACACTACTGATGAAACTGGGGTTACACGTCGATATCTACAGTAGGCTATGTAGTGTCCGCTGTAGGTAGTTCCACTATGATGGAATTATTTTTATGAAAGCACCAAAATCTCAAAAAATAAACTTAATCTGAAAAAGTGTGTACAAAAATTTCATTGTACTTGGCGAATATTTTTGTTTCGTCGAATTTGAATAATTCCGTATACATACACGATAAAATACAAACGAAATATGAAATAAAACCAAGTATAATCCAGAAAGGTCATCCTGCTCATACAAGAGAACATAGGCATTTTGCTCATGAGGGATTTAGATGATATTGGGGTGACGTAAATCATTATATTCATGCCACGTGCTCGTGGATGTCTATAATAATAATAATAATAATAATAATAATAATAATAATAATAATAATAATAATAATAATAATAATAATAATAATAATAATAATAATAATAATAATAATAATAATAATAATAATAATAATAATAATAATAATAATAATGATAATAATAATAATAATAATAATAATAATAATAATAATAATAATAATAATAATAATAATAATAAACAGCTTTATTCCATTGTTGATTTTTACATAAAGGTTCATTAATTATTAATACAATAAATGGAAAAGGCGGAGTTCAGCTCATTCCTAGGTAGAAATGTTCTGGTCTTCCACTCAACCTTGGAAATTAAAAGTAAGAGAAAAAAAAGAGATATAATTATTT
This sequence comes from Chrysolina haemoptera, assembly GCA_958298965.1. Classification (NCBI taxonomy): domain Eukaryota; kingdom Metazoa; phylum Arthropoda; class Insecta; order Coleoptera; family Chrysomelidae; genus Chrysolina; species Chrysolina haemoptera. Next base: position 25,286,255 of record OY282584.1, read on the forward strand.
ATAGAGATAGACGACGCTGCAGCTGCTATACTAAATTACAGTATCAGTTTACATGAGAAAAAAGTGTGATTTGAATTTCCTTTTGAACGATGAAACAGGGCTATTCCTGAGGTAGGAAGGCAAGGAGTTGTAGAGCTGAGTTATACAATAAGAAAAACTACGTTCATATATACCACGTTTATGTGTAGGTGGTGTAAGTACATTTTTAAATCTTATATTGATGTTGTGTACATCTGTGCGAAAACTTATTTTTCTGTAGAGGTACGATGGCTTTTTGCTCATAATTACTTTATGATAGAGAACAGCACAGTGTAACTGCCTGCGCTGTTGCATATTTAACCAACCCGTTTTATGAAATGTTTGACTGATATGCTGATATTTACGTATTCCATAAGAAAACCGCAGACATGCATTTTGGACTTTTTGTATTCTACCAGTACATTCCGCAGTGAGGCACGGTCCATACACTACATCACAATAATTAAATGTGGATAATATAATTGAATCCGATAGCATAACTTTTAATTTGGAATCTAATATATGCCTAGAGTTATAAAGAATTTTCAGCTTCATAAAAGCTTTTCCTACACATATATTTATATGTTTATCAAATCGCAGTGAAGAATCAAAAAGAACGCCTAAATTTTTACTATCCTCTTTGACTGGAATTGGTACATCATTAACATTTATATCAATAACATTTTTGAGTTCGTTAACGCTTTGTTTAGGTCCAAAAATCAGTGCAGTAGATTTGTTTGGATTGAGGCAAAGTGAGTGAGCAGAAGACATTTCAGAAATCGACCTAAGATCTGCATTAATTTGCTGACACCCTACTTCGAAATCACCTGGCATAAAAGAATATATAAGTTGCATGTCATCAGCATAAATTTGCGCTGTACAGTGATTAAGAGCATTTTGAAAAAATGCTGTATACACAGAGAAGAGAACAGGGCCCAGTACAGATCCCTGTGGTACACCCTGTTGTGTATTTCTTACTTCAGAAGTTTGATTATTCAAAATAACCCGTTGTCTGCGATCTGATAGATATGATTGAAAAAAATTAACTGAGTTTACGCTCAAACCAATATAACTCAAAATTTTCAAAAGTATATTGTGATTCAGAGTGTCAAAAGTTTTAGAGTAATCTAGTAATGTCAAAACACTAATACGTCCCTTATCTGTATTTCTAAAAATTATATCTGTTACATTAAGAAGCGCAGTTGCACAACTGTGCCCTGCTCTAAAGCCCGACTGTACTTCTGGAAGAATTTTGTTATCTTCCAAATACTCTACTAATTGACTTTTTATAGCTTTTTCCAATAACTTGGACAAAACTGGTAAAATACTGATAGGCCTGAGATCTTTGAGAGTTTTAGGCGAAACAACTTTGGGTAATGGGATACCATTTGCAAGCTTCCAATCGTGGGGAAAAACAGAGTGTGATATACAGAAATTTACTATGTGGGTGATTATGGGAATAATGAAAGGACAACAAAAAATAATGAAGTTGATATTAATATCGTCTGAACGAATTGCAGTGGTTTTAATGTCGACTAAAAATTTCCTTACCGTATCTTCAGGAACTACACTAAAGTTAAAATCCTGCATCAATAATCGGCCCTCATAGTATTTACTAACATCTCTATCCCCACTTTCGGGTATAGAATCCACAAAATAATTATTTATGTTATCAACATTGGAAATACTTACTGGCAAGATAGCAGATTTCTTAGAATTGTGAATATTTAGAGTTTTTAACGCTTTCCACATAATTTTTTTATCTTTTCTCAATTCGCTGGCTAGATATGCCTTCTTTTCGCGAGCAACAGTACAGTTAGGTTACGTAATCCTTTATAACTAGTCCAATCAACAGCAGATTTGGTTCTCTTAAATTTTGTTAGAGCTTTATTTCTCAATTCTATTAAATATTTGACGTTATGAGTTATCCAAGGCTTAAGTGGTTTTTTGTAGATAAATACCCTAGGTGGAGCGTGCAAGTCTAGTAGTGATTTGATATTTTGATTGAAGAAGTATAGTAGGCTATGTAGTGTCCGCTTTTGGTAGTTTCACTTTGATGTAATTATTTTCATGAAAGGTCTTCCTGCTCATAGAAGAGAACATAGTCATTTTGCTCATAAGGGATATAGATGAAACTGGGGTTTCACGTGAATCATTAATTTAATGCCACGTACTTTCGGATGTCAATAGTAGGCTATGTAGTGTCCGCTGTAGATAATTCCACTATGATGTAATTATTTTTATGAAAGCACTAAAATTTCAAAAATTAAACTGGATATGGAAAAGTGTGTACAAATTCTATAACACTCTATCAGGTCAACAATAGTTATTGGTGAATATTTTTCATGACTCAAAAAAAAAATTGTGACTGGACTTGGCGTAAAAAAATTCGTCGGGACTTGTCGAATATTTTCGTCTCGATTGTATATGGATGAAATTGGGGTTACACCTGAATCATTATATTCATGTCAGGTGCTCGCACTGAGGAAAAATTTTACTAACCCCATCTAGAAATCGAATTACCCCAGCAAGAAACTCTAATAGCATAGGGGACAAGCGAGTTCTCACCTGTGGTTATAAAGTCGACTTTGCTGATTACAACTCACTTGGGATTATTAGATATTGCCGAATAACTTATAGTCTCAAACTTTGCTACCGCTAGGGAGTCCATCTACCTATGGCTATTAGACAACGTTTCTGAAGTAGATGTTAAACTTTGCTACCGCAAGTGAGTGCACCTACTTATGACTATGATGCATCGTTGCAGTAGTAGGTATCTGACTTTGCTACTGCTAATGAGTGAATCTACCTATAACTATAGTTGTAGGTAGGTTACTTTGCTACCACTAGGAAGTGCACCTACTTATGACTACAAGGCAGTCTTGCAGTTATAGGTATGTGACTTTGCTACTGCTAGTGAGTGCATCTACCTATAACTATAGTTGTAGGTATGTTACTTTGCTATTGCTAGTGAGTTCATCTACCTTTGACTATTAGTAATAGTTTCAGTGGTAGGTTTCCAACTTTGCTACCGCTAACGAGTGCGCCTACCTGAAAATATTAGGCAGTGCCACAGTCGCAGGTGGAATATTTTGCTAATGTAGGTGTGGAGTACACCAATGGTTGCAATATTTTTTGATGCACTTAAAAAATTAAGTTTATTAATTTCAACCACTTTTGTAGAATTCATGAACAACAGTTTTTTATAATTATTTTCTGTTGTGAATCCTTGAATCCTTTGCGATAAAAGTGGCCAAAAAATTTAGCACCTGATAGGTTCACAGTGGCTGGTGCCGCGAGATATATTTCTGTAACCATAGTTTTCCATGAAAAAACATTGAAAAAAATTATTTTTCTTTATGAGTTCTAAAAGTGGTTGACAATGATGTACTGATTTGGGGAAATCAGGTTCTTCTAAATAACTTTTCACTGAATCGAGGATTGGAGAATTTGTAGAAGGATATAAATAAAGAATCAGATCAAATGAAACAATTTTTATTCACTGGACGGAACATTTTATTACTTACCTATTATTAGGTAAAGGTAATCGTATACACAAGAAAAACTTGATCACCAAAACTTCAAACACCGTTTTTTGACTTTTGAGTAGATTAGCCGGTAACACACACAAATAGCACAATGGCATGCAGTATGCACCTGCACATTCAAGATAGGTCGTGACTCGTGATCGTATAGACAAGTGACGAACAACGGCGACGTGCAGAATGTTTCTGTTTCTTTGTTTTCGGCGAAATCTTTTCGCACTAAACGATCTTTGGGTTCGTGGAGGGGGTAATTTCCGTTGAAATATCAGGGAAACGTCGAATAACCACAGCAAGGTACTGAATAATGTTAGTGGGTTTGTCGATTAGTATTTTAGTGGCAGGTTGACAACTGTATTACCATAAGTTGGTGAACTATGCGATTGCCCACTTATAGTAAGCAGAAAACTTGCAGCCACAGGCATGTAACCTGCTTGTGATTATTCAGCTATAAAATTATAATTTTGTAATGGAAAAACTCACTGTCCCAGACTGACTGTCTAATAGCTACAGCAGTATATCTTGCTGTGGCAGAAAAATCACCTTCAGCAAAATCGTTTTTGCTGCTGTAGGATTTCAATGTGCTGCTTCTATTCGAAAATTTGTTACAGTAATAGAATTTCTTATTATGGTAGCAAGAAATATCTTAGCAAAAACTTTAATAACACGATTTTCCTCAGTGCGCTGATGCCTATAGTAGGCTATGTAGAGTCCGCCGTATGTTCACTTTGAAGTAATAATTTTTATGAAAGCACCAGTAAAAGGTCTTTCTGTTCATAGAAGAGAACATAGGCATTTTGCTCATGAGGGATTTAGATGAAATTGGGGTTACACGTGAATCATTATATTCATGCCACGTACTCGCAGATGTCTACAGTTGGCTATGTAGCGTCCGCTGTAGGTAGTTCCACTATGATGTAATTATTTTTATGAAAGCACTAAATACTCAAAAATTAAACTAGATCAGGAAAAGTTCGTACAAACAATTTCATTGTACTCGATAAGGTCAACAAAAAGTTATTGGTGAAAATTTTTCATATCTCGAAAAAAAAAAATTGCGACTGGACTTTGCGTAAAAAAATTGGTCGGGACTTGGCGAATATTTTCGTTTCGTCGAAAGAGAACATGAGCATTTTGCTCATGAGGGATTTAGATGAAATTGGGGTTACAAGTGAATCACTATATTCATGCTACGTGCTCGCGGATGTCTACTGTAGGCTATGTAGTGGCCGCTGTAGGTAGTTCTTCTATGATGTAATTATTTTTATGAAAGCACTAAAATCTCAAGAATTAAACTAGATCAGGAAAAGTTTGTACAAACAATTTCGTTGTACTCGATAAGGTCAACAAAAAGTTATTGGTGGTAATTTTTCATATTTCGAAAAAAAAAAAATTGCGACCGGACTTGGCGTAAAAAAATTGGTCGGGACTTGACGAATATTTTCGTTTCGACGAATTCGAATAATTCCGTATATATATACACGATTTAATTTAGAATACAAATGAAATATGAGTAGAGAGGAAATGAGAAAGCAAAAGGAATCAAGGTCAAAACCTATGAGAGAGCAAAAGGAATCAAGGTCAAACCATATGAGAGTGCAAAAGGAATCAAGGTCAAACCCTATGAGAGAGCAAAAGGAATCAAGGTCAAAGGTCAAGAAGTGCACGTGTGAGATTTCCTGGAATTTGCTGACATCCGGTTACAAACAAGTCTGAACAAGTTAGAAAAATGTAATACAGGTTCAATGACCTTTTCAAGGTCAATATATGGTTGTCAGATATCCAGAATGAGTTACAAATAAAAATTTTCAGTTACAAGTCTATACAGCGAAATTCGATACGGGTTCACTGTCCTAGTTCACGATTATACGTGCATGTGTGAGATTACCTGGGATATGCTTACTCCATGTTTCCAGTTACAAACAAATCACAACAAGTTGTGAAAATTTGAAAAGGGGTTCAATGACCTCTTTCAAGGCCAAGAAGTGCACGTGTCAAATATCTGTCATATTTCCGGTTGCCAACAAGTCTCAACAAGTTGAAGAAATTTGATACGTGTTCAACGACCATTTTTAAAGTCAATAAGTGCAGGTATCATATACCAGATTACTTGAAATTCGCTGAGGCCACGTTTCCAGTTACAAACAAGTCTCAACAAGTTGAAGAATTTGATACGTATTCAACGACCTCTTTCAAGGTCAATAAGTGCAGGTACCACATTACCTGGGATTTGCTGGTATCAAATTTCCGGTTACGAAAAAGTCTTGACAAGTTGAAGAATTCGATACGGGTTCAACGACCTCTTTCAAGATCAATGAAGGCAGGTATCAGATTGTTGTTCAGAAAGTTGTTTTGTATAAATGTGTTCTTTCCGTTCACCAGCTGTCGTCCCTATACGAACGCCAACCCTCAAAAGTCGACATTTGTGCGAGCCAAGAATTAAGGAGGTCTACCTTTTAACGTGCGATTTCTAGCATTTTCCGGTCCATCAGAAAAAATCTAGTTACTAGGATTTGAACCTACACGACCAGCAGCATGAATGGCTTGAACACAATGGTCCTAACCACTCGGCTACCTGACATTCGTGGGATATCAGATTACCTAGAATTTCCAATGTCATATTTCCGGTTACCAGTGAGTTGGATAAATTTGATATGGGATCAACGATCTCCTTCAAGGTTCATAAGTGCACGTGTCAGATATCAGGTTACCTGGAATTTGCTGACGCCATAATGTGGAATAAAGGTCCATATAGGTCAATGAAATTTGATACGGGTTCAATGGCTTCTTTCAAAATCAATGTGTCAGGAATCATATAACCAGAAATATTGTGAAGTCATAATTCGTTTTACAGATATCTACAAGTTGAAGAAATTCGATATGAGTTCAATGACTCCCTTCGAGACCAAATGTTTTACTTTTCTGAATGCGCTATAAAGATCAGAGTTGTGGTTATTCATCTGAGGCTTTCTGTGGTGAGAAGTAGCTAACTGTGGAAATATTGGTCTTTCTGTGGAAAGCAGTGACTAGCTGTGGAGATCTTACGCTTTCTATGATTAGCAGTGGCCAGCTGTGAAGATTTGAGTATCTCGGTGGTAAACAGTGACTACCTGTGGGGATCTTCGCCTTCTGTGGTCAGCAGTGGCTAGCTGTGGGGATCTTAGGCTCGAAGATCTTAGGCAAGAATCTTTTGGTCGTGAGCAGTGACTAGCTGTGGGGTTCTGAGGCTATCTGTGTCAATTTGTGGTCCTCTGTCGTAAGCACTGGCTATCTGTGGCTCTCTGTATAAATCAGTAGTTAGCTGTCGGGATCTGAAATCGTATGTCGTAGGCAGTGGCTAACTGTGGCGATCTGTGTCTCTCTATCGTAATCATTAACTAGCTGTCGGGATCTGAAACTATCTGTCGTAGATTTGTGTCTCTCTCTCTGTCGTAATCAGTAGCTATCTAACTGAATGTGGGGATTGCTGTGTTTAACAGTGGCTAGCTGTGGGGATCTGAGGCTATCTGTGGTTAGTAATGACTAGCTTTGTGGAGCTGAAGCTTTCTGTGATTAGCAATTCATAGCTGTGGGGATTTGAGGATGGTGTTCTATGACTATTTGAGGCTATCTGACACAACGAATACAAGAAAAAAAGCTAGTATATGAACACCCGAACACAAGATACTACTAACACAAGATCACAAGGACATACGAAAACACGAATACACTAACACTCGAACACAAATACACACGAACAAACAAACACTCGAACACGCGAACACAAGAATATACGAACAAGCGAACATACGAATACAAGGACACAATAATACACGAACAAACAAATACGCGAACACAAGAACATACGAACACATGAACAGAAGGACAAATAAATACAGGAGCACATGAAACCATGAATACATGAACACGCGAACACCCGAAAACAAGAAACTACGAACACAAGGTCACAATAACTCACGAACATACAAAAACACGAACACGGGAACACAAGGACACATGAACAAGCGTACACAAGAATGCACAGAAATACAAAAACATACGAACACAAGAACATACGAATATATAAACGAAAGGACAAACAAATACAAGAACACCCGAACACAAGAACACACGAACACAAGAACACAAGAACACAAAGATACAAGAACACATGAACCCAAGAGCACACAAACTCAATTACACACGAACACATGAACACACGGATACAGACGAACACACGAACACTTATGGAGTGTAGACAAAAGCATAGCCTGTACGGGTAGAGGACGCCTATTATGGTTATTTGCCGTGGCAATCCAGGACGATGGATTTTTGGCGGAGTATTCACTGTTCAGCTGTAGGAAAACCCGGAAAACTCACAGCACTACCCCGAGTGGTGGGTGTACAATACGAGCAAGCACTAGCCGTAGGGATTGGCATCTAGGCAACTCACATCACACTTGCTTCACATCAAGGTACGTGATTACGATATACTCGATAAAAAATATCTTGCACTCAGGTGTCGAACCTGGTCTGGTGCCTGCAAACGATTCAACGGCAGAACACCTAACCGTTCACCTATCGGCCACTGCATTACCCTGATGTGTGCTGTATCGTTTTTTTAGGGATATGATTATTGTGATGATATTTACCAGGAGTTATTTTTACAAGAGCTTAATATAACTCGACAAATAGTTGTCTAGTAGTAAAGATTTATTCGTTTTCAGTTACAAACATTTCTGGAGAAAATTCTATATGATTTGAATTTCACCTAACTTTGGAGATGTTAGAAATAAGGCACATGGAATGATTTTCACAGAAGATGATGTGGAAGAAAATGACACACCAAGGAGTTATTAACAATTATGTTTACTCTTCCGATCAACTAGAGACCATTGAAGACGACAGATTCACCATTGAGTTTACCCAATTTACGAACGAACGAGTAGTCAACGATATGGGCAATATTTTCAAATTAAAAAAAAAAACCGTTCTGCAATCGAAGAGGTGACGTGTAGCAAATGCCGTAGTGGTTACCCGAATCATTTAAGATTCTGCCATACCAGCAGAAAGTTAATCTGATACGTGTTGAACTCAGAATATATATCAATATTTTTATTTTCCACCTTCTGCCTGTGTATTTCATAATGAATTTCTGATAGAGTTTATTCTCAGTTGATAGAGGTCATATTTTTCATAGCCAGTTACAATTAATTTACTTGATAAATCTCTATCTTTCATATTTTCAATAATTAACCCTATGTATATATCTACATGTAACTTTCTCAATTTTTTCAGATATTTCACATTTATCTCGTACCTACTTCAATTTCTCAGTCAACCGTACCCTCTTCAATTTCTTAAATTTACAATCCATCCATTATAAATAAATATATTTGATTAGTGTTTCTAATTTCTCCTCACTTTAGCATTTTCTACTATCATTGAGTCTATTCAGGTTAATCATTTTCTTTAATTTACTCTGTATATTTCCTAAACCATTTCACCCCGTATATTCATAAACAGTCGTGTTTTTCAATCATCTTTGGCACTGTCATATATTTTAGTATTTTGTTCGAATCGGTGTTGCACTTTCAATTTGACAGATTTTCTGTCACCCTGTATTTTCTGATATTCTCTTGAAACCACCCACAATTATTATTTACAACAAAATATTTCAAGCATCAACGTTCTTCGAAACTCATAGGGCACACCTACTTTAATAATCATTATTATTACATTTGTTTCAACAAGATATTCTACATACATATTTGACTCCCTTGTTCTCTCATATGTATATTCGAGAGTAGTACACTGAATTAATATTTGTTCCACAACTATCGAGCTTGACACAAAGATGTGAAGGGTTGAAATGACTAAGGTAGTCGGCTCGATTTCAATGAAACTACTGAGAGCGGATTGGCAATATTTCAAATATTGAGGATGACAGGAGAAAACAAATGGAATAATGCTGATACACTTCCAATCACGATGTTAAATCAACGCATTTACGTTCGTAAATAGCAAACATAAACATGAGTAATAAAGGATGAAAAGACAAGGCTAGTCGGGTCAATTTCAATGAAACCAATGAGTGTGGAATGACTGAAAATATTTTAAACATTTGGAGTTTGTATAAATAACAGTTGTCGAAATCGGATTGTTGAACAGAAAAGATGATAGTTATACTACATTACAGGTAGAAAAGTTGTTACATAAATTTATGTAAATGCGGTTACTGACAAGCTTGACGTGTGGCTAATAAAAGGAGGAAAGACAAGGCTAGTTGGGGCGAGTAGAATAAATCTACAGAGTGTGCAATGATTGAGCATAATTATTTAAAAATTTGAAGTTGATATAAAAACAGTTCTGATAGCTACAATGCAGATAGGTAGGTTGTTATGTGAATTTATGCGAATGCGGTTACTGATGAGTTTGACGTGTGGAAAATGAAGGGTAGGAAGTCAGGGCTAGTCGGGTCGATTTCAATGAAAACAATGAATGTGGAATTATTTGCAATATTTCAAACATTTGGAGCTGATATAAAAAACAGTTGAATGATGGAATTTTCCAAAATAGGAAAGATAATAATTCTACTACTTTCAAAGTAGCCAGGTTGTTACACATGAATTTCTGCAAGTGCGGTTAGTGTCAAGCTTGAGGCATGCGTAATAAAGGGTGAAAATAAGCCAGGGCTAATTGGGTCGATTTCAATAAAACTAATGTGTAGAAACCACCACTTTCACTAAGAACGAAATACGGAATCAGCTGTTCATGTGGGCAAATAATTGTACATTCAACAAATGAGTAACAGGGGGACTCGCCGACAACCACCAAATTTTATAATAACTATAGGTGTATTCAAATATTCTCCTTGTACCCCCACCATAGATGTTTATTGAAACTTCAAGCATGAGTGTGACTAGATCATTTTGTACGAAAAAATAAAATTTCACCACTAGTTTTGATTTCTCAAATTGAGGAATCACAAAAGACTGAGTCTACACAACTATTGATACTATCTATCGTGATTCTGAGTATTGATTAATGGTGACATATTTGCTAAATAACCCGTAGGTAAACTCAACAAACCCGTAAGCTCAACTGCAGTGCCCCTGAATTTACAAGATTATGTGAATCTTGCTGAAAATTCATTACACTTGGTAAGAGCAAGGCCCTCGGTCACCCCATAATACTCATACTCATATTTGACAGTGGTTTGAATCAACATAAAGGTCCGAATCCCCCCTGAACGTAGTTTACGGACTAGGCCACTAGACATTTCAAATATTTTCTGAGTTTTTGACTAAACCAGTAAATTTTCAAATTTTCTGGTACATTTTTTACATCCCTAATCAGTATATTTTCTATTAATAAGCTCCTGCTCCTGTGTACACAGGAGCTTATGTGTGCATCTATATATGTCACATATTTCGTTTTCCACTCACTTTCATAAATCGGAATTTTTTAATTTCATCTTGTCCCTGATGTATATACATTATGTTTTTGTATCATATTCATCCCCAACTAGTACTCCATCTATAACCAACAAGTGTACCGTGTTCAATGTCCTATAGACTTACAAATATCTGAAGCAATCATTGTGTCAGATCGAAAATGAATATTTGGAACCTTTAGTGTGAACAGAATTCAAGAAATAGTAGTAGCAGCTCTTGCATGAGAATGCTAACCTAGTTGGCGAAACGCGCGTCGAGTGAAAGTGACCTAGTTTTGGTGTTTTGGGGTAGCTTCTATTTTATTAAATATATAAGATGTCTTAACACTTCGACATCCATCACACCTTCCATTTGCCATTTCACGGGAACCTTACATCACCTTTGATTTTTAATTCACTAATACATGTGCAATAAGCAGTTTCTATCCTCACTGAGCCTAGATATTTTTCGTTCCTTTCAATTCACTGTACATTCTCAATTAATTTCATTTCAGTTCACCTCGTATATTTCTTAGCAGTCGTATTTTTAATAATATTTGGCGCTAGTCATCTACTTGATTATTTTGTTTCGAATCCATGTTGCAATTTCAAAATATTTGATTTTCTGTTAACCTCTGTATTTTCTGAAAATCTCTTGATTGCATCCAGCATTATTATTTTCGACAAAGTAGTTGGGAAGAGTCGATTTTTTCATTTCTCTCAACTCACCATACATTCCTATAATTCAGTTGATTCCCGCTAACCCCGAATATTTCCAAAAGGCATTCGTATTTTTTCTTAAATCATTATCATCCATATTCATGCATTTGATGTTCTGTTCACTCTGTATTCTCTGGTATTCTCTTGAATCCATTCTCAATTATTATTTTCAGCTATTCGGATAATTAATTTTTGGGTTGACTATCGACATTGGTATTTTTCATATACGTTCCTGTATATCCACTGTACTTTTCTCAATTTGTTTGATTTCCATTCACCCGTTTATTTTCTTATAGTAGTCGGTGCTTTTTTCATCATGTTAGCCCTAGGAACAGATTTCATTATCTTGTTGAATTCAATATTACGATTTAAATTAAATTGATTTTTTGTTCACCCTGTATTATTTGATATTACCTTTGAATCCATTTACAATAATTTCAATATTTCAATAAACTATCCAAAGAATAAACTGTCCGGTTAGTACCATTTTTAAAAACTCATAAAGCATATTTTTATGTACTTATTCTAATTAGGTATAACCACACCTGTATGGACAAAAATTTCTGTCGCCTTATGATTACAGCCCACCCTGTATATTTCCAATAAGCGCTGGTGTTTTTTTTTAAATCATTGTTATCCCCATTCATGCATTTCATTTTTTCGAACCAAAGTTTCAATTTCAATTTATTTTATATTCTATTCAGCCTGTATTTTCTGATATTTTCATGAATCCACTCCTAATTATTAATTTCATTTTCAACAAACTATTTGAATAATTAACTTTTGGGTGTAGAACCCGATATCATTCATCAAATTTTACCATTTTTCTACGAAATCAAAAAGTTTCCGATTTTTAATTCACCCAGTATGTCCCGTATTAGCAGGTTTTTTCATCATTGATGTTTAAACTTCAGGCATTTTTCATATACATCCGATTGACTGTACCAACATTTGCTAGAATTCAGTTCACTCCGTATAATTCCTATAGTGGTCGTATTTTTTTTTTCGTCGTGCTACCCCTAGTAACGTATTAAATTATTTTGTTCGATACCTACATGTTGCAATTTCAATGTATTTGATTTTCTATTCACCCTGTATTTCCCGATAATCCTTTGAATCCATCCAAAATAATTATTTTCAACAAATCATCCGAAGAATAAACTCTCGGAGTACCGTACTTCAGAAGTAGTATGCAATATTTCTAATGTATTCTAATTATAACCACACACGTTTCGACAAGAAATTTTGTTGACATCAGCTTGATCCCATTGCTTTGGATAGTTTATTGAAACATTGAAATTATTGTAAATGGATTCAAAGGTAATATCAAATAATACAGGGTGAACAAAAAATCAATTTAATTTAAATCGTAATATTGAATTCAACAAGATAATGAAATCTGTTCCTAGGGCTAACATGAGATGAAAAAAGCACCGACTACTATAAGAAAATAAACGGGTGAATGGAAATCAAACAAATTGAGAAAACAGGAACGTATGTGAAAAATACCAATGTCGATTCAACCCAAAAATTAATTATCCGAATAGCTGAAAATAATAATTGTGAATGGATTCAAGAGAATACCAGAGAATACAGAGTGAACAGAAAATCAAATAAATTGAAATTGCAACATGGATTCGAAAAACACCAAATGCATGAATATGGATGATAATGATTTAAGAAAAAATACGAATGCCTTTTGGAAATATTCGGGGTTAGCGGGAATCAACTGAATTATAGGAATGTATGGTGAGTTGAGAGAAATGAAAAAATCGACTCTTCCCAACTACTTTGTCGAAAATAATAATGCTGAATGCAATCAAGAGATTTTCAGAAAATACAGAGGTTAACAGAAAATCAAATATTTTGAAATTGCAACATGGATTCGAAACAAAATAATCAAGTAGATGACTAGCGCCAAATATTATTAAAAATACGACTGCTAAGAAATATACGAGGTGAACTGAAATGAAATTAATTGAGAATGTACAGTGAATTGAAAGGAACGAAAAATATCTAGGCTCAGTGAGGATAGAAACTGCTTATTGAACATGTATTAGTGAATTAAAAATCAAAGGTGATGTAAGGTTCCCGTGAAATGGCAAATGGAAGGTGTGATGGATGTCGAAGTGTTAAGACATCTTATATATTTAATAAAATAGAAGCTACCCCAAAACACCAAAACTAGGTCACTTTCACTCGACGCGCGTTTCGCCAACTAGGTTAGCATTCTCATGCAAGAGCTGCTACTACTATTTCTTGAATTCTGTTCACACTAAAGGTTGCAAATATTCATTTTCGATCTGACACAATGATTGCTTCAGATATTTGTAAGTCTATAGGACATTGAACACGGTACACTTGTTGGTTATAGGTGGAGTACTAGTTGGGGATGAATATGATACAAAAACATAATGTATATACATCAGGGACAAGATGAAATTAAAAAATTCCGATTTATGAAAGTGAGTGGAAAACGAAATATGTGACATAAGTAGAGTACAAATGAGAGCGTTTTGGGAGGAGGGCCTATACAAATGAGACCGCTTTGGGAGAGAGCTCTATAGAAATGAGACCGCTTTGGGAGGGACGAGTCAGCAAATAATTTTTAGATATCAAATTACGTTTCATGGAATTCGATGACGTCACGTTTCCGGTTGCAAACGTGTATGAACAAAATCTAAATTTTAAGGTACCCCCATTAAAAAATTTCTAATTGATACAATTCCTAAATTCAAGAAATAAAAGTCCAGATATGATAAGGTGTAATGAAATCCATCCCCAAAATTTAACTTCTTCATAATCATTGGTTTCCCAAGACTGTCATAGCAAACATAAGACACCCTGTATATGATTATCAAAGGTAATAGATAATTTTTACAAGTATTGAATATAATGCAAGACAAAATTGTCTAGTTGCAAAAATTCATAGTATTAATTCACAAGATTCAAATTTGCAGATATTAATTTTTATCAAATGACTTCCACTCATTTGTTTCCAGGATATGCATATTTTGTTTCATTTCCAGTATTATAATATAAGAATTCTCTCAAATTACAAGTTCAATGGATTGCATTATGCCAAATATTTCAAATATCTAGACTTGCATTGATTTGCATGTTAATCTATAACAATTCCAGGATATAAGTTTCTTGTTTCATTTAGAGTATTGTAATATTAGAATATGCTCAAATGACAAGTTGAATGAATGCTACAAAAAACCTGTGAGAATTAAAAATTGCTAATTATGCAATGTCAGTGAATTTCCTCAATTGTTCATAGAAATATAATCAATAAATTGACTCCTCCCATTAAGTAACAAAGGAATTCATTCATTGGTTTGTTTGGGATTGTGGAGTATTTCTATAGGCTGAAAATATAAGTTCTATGAGAATATGCTTTTTAAAATCAGGTACTTATTGGTTCATTATTGGAAATGGGTGATGTTCTGTCCCACATTTCTAAGTATGAAAGTTAATAATATTTAAAGGCAATTATAGACAATTATTATAGTTGAGTCTTTACTTGAACGAGAACGAACAAAAGTGAGAAAAGTTTAAAGTGAAAAAGTATATTCCAAACTGAGAAAATGAAAACAAAAATCGCCAATGCTACAGGGCAGATGTCCCCCAAAGCCCCCAAGAAGCAGCTTTGCTTGATTTTCCATTTCAAGAAGCTCCCCAGCCAAAATGGATTTGAAGTAGTGAAATCTCCAGCCGCTTCCAGTATCGGGAGCGAGATTCAGATCTTGGACGGATCATTCTCCAACCTTCGCCCCATAAATGCTAAGAGGACATTCAGACCGCTGCATCACTCAACACCAGCCCCAGTCTACGAGGATATAAGTGATGTTAGTGATCTGGATGAAAGTTCTATCCAAATCGACAGTGAAATGGTGGGTGAGGGAGACGAGAATGAAGAACGGCACGATGATTATGAAATGGTGAATGAAGAGCGGGGAATGGAGGCTGAAAACTTGGAGGCTGATAACTTGGAGGCTGATAACTTGGAGGCTGATAACTTGGAGGCTGATAACTTGGAGGCTGACAACTTGGAGGCTGATAACTTGGTTGAACAGGACCTGTATTATACGACGGCAGACTCTCTCGATGAAACTATTCAAGAGGAAGTTGAAAACAAGCATTTGCTTGAATTTAACAACCTCGTGGACAGTTTCATGAGGGAGAAACAGGCCAAGTTATCAGCAGCGATGAAGAAGTTGAGGAAGCACCGGCGGATTGTTCGACACTTGGAGAAAGATATAGCAGATATAGATGCACACATAAGCTCCTGTGTACACAGGAGCAGGAGCTTATTAATAGAAAATATACTGAATAGGGACGTAAAAAATGTAAGGCTTGGCACAGAAAATTTGAAAATTTACTGGTGTAGTCAAAAACTGAGAAAATATTTGAAATGTCTAGTGGCCTAGTCCGTAAACTACGTTCAGGGGGGATTCGGACCTTTATGTTGATTCAAACCACTGTCAAATATGAGTATGAGTATTATAGGGTGACCGAGGGCCTTGCTCTTACCAAGTGTAATGAATTTTCAGCAAGATTCACATAATCTTGTAAATTCAGGGGCACTGCAGTTGAGCTTACGGGTTTGTTGAGTTTACCTACGGGTTATTTAGCAAATATGTCACCATTAATCAATACTCAGAATCACGATAGATAGTATCAATAGTTGTGTAGACTCAGTCTTTTGTGATTCCTCAATTTGAGAAATCAAAACTAGTGGTGAAATTTTATTTTTTCGTACAAAATGATCTAGTCACACTCAGTGGGTCCAAGATCATGTACCCTGAGCAGATAAATCAACCATAAATAACAATTTTAATGAGAATGTGTGGAACAAGGAGAATATTTGAATAAACCTATAGTTATTATAAAATTTGGTGGTTGTCGGCGAGTCCGCCTGTTACTCATTTGTTGAATGTACAATTATTTGCCCACATGAACAGCTGATTCCGTATATCGTTCTTGGTGAAAGTGGTGGTTTCTACACATTAGTTTTATTGAAATCGACCCAATTAGCCCTGGCTTATTTTCACCCTTTATTACGCATGCGTCAAGCTTGACACTAACCGCACTTGCAGAAATTCATGTGTAACAACCTGGCTACTTTGAAAGTAGTAGAATTATTATCTTTCCTATTTTCCTATTTTCATTCAACAGTTTTTTATATCAGCTCCAAATGTTTGAAATATTGCAAATAATTCCACATTCATTGTTTTCATTGAAATCGACCCGATTAGCCCTGACTTCCTACCCTTCATTTTCCACACGTCAAACTCATCAGTAACCGCATTCGCATAAATTCACATAACAACCTACCTATCTGCATTGTAGCTATCAGAACTGTTTTTATATCAACTTCAAATTTTTAAATAATTATGCTCAATCATTGCACACTCAGTAGATTTATTCTACTCGCCCCAACTAGCCTTGTCTTTCCTCCCTTTATTAGCCACACGTCAAGCTTGTCAGTAACCGCATTTACATAAATTTATGTAACAACTTTTCTACCTGTAATGTAGTATAACTATCATCTTTTCTGTTCAACGATCCCATTTCGACAACTGTTATTTATACCAACTCCAAATGTTTAAAATATTTTCAGTCATTCCACACTCATTGGTTTCATTGAAATTGACCCGACTAGCCTTGTCTTTTCATCCTTTATTACTCATGTTTATGTTTGCTATTTACGAACGTAAATGCATTATTTAACATCGTGATTGGAAGTGTATCAGCATTATTCCATTTGTTTTCTCCTGTCATCCTCAATATTTGAAATATTGCCAATCCGCTCTCAGTAGTTTCATTGAAATCGAGCCGACTACCTTAGTCATTCCAACCCTTCACATCTTTGTGTCAAGCTCGATAGTTGTGGAACAAATATTAATTCAGTGTACTACTCTCGAATATACATATGAGAGAACAAGGGAGTCAAATATGTATGTAGAATATCTTGTTGAAACAAATGTAATAATAATTATTATTAAAGTAGGTGTGCCCTATGAGTTTCGAAGAACGTTGATGCTTGAAATATTTTGTTGTAAATAATAATTGTGGGTGGTTTCAAGAGAATATCAGAAAATACAGGGTGGACAGAAAATATGTCAAATTGAAAGTGCAACACGGATTCGAACAAAATAATAAAATATATGACAGTGCCAAAGATGATTAAAAAACACGACTGTTTATGAATATACGGGGTGAAATGGTTTAGGAAATATACAGAGTAAATTAAAGAAAATGATTAACCTGAATAGACTCAATGATAGTAGAAAATGCTAAAGTGAGGAGAAATTACAAACACTAATCAAATATATTTATTTATAATGGATGGATTGTAAATTTAAGAAATTGAAGAGGGTACGGTTGACTGAGAAATTGAAGTAGGTACGAGATAAATGTGGAATATCTGAAAAAATTAAGAAAGTTACATGTAGATATATACATAGGGTTAATTATTGAAAATATGAAAGATAGAGATTTATCAAGTAAATTAATTGTAACTGGCTATGAAAAATATGACCTCTATCAACTGAGAATAAACTCTATCAGAAATTCATTATAAAATACACAGGCAGAAGGTGGAAAATAAAAATATTGATATTTATTCTGACAGTCATGCAGCTATGAAAGAGTTCAACACGTATCAGATTAACTTTCTGCTGGTATGGCAGAATCTTAAATGATTCGGGTAACCACTACGGCATTTGCTACACGTCACCTCTCCGATTGCAGAACGTTTTTTTTTTTAATTTGAAAATATTGCCCATATCGTTGACTACTCGTTCGTTCGTAAATTGGGTAAACTCAATGGTGAATCTGTCGTCTTCAATGGTCTCTAGTTGATCGGAAGAGTAAAAATAATTAAGAAGAAGGTAATAGTCCATACTCGAAGTGGAAGACCAAGTTTTTTTGGAAAAAGAACACAAAGTCGTCTCCACAAAATTTAATAGAGCAAAGGATATAAATCCAATCTCAAACAACAAGACATGTTTCGAACATATATATGTTCATCTTCAGTTGGGTACAATTAGTAATATAGAAAAGAAAGTGTGGAGAGAAAAATACAAAAATAGTAGGACTAACTAATTGAGCTAAAGGTACATGATGTACTTTTTCATGTTATTTATATGAAAATAGGGGTAGAACCCCAGAATATCAATTCAAAGGACATAATCTTGAACGTGAAAACTATACCATACACGAAGCGACGCTTATTCTTTACCTACCTACCTATTCTTAATGACCTACTAGGTTATATAAATTCTCTTCATCCTGCTATCAAGTTTACTATGGAAATTGAAACTGAACAATCTTTAGCTTACTTAGATTTACTGATCACCAAGAAAAACCAAAACTTTGAATTTTCTATTTATAGGAAACCAACCCATACGGATAACATTATCCCTTTTGATTCTTTTCACCCTGACACACATAAATTTGCTTCTTTCAATTCCTTATTCTCTAGACTCTTTGCCATCCCTTTAAATGAAGATAATTTCACTAACGAACTTAATATCATTAGACAAATAGGCGCCAATAATGGTTTCCCTTCCCATTTGATTGAAAAAACCTATAAACGATATGTCTCCAAAAATGTTAATCAAAACCTTCTTTCCTCCATTAAATACACTAAATTTAGTTCCATTCCTTTCTTAGGAAAAGTATCATATGACATTAAAAATATTTTTAACAGAGTAGATAACACTTTATGCATTTCTTTTAAAACGAACAATTCAATTGGTAAGAATCTAATTAACAATAAAGACAAAATCCCTTTGATGGAAAAGTCGGGTGTGTATAAACTGGTTTGTTCCACTCCTGATTGCAATAGTGTTTACATAGGTCAAACTGGGCGTAATTTCAAAACAAGACTTAAAGAACATATCAGAACTATAGAAAAACATAAAAATCATGATAATAACGTTGAGATTATAACTAATAACTCTTTTGCTAACCATATTATTACCTCTAATCATTTTTTAAATCCAGAAATTTTGACATACTACATATTTGTAATAAGGGAGTTTTACTGAATATTAGTGAAATTTTTCATATAAATCTAACTTTGAAACAACCTGCTGTTCATTCTCTTAATGATCAGATCCATTTTGATTGCATACCTTTTTTTAACTCTCTGAACTTTATTAACCATTAATTCTCATTATATAACTTATAAGTATTTTGCTAACTTTGCCTATTTTCATTCCAAATTCAAATCACATAGGCCATCTGCCGTCTAAATTACTAAACTTTGTCGCTTGTCCAACGGGCATATTATAAATATAGTTTTCTTCTTCACCTATTTAATAGGTTGCTTAAGGTTTCCACTAGGTGTCCCCTCTGTCTCCAAGGAGTGTCATTCTGCCATTGGGAATTTTGTTTCTCTTCCATTTTGTAAAGAATAAGCGTCGCTTCGTGTATGGTATAGTTTTCACGTTCAAGATTATGTCATTTGAATTGATATTCTGGGGTTCTACCCCTATTTTCATATAAATAACATGAAAAAGTACATCATGTACCTTTAGCTCAATTAGTTAGTCCTACTATTTTTGTATTTTTCTCTCCACACTTTGTAAGTATAAAATATGATGAATTATCCACCTTATAACATTTTCAGCTTTTCTATATTACTAATTATACCCAACTGAAGATGAACATATATATGTTCGAAACATGTCTTGTTGTTTGGGATTGGATTTATATCCTTTGCTCTATTAAATTTTGTGGAGACGACTTTGTGTTCTTTTAAAAAAAAAAAAAGTAAAAATAATCGTTAATAACTCCTTGGTGTGTCATTTTCTTCCACATCATCTTCTGTGAAAATCATTCCATGTGCCTTATTTCTAACATCTCCAAAGTTAGGTGAAATTCAAATCATATAGAATTTTCTCCAGAAATGTTTGTAACTGAAAACGAATAAATCTTTACTACTAGACAATTATTTGTCAAGTTATATTAAGCTCTTGTAAAAATAACTCCTGGTAAATATCATCACAATAATCATATACCTAAAAAAACGATACAGCACACATCAGGGTAATGATGCAGTGGCCGATAGGTGAACGGTTAGGTGTTCTGCCGTTGAATCTTTTGCAGGCACTAGACCAGGTTCGACACCTGAGTGCAAGATATTTTTTATCGAGTATATCGTAATCACGTACCTTGATGTGAAGCAAGTGTGATGTGAGTTGCCTAGATGCCAATCCCTACGGCTAGTGCTTGCTCGTATTGTACACCCATCGTCCTCTACCCGTACAGGCTATGCTTTTGACTACACTCCATAAGTGTTCGTGTGTTCGTCTGTATCCGTGTGTTCTTGTGTTCGTGTGTAATTGAGTTTGTGTGCTCTTGGGTTCATATGTTCTTGTATCTTTGTGTTTGCGTGTTCTTGTGTTCATGTGTTCTTGTGTTCAGGTATTCTTGTGTTTGTTTGTCCTTTTGTTTATGTATTCGTATGTTCTTGTGTTCGTATGTTTTTGTATTTCTGTGTATTCTTGTGTACGCTTGTTCGTGTGTCCTGGTGTTCGCGTGTTCGTGTTTTTGTATGTTCGTGAGTTATTGTGACCTTGTGTTCGTAGTTTCTTGTTTTCGGGTGTTCGCGTGTTCATGTATTCATGGTTTCATGTGCTCCTGTATTTATTTGTCCTTCTGTTCATGTATTCGTATGTTCTTGTGTTCGCGTATTTGTTTGTTCGTGTATTATTGTGTCCTTGTATTCGTATGTTCGAGTGTTTGTTTGTTCGTGTGTCTTTGTGTTCGAGTGTTAGTGTATTCGTGTTTTCGTATGTTCTTGTGATCTTGTGTTCGTAGTATCTTGTGTTCGGGTGTTCATATACTAGTTTTTTTTCTTGTATTCGTTGTGTCAGATAGCCTCAAATAGTCATAGAGCACCATCCTCAAATCCCCACAGCTAAGAACTGCTAATCACAGAAAGCTTCAGCTCCACAAAGCTAGTCATTACTAACCACAGATAGCCTCAGATCCCCACAGCTAGCCACTGTTAAACACAGCAATCCCCACATTCAGTTAGATAGCTACTGATTACGACAGAGAGAGAGACACAAATCTACGACAGATAGTTTCAGATCCCGACAGCTAGTTATGATTACGATAGAGAGACACAGATCGCCACAGTTAGCCACTGCCTACGACATACGATTTCAGATCCCGACAGCTAGCTACTGATTTATACAGAGAGCCACAGATAGCCAGTGCTTACGACAGAGGACCACAAATTGCCACAGATAGCCTCAGAACCCCACAGCTAGTCACTGCTCACGACCAAAAGATTCTTGCCTAAGATCTTCGAGCCTAAGATCCTCACAGCTAGCCACTGCTGACCACAGAAGGCGAAGATCCCCACAGGTAGTCACTGTTTACCACCGAGATACTCAAATCTTCACAGCTGGCTACTGCTAATCATAGAAAGCGTAAGATCTCCACAGCTAGTCACTGCTTTCCACAGAAAGCCCAATGTTTCCACAGTTAGCTACTTCTCACCACAGAAAGCCTCAGATGGATAACCACAACTCTGATCTTTATAGCGCATTCAGAAAAGTAAAACATTTGGTCTCGAAGGGAGTCATTGAACTCATATCGAATTTCTTCAACTTGTAGATATCTGTAAAACGAATTATGACTTCACAATATTTCTGGTTATATGATTCCTGACACATTGATTTTGAAAGAAGCCATTGAACCCGTATCAAATTTCATTGACCTATATGGACCTTAATTCCACATTATGGCGTCAGCAAATTCCAGGTAACCTGATATCTGACACGTGCACTTATGAACCTTGAAGGAGATCGTTGATCCCATATCAAATTTATCAACTCATTGGTAACCGGAAATATGACATTGGAAATTCTAGGTAATCTGATATCCAACGAATGTCAGGTAGCCGAGTGGTTAGGACCATTGTACAACTTGTTAAGATTTGTTTGTAACTGGAAACATGGAGTAAGCATATTCCAGGTAATCTCACACATGCACGTATAATCGTGAACTAGGTCAGGGAACCCGTATCGAATTTCGCTGTATAGACTTGTAACTGAAAATTTTTATTTGTAACTCATTCTCGATATCTGACAACCATATATTGACCTTGAAAAAGGTCATTGAACCTGTATTACATTTTTCTAACTTGTTGAGACTTGTTTGTAACCGGATGTAAGCAAATTCCAGGAAATCTCACACGTGCACTTCTTGACCTTTGACCTTGATTCCTTTTGCTCTCTCATAGGGTTTGACCTTGATTCCTTTTGCTCTCTCATAGGTTTTGACTTTGGTTCCTTTTGCTTTCTCATTTCCTCTCTACTAATATGAAATAGAACTGAGTATAATCTAAATGGTCTTCCTGTTCATAGAAGAGAACATAGGCATTTTGCTCATGAGGAATTTAGATGGAATTGGGGTTACACGTGAATCATTATATTCATACCACGTGCTGGCGGATGCCTTTGGTAGGCTATGTAGTGTCCGCTGTGATTCCACTATGATGGAATTATTTTTATGAAAGCACCAAAATCTCAAAAACTAAACTAGATCTGGAAAAGTGTTTAAAAACAATTTCTTTGAACTCGATCAGGTCAACAAAAAGTTATTGGTGAAAATTTTTCATATCTCGAAACCGGCAAACTTTCAATTAAAATGTTTATTTGCTGAACTGTCTCATTTCTAAATTATCTGGTAATGCAAAAATAGTAGCCAATATACAAAATGTTTCAAATTGGCAAGAACTTAAGGACACATTAACAAGAAGTTTTGCCGATCAAAGGGATGAAACTTGCTTGAACAGAGATATGGTTATGCTCAGGCAAGCCCCTAGCGAAAAGCCTCAAGAGTTCTATGATAGGTGTTTAAATATATTGAACCTTCTGTGTAATTATATTGATGAAAAGTGTAAAAGAGATCTATATAGTAACTTGGCATTGAAAACCTTTCTTTCTGTGCTCAAGGAACCTTTGGGTACTACCATACGCTGTATGCAACCCAAATCTCTCAGTGAAGCATTACAGTGCGTCTTACAAGAAGATAATGTACATTATTTTCAAAATTTTTCAAATAAAAATACATTTAGAACCAATTTTTCGGCTCCTAGAGCACCAATTCAAATCAGACAACCAAATTCTTCTCAAGTTAATAATTTTAGTACACCGAATAACTTCTTTAGACAACAAAATCAATTTCCTTCACAACCAATACCGATTCAACCTAGAGCACCAAGCCAATCTCAAAAATTCTTTACCAACGCACAAGTTTTCAGGCAACCATTTCAAAACAGGAACGTTTTCAGGCCAAATCAAAACCAAAATTTCCCAAAACCTACACTCATGAGTGTATCCACTAGAAATACGTATAACAAACCAGTACCGATGAGTGTTTCGACAAGAAATACCTCTAATTATCGGTCGGGCCCCTCAAGTTCATTCCAAACCCAACCTCAGAAAAATTTTATTTCAGAGGAATTATTTAATACGGTGGTTAGCGACTACCAAAATGATCCAAATTATACCGAACAAGAATATTACTCCAAAAAGATTATATGGAACACTTTTATAATTCTGAAGAAAATTTTCAGGAAATGTCAACAACAAAAAAACAAACTTAGTCCCGCAAGTTATTTCATTCAATAATTCTAGTTCTAGTGAATTGTCATACATAACTTTCCCTGAATATGATGCGAAATTTCTCATTGATTCGGGATCCACAAAATCTTTCATCGATCCAGAAATTGCTCAAAAACTTTTTTCAAATTTGATTAAATACGATCCTTTTATTGTTTCGACTGTTTTTCAGAAATCTTCTCATAAATATAGCGCATCCATGTCAGCTTCAAAATTATTCAATTTACCACAACAAAAACATTTAAAATTTTTCCTTTTTAAATTCCACAATATTTTCAAAGGATTGATCGGTCTTGACAACTTAAAACTTTTACAAGCTGACCTAGATTTTGGTAACGGCTATCTTATTACTCCTTACGCTAAGATAAAACTTAGGTTTCAGGAAACAAAAAACAATCTCAATTTAATTACGATTGCTCCAAGATCCGAGCAAGTGATACAAGTCAAAACATCAATTCAGAATGGTGAAATAATAATACCTCACCAACGTTTCCATAATTGTGAAGTTCCAGAGTGTCTTACTGTCGCAAAGAAAGGCAAAGCTCTCACTACGATTTTGAACAATACCACAAAACCAGTAACCTTAAATTTTTCTGAACCGATAACTGTTGAACAATTTGATAAGAACGAAGTTCAAAAAATTGATTTTCATAATTTTGACGATTCACCAAAACAAAATTTAGATTCTTCAAAAATTCGTTGTGACCATTTGAATGACGAGGAAAAATCCAAAATACTTTCATTGTGCAAAGAATATTCGAACATTTTTTACTATGAAGATACTCTACTAACTTTTACAAGCCGCGTTAAACACCAAATTCGAACATCTGATGAGGTACCAGTATATACCAAATCATACAGGTATCCATTCATTCACAAGCAAGAAGTCGAAGATCAGATCAAAAAAATGCTCGATCAGCGAATAATTAGGCCAAGCAATTCTCCTTGGTCATCGCCAATTTGGGTGGTTCCCAAAAAGGTGGATGCTTCTGGGAAGCAAAAATGGAGGGTGGTCGTGGAAGTACCCCTTACCGAACATCACCGATCTTTTGGACAAACTGGGAAAATGCCAGTATTTCATGACCCTCGACCTAGCCAGCGGTTTCCACCAAATTGAGATGGAACAGGACGATATTGAAAAAACAGCTTTCAATACGGAACATGGGCATTACGAGTACCTCAGAATGCCATTCGGGTTGAAGAACGCGCCTGTAACATTCCAGCGCGTAATGGATAATATTCTTCGTGGTATCCAAAACGAAAAATGTTTGGTGTACCTCGACGATATTATCATCTTTTCAACGTCCCTGCAAGAACACCTCGAGAGTCTCAAAGCCGTCTTCAATAGGTTGAGGAGTTCAAATTTTAAAATTCAGCTGGATAAGTCAGAATTCCTACGAAAGGAAGTAGCTTATCTGGGCCACGTCGTGACCCCTGAAGGTGTCAAGCCAAATCCAGATAAAATCATTGCCATCAAAAATTTCCCTGTCCCAAAAACTACCAAACAGATCAAAGGATTCTTAGGTTGTTAGGCTATTATCGACGCTTTATAAATAATTTTGCTAGATTAACTAAACCACTAACTGAATGCCTAAAGAAGGGCGCAAAAATCGAGCATAACACAGAGTTTTTGGAATGTTTCAATACTTGCAAGAACCTTTTGATCAACGACCCAATTCTGCAGTACCCCGACTTTTCGAAACCTTTTAACCTCACCACGGACGCAAGTAAATTTGCCCTGGGAGCTGTTCTCTCCCAAGGTCCTATTGGCCAAGATTTGCCAGTTTCATACGCATCTCGGACCCTGAATGACTCTGAGCAAAATTACTCAGTAATTGAGAAAGAGCTGCTTGCGATCGTATGGTCTACCAAGTACTTCCGTCCATATCTTTTTGGGAGAAGGTTTAATATCATTACTGATCACAAACCTCTTCAGTGGTTATTCTCCCTGAAGGACCCCAACTCAAAATTGTTGAGATGGCGGATCAAACTGGACGAATACGATTACAACATACTATACAAAAAAGGCAAATTGAACACCAACGCCGATGCTTTATCCCGTGTTGAAATCCATATCAAGGATACAAAAACCTTCTGGGAGGAATTGGACGATATACTTGACGAATCGCAACACCTAGCAAACCAAGGTGTTATTTTCGGTGGTCAAGGAAACCCAGTGACTCGCTGCCTTGAAACCCCGGAATATCACCCCTCTTCTGATATTCAAATTATTGGAGAACCCAGACAAAATACTCCTACCATGACACCCTCTTACGAAATAAATGAAGACAATGAATTACCTGCCACAAATAATGAAGAAAGTGACATCCTTTCTTCACAGGCACTACCTGATACCAACCGTACAGGAAAAAAACCTCTACCAACGGAAGACAATGAGTTACCTTCCACAAGTAGAGAAGACATTGACATTTCCTTACTAGTCCAACCTGATACCGAACGTACGGGAGATGAACCCCTACCAGAACCCGAAGACCACGAGGATAACACTATTCACTCAAATGCTGAACAGAACCCTGTTGTAACAATTCCAATAGCACAATGTGCCGTGAACCCAGGACTCAATCAATTGATTATAAGCTCAGTTCTTCATTCTCCGGCTAAACCCAAAACTACCATTCTATTCGAGAAAAAGATGAGGATTCATATTAAAATATCACAAAATGATACAGAAAATTATATCCTAAGTTTTATTAAAGAATTTATCGCCCCAGGGGTGCAGTACCATGTCTATTTTGACAACCCTGAACTCTATAAACAATTTTCGGCAATAATTCAAAAGTATTTCAAGTGGCCCTCTATCAAATTCAAAAGGTGTACGAAAAAGCTTTTGGACGTCACAAAAAAAGATGACATTCAGGAAATTATTCAAAACCATCATGAAGGTAAATCAAACCACCGGGGTGTTGATGAAACTTTCGCAAGAATAAAAGAAAAATACTACTGGCCGAACATAAAAGAATCTATTCAAACATATATCAATCAATGCGTTACTTGCCAACAAAGTAAATATGAGCGAAACCCCATCAAAATGAAGCTACAGCATCCAAACCTTTCGAAATCGTTCATCTAGACACATTTACCATCGAAAATACAAAATTTCTTACAATTATAGACAGCACATGCATATCTAGTTAACTCCTTGACAGGTACAGAAATAGCAGATAACCTCATTCAATTCTTTTCTCATCACGGTATTCCCAAACGAATTATCATTGATAATGGTACCGAATTTAAAAACTTCCTTATATCTGAACTTCTTGCTTTACACAAGATAGAAGTTCATTTCATATCACCACATCATCCGCAGTCAAACGGAATGATAGAACGGTTCCATTCTACCATTTTGGAACACATTCGCCTACTCAACACCAGAGGATTTTTGAAAACTCCTCCAAAAATGAAAATGTGGTACGCAATTTTAGCATACAACCACTCCATACATTCGGTCACAAAACTCAAACCAATCAATATCATTAGTGGTCACATTTCAACCAATGACCCTTTCAATATCGAAATTGATCGAAAATTATTAAATGATTACACTATCAATCATAAAGAACAATCTAAACTTCTCTATTCAAAAATTATTTCAGATCTTATCAAGCGAAAGGAAAAAATAATAGAACGGGAGAATAAAAGGCGCGATGACACCATTGTGTTCAAAACAAAACAAAAGGTTTAGGTGAAAAAACATGTTAGGTAGAAAGACGCGAATAAATTTCAAAAACCAACTCAAATCAAAAAGGTCGACCGTACTATGAAAACAGTATCTACGGAAAACCAAGAAAAAAGTCACATGGACAATTTAAAACGTCCCCTCAAAAAATACCCATCTCCCATTAAAAATTAATTAATTTTTCAGATTATCTGGAACTCTCGGACTCCAGGAAAAAATAGAACAATCCAGGACTTATTCCTCTCAAACTTGGAACAGCCAAGGTAGAAACAAACGCGTATGCACTCATTCATTATTACGATTTGAGTCCACTAATCATTGAGGTGAATAAACTGAAATTCCACTCCAAAAACGTGAGGACACTTGTAGGCGGTCACGGAGACTACTCATGGGACATGTCAAATTATTTGAAAATATTACAATTTTCAGAAGAAAAAGTAACTGATAGACTTACCAACATTTTACCACACTCGCTCAGAACAAAACGTGGTCTTATAAACGGCGTTGGATCAATTTTCAAATCAATCACAGAAAATTTAGATTCCAGTGACGGGGAAAAATATGATCGTCTGATTAACGAATTGCAAAAATCAAAATAATCTAGTAACGAACATCAAAAGGCAAAATTCTCTTTCAATATCATTAATAAATCAGTTCAATAGTACAGTTCAGCAAGTGAAACATAACAAACAGCTTTTAGATTCAAAAATAAAACAAATTGCGAAAATTGTTGAAAATCAAACACAAAGAAAATTCTATGTTCATCAAAGATATTATGAACCAGATAATCAACACATACGAGATCATAAACTCAATTTTATAAGATGTCGAAAATTCAATACAATTTTCCAGACTGAACATTCTTCATCAAAGTATAATGAAAACTAAAGATTTGTTCAACGAACTACAAAAATTAAAGAAGATTTTTAACGAAGACCAATTACCAATTGAAATAAGTTTCGAAAATACTTTGCTATTTGAAAAAATTATAAGTCTCGAAAGCTATATCTCAAACTTCAGAATAAACTATATTTTACATATTCCCATCACCCACTCCTCAAAATTTGATTATTATCATCTTTTCTCTATTCCAATATTAACTAAGGGTCAGTTTAAGGCTGTCGTACCTCAAAATAAGTATTTAACAAAAAACGAGAAATTGTATGCATTTTTGAGCGATTCTTGTTTGGAGATCTCTCATCAAACCTATATCTGCCCGTCCACTGACATCAGAGAGCTGACAGACTATAATCCATGCGAAATCCAGTTACTCAATGTCCAAAACACCTCCACATGCAAGGGAACAACCATCCATCTATCAAGACCGGCCATCAGGCACGACTTAAACAAATGGGTTGTCCTTCTGCCGTCCCAACAAACGACCAGGCTTAAGTGTGAAAGCCAAAACGAGATCGAAAACCTCCAACCTGGAAGTTACCTATTCGACATTCCAATTGGATGCCAGTTATCCTGTGGGGACCAAATTATAATCAATGACCACCAAGTCACCAATAGCGAACCAATCATCCTACCAGACCTAGATGAAAGGAAGCCAGATCCACCCAAATCAAGTATAGGGATCCAACTTGATGACTTGAACTTGGACGAACTCCACTCCATAAAGACAGCCATAATGGAGAATGAACCGATAATATCCTTCAAAGACGTAGCACACATCCCAAGTTTTTGGACGATGTTCATCTACCTAGTCCTAATATCAGTCTTCGTATACATGGTCCACCAGAAGATAGGCCTCAGGGGATGCAGAACCAAGACACCAAACGAGCGACAGGAAATTGAGATGTCTAGGGTTCAACTTCCTCGCTAAACCTCCTACGTTGAATCTTCAGGGGGAGGAATTATATCGCCCGTTCCCGTGTGAAACGCTGACCAAGCTGATGCAGGATCTCGCGATTCTGGGAAACTGATGTGCAAGCATCTTAATCTTTATGGGAAGATTCATTTTAGAATTCAGTTATTATTTTGCTCTTGTACTGTTCAGACCTATTTTATTAATAAAAATTAGTTTTAAAAAAAAGGACTTTGACATCCGAAAGTTATATTTCGTGAAACATTAAATTAATGCCACGTACTTTCGGATGTCTACAGTAGGCTATGTAGTGTCCGAAATAGGTAGTTCCACAATGTTGTAATTATTTTTATGAAAGCACCAAAATTTCAAAAACTAAAGTGGAAAAGTGTGTACGAACAATTTTATAAAACTAGATTAGGTCAACAAAAAGTTATTGGTGATTGGTGATTGGGATGTCTAGAGTAGGCTATGTAGTGTCCGCTGTAGGTAATTCCACTATGATGTAATTATTTTTATGAAAGCACTAAAATCTCAAAAATTAAACTGGATATAGAAAAGTGTGTACAAACAATTCTATAACACTCTATCAGGTCAACGATAGTTATTGGTGGAAATTTTTCATGACTCAAAAAAAAAATTGTGACTGGACTTGGCGTAAAAATATTCGGCGGGACTTGTCGAATATTTTCGTCTCGATTGTATATGGATGAAATTGGGGTTATACCTGAATCATTATATTCATGTCAGGTGATCGCTGATGTCTATAGTAGGCTATGTAGAGTCCGCCGTATGTTCACTATAAAGTAATAATTTTTATGAAAGCACCACATATGGAAAAGTGAGTACAAACAATATCAATCATTGTACTCGATCAGGTCAACAAAAAGTAATGGGTGAAAATTTTTCATATCCTGAAAAAAAAAAATTGTGACCGAACTTGGCGTAAAAAAATTCGTCGGGACAAGGCGAATATTTTCATTTCGTCGAAAGAGAACATAGGCATTTTGCCCATGAGGGATTTTGATGAAATTGGGGTTACAAGTGAAACATTGCGGATGTCTTTAGTAGGCTATGTTTTGTCCGCTGTAGGTAGTTCCACCATGATGTAATAATTTTTATGAAAGCACCAAAATCTCAAAAACTAAACTAGATATGGAAAAGTTCGTACAAACAATTTCATTGTACTCGATAAGGTCCACAAAAAGTTATTGGTGGAAGTTTTTCATATCTCGAAAAAAACAAATTGAGAGCGGACTTGGCGTAAAAAAGTTCGTCGGGACTTGGCGAATATTTTCGTTCCGACGAATTTGAATAATTCCGTATATCATATACACGATTTAATTTAAAATACAAATGAAATATGAAATAAAACTGAGTATAATCCAAAAGGTCTTCCTGCTCATAGAAACAGGCATTTAGGTCATGAGGGATTTAGATGAAACTGGGGTTACACGTCGATATCTACAGTAGGCTATGTAGTGGTGAAAATTTTTCCTATCTCGAAAAAAAAAAAAATTGCGACCGGACTTGGCGTAAAAAAATTCGTCGGGACTTGGCGAATATTTTCGTCTCGATTGTATATAGATGAAATTGGGGTTACACTGAAATCATTATATTGATGCCACGTGCTCGCGAATGTCCATAGTAGGCTATATAGTGTCCGCTGTTGGTAGTTCCACTCAAATCAAATCTCAAAAACTAAATTAGATATGGAAAAATGTCTGGAAACAATTTCCCTTCACTCGATCAGGTCAACAAAAAGTTATTGATGAAAATTTTCCATATCTCAAGAAAAAAACGTTGCGACTGGACTTGCGTAAAAAAATTAGTCGGGTCTTGGTGAATATTCTCGTTTCGACGAATTTGGATAATTCCGTATACTGTATATATAATGTAAAATACAAATGAAATATGAAATGAAACTATGTATAATCTAAAAGGTCTTCCTGCTCATAGAAGAGAACATAGGCATTTTGCTCATGAGTGATTTAGGTGAAACTGGGGTTTCACGTGAATCATTATATTCATGCCACGTGCTCAGATGTCTACAGTAGGCTCTGTAGTGTCCGCTGTAGGTAGTTTCACTCCGATGTAGTAATTTTTAAAAAGCACCAATATCTCAAAATCTAAACCATATATGGAAAAGTGTGTACAAACAATATCATTGTAATGTCAACAAAAAATTATTGGTGAAAATTTTTCATATCTACTGAAAAAAAATGTTGACTGGATTTTGCGTAAAAAAATTCCACGCAACTTGGCTAATATTTTCGTTTGGACGAAATTGAATAATTCCGTATAAATATACACAATTCAATGTAAAATACAAATGAAATATGAAATAAAACTAAGTATAATCCAAAAGGTCTTCCTGCTCATAGAAGAGAACAAAGGCATTTGAATCATTATATTCATGCCACGTGCCCGCGGATGTCTTCAGTAGGCTATGTAGCGTCCGCTTTAGGAAGTTCCAATATAATGTAATTATTTTCATGAAAGCACCAAACAAAATCTTAAAAACTTAACTAGATATGGAAAAGTGTGTACAAACAATTTTATAGCACTCGATCATGTCAACAAAAAAATATTGGTGAAAATTTTTCATGACAAAAAAAATGGACTTGGCGAATATTTTCGTTTCGACGAATTTGAATAATTCCGTATACATATACAAGTAAAATACAAATGGAATATGAAATGAAACTATGTATAATCTAAAAGGACTTCCTGCTCATAGAAGAGAACATAGGCATTCTGCTCCTAGGGGATTTATATAGAATTGGGGGTAACCCCAATTCAGGTGTAAACCTGAATCATTATATTCATGCCAGGTGCTCGCGAATGTCGACAGTGTCCGCTGTAGGTTCACAATGATGTAATAATTTTTATGAAAGCACCAATATCTCAAAAACTAAACCAGGTGTGGAAAAGTGTCAGAACAATATCATTGTACTCGATCAGGTCAACAAAAAGTTATTGGTTATTTCATGGCTCAAATAAAAATTGTGACTAGTGGCGTAAAAATATTCGTCGGGACTTGGACGAATTTGAATAATTCTGTATATATGCACAATTTAATGTAAAACGCAAATGAAATATGAAATGAAACAAAGTATAATCGAAAAGTCTTCCTGCTCATAGAAGAGAACGTAGGCATTTTGCTCATGAGGGATTTAGATGAAATTGTGGTTACACGTGAATCATTATATTCATGCCACGAGCTCGCGGATATCTACAGTAGGCTTTGTAATGTCTGCAGTAGGTAGTTTCTCTAAGATGTAATTATATTCATAAAAGCACCAAAATCTCAAAAAATAAACTAGATATGAAGAAATGTATCGACACAATTTCATTGTACTCGATCAGGTCAACAAAAAGTTATGGGCTGAAATCTTTCATATCTTGAAAAAAAAAAAACATTGCGACTGGACTTGGCGTAAAAAAAAATCGTCAGGACTTGGCGAATATTTTTGTGTCGACGAATTTGAATAATTCCTTATATATACATAATTTAATATTAAATACAAATTAAAAATGAAATAAAACTAAGTATAATCCAAAAGGTATATATACACGATATAATGTAAAAACAAATGAAATATGAAGTAAAACTGAGTATAATCTAAAAAGTCTTCCTGATCATAGAAGAGAACGTAGGCATTTTGCTCATGAGGGATTTGGATGAAATATAGGTTACACCGAATCATTATATTCATGCCAGGTTCTCGCGGATATCTACAGTAGGCTATGTAGGTTCACTATGATGTAATAATTTTAATGAATGCACCAATATTTCAAAAACTAAACCAGATATGAAAAAGTGTGTACAAACAATATCATTGTACTCGATCAGGTCAATAAAAAGTTATGGGGGAAAATTTTTCATATCTCGAAAAAAAAAAACATAGCGACCGGTTTTCGCGGATGTCGACAGTAGGCAGTGTAGTTAGTTTCACTATTAGTTATTAATTTTTATGAAAGCACTGTGACGCTCTTGCGTCGGCACGTGTCACTTTGACTCCCGAGTCCAGGTTACGGATTGCCTCGGGCGCCACCTCTGGTTAACGTGTGAAGGTCCACTTGCTCCGGGCAGCCTCAGTTGGAGAAAAGTATACTCCAGGGGTCACTTATGGTGTGGACCGACTTACAGAAAGGCAGGCTTTAATTGCCCTTGCTGGCTTATAGTCCTGGGTACCTGCTGCTAGTAGTTATTAGCTCAAAAGCAATTATTATTAAGGAGTAATTATCAAATAAAAGAAACACCAAAATACGATATACACAGTTTTTATTTAAAATACGTGCGGTTTTATGGTGTACACAGGCAACTATCAAAATATCACTCTCTAAGTAAAAGGCGGAAGCAACACTCTAAATAATTTCGCAATCCCAAGCGGAGTCTCTAAATGTGCACTAACGGTTAAACAAGCAACGGGGGAAATAGCGGTTAAACAAGCAACGGGGGAAATAGCGGTTAAGCAAGCAACGGGTGGATAGCGGTTACGGGTTATCAAAGCTCTAAGTTCAGCCAAAGCCCTAAGTTCTACCAATACTCTACCTCTTGAGCTCGTAGCCCTCAGTCCTGATAGCCTATATTGATGCCCTATGCCGGAATATTGATCCTACGCGTCCGTTAATTGGAAACGTACAACTACACTTTCCTATTAACAGGGGTCCACTCTGTATCGAAATTAATACTCTTTACGCGCCTGTCAATCGGAAACGTACAACTACACTTTCCTACTGATAGGGGTCCACTCTGTCTCGGAAATAATATTCTATACGCGCCTGTCAATCGGAAACGTACAACTACACTTTCCTACTGACAGGGGTCCACTTTGTATCGGAAATAATATTTTATACGCGCCTGTCAATCGGAAACGTACAACTACACTTTCCTACTGACAGGGGTCCACTTTGTATCGGAAATAATATTATATACCGGAATAGCTAGCCTACTTACTCCTATCTATTTTATTACAAACGGCTTTCCAATGATCAGACTGAGAACCACTCACCCTCTGTATCGGTAACGTTCAAACTCACGTTATACCACTCGGCTTGGCTTCGGAAAACTTGGTCTGCTCTGCTGGTTGGTCTCGCGTGACTGCTTCTACTTCGGTCTGCTCACAACTGACTTCTCAACTAGACTCTAGTCGGGAGCTTACCTAGCTATCCCCACCAAAGTTCAATCAGCGCTGCGCGATTCGTTTTCTGTACTTACAAAATATTTGTGAAGTGCCCACTTACTCTGGTGACGTCAGGTTCAGCTACGTCACGATCTGGTCTCCGGCTGGCTCTCGATCACCACTGCTTCCTCGCTGGTCTGACGGCGAACTGATTTCACGTTGCAATCCCTTCGCTTCAATAGCCGGTCGGGTGTGATTTTTATTGTTGTGGAGAGGGAGTTGTCGTCTGATTGAACTCGGGACATGGCGGGACCCAGGAATAACGCTTAGGTTAGCGGGACGCGGGCATGCTGATGGTTTTATGTATTCAGGGGTGAATCACGGAATATATTTAAACAAGAATGGTATTTTTAAGTCAATTAATAACGGAGATAGGGTTCTTTTTAATATTTGTTGCTTCTGCCTTATTTATACCTAAAAATAAAATAGTAACTTCGTTACACACTCTTCCCACTTCGGGAAAAAAAAAGAAAAAATGATAATTTTTTTTTTCCATACTTCACTTTTTTTTTATAAATCAGGTACATAAGAAAAGTAACAACCTAATAATAAATAAATAAAAAAAAAATAAAAATCAAATTTCTAGCGGGGTCAGATGCCTGCCCCTGTGGATGGACGAACCCTGTATTTTAGGGGCAGGTACACCTGGTACAAAATAATGGCAAAAAAAAAATTAAACATCTTCCTGCTTCGGCGTCTGTTGTTGCTCCTTCTCCGGGGGTTGGGCTTCAACGTCGGTGATGATCGAAGGGATGTGGGCATCCGCAGTCCGGGCAAGTTATGGTCTGTCGAGGGTACGGACACTGGTATCGGTGACACGGCTTTTTTCTCTCCGAGGTGGCGGATCGGCTTCGCTTGACCCGCGGCGTAGAAAGTGAACCACAGAGGCAGTCACGGGACAGGACATCTTTCAGACCACAGCGTGAACAGAATAAAACGGGTTTCTTCCGGGGACAGTCGTTTCGGATATGTCCGGATCTTCCACATCTCCAGCATAATGTTTGATCTACCGGTAGGTATACGGGAGGAGGTATCGGGGCGAGGGGTTGGTTGTTCTTTTCCCAAACTCGGAGCATGTGATCAGCCGTCCAGAATTCGTCCCTGAACGGATCTTCTTCGGGATGTTCCAAGAAGTAGGGGTGAGTCGGGCTGTCTGGTGTGCCGGTACTGGTCCCGGCCCGGTTCTGGCGCATCCTGGCTGAGGGTTGGTCTTCCTTAGGCTTAGCGCCGGTGGTTGATGTGGTCGTGTTTGGATCTGGTGCGGGCACTATGGGTAGGCTCAATGCGGTCTCGAGCTGGTGTAGGCACGGTGGGTAGGTTCAACGAGGTATCGGCTTCCTGCATTGCCTCCAGAAGATCGGCGGCCAATGTATCGGTCGTGGCTTCCAGAGGGTCAATTAGAATTTCTAAGGTAACCATGGCTGGCTCTGTAACAGATATCTTGTGTATATTTTAGCAGTACGTGTGTGAAGATAAAAAAAACGCTTGAAAGACCTGCGGAAACTTTCTTCGTTTGGAATAAATACAACGGGAAATATTCGCCCCTTTTTAATATGAAAAAAAAACAAAAGAAGTATAACGTAACAATCGGTGTGAAAATCAACAAAAAAAAATTATGAAACTAAAAAGAAAATAGGTGCTTCAGTCTTCCTTGGGCGGTAGGCATA
This sequence comes from Chrysolina haemoptera, assembly GCA_958298965.1. Classification (NCBI taxonomy): domain Eukaryota; kingdom Metazoa; phylum Arthropoda; class Insecta; order Coleoptera; family Chrysomelidae; genus Chrysolina; species Chrysolina haemoptera. The sequence goes on from OY282584.1 coordinate 25,322,968, forward strand.
TCCTCAAGAAGGTACCATCGGATGCCTGGAGGCGGTAACGGTATTTCCCTGTTGGGTAATCTGGGGGGCGGAGCGAGCTCAGGGCGGCCTTGAGTTCGGGCGCTAGTGGTTGCCCCTTCGGAGTCTCTCGGATGGCGAGGATCAACCGGTCCAGAGTATCCTGGGGTGTCGCTAGAGATGGGGTTGCGGTGAGGTGGGGAGATAGAGCAGGTTGCTGTAGCGGTAGTACGTGGCGGTTTGTGGGTGACGTTGGGGGCAGGGGAATGTCGCCAATTGCCTGGGGCTGATTCTCGGGCAGCGGGGTTAGTGTGGGAGAAACTTCTGCTACGGGAAGCGGGGGAAAAAAAGGTATTTCGGGGATGTGCAGGATAGGCACCTGACCAGTGTTTGGAACGAACGGTGGAGGAGGCGGTGGTGAAGCAACAGAGAATATTAGATGCGGTTGCTCTTCTAATCGTAAGGTCTTGGGAGTAGTTTTCTTGGCTGCTAGTGCCGGGTTTTGGGGCAGTGGCGGAGGTTCGCTGGTATTCACCAAAAGCATCAGGGGAGACGAAAATCCTCTGGGTAGGAGCCATGGCATGTCCTGGGGATTCGGAGGGGAGCCAGCGGTGAGAGGGTGTGAGGGTGATTGGTGTATTGGACGTATTCCAAGACTGGGAGCGGACCGGGGGGTGGTTTGAGGGGGTCGACGGGGGTGGTTTCGGGCCATAGGGGCTGGTCTTGTGGGGGTCCGTTCTGGTGCTTGGTCTGGGTTGCGTCGGAAACGTTGGGCCAGTTCGCGTGCCAAAGCTTTACATATTTGGGACTGGGTCGCCACCTGCTTGTTTCGTCTGGTCGCATCTTTTCTTGGGATTGTCACCTCCTTTGGAGGTTTGGCTTTCCTTGGTGGTTCCCCGGGGCAACGTTTCGGCATCGTAAAGCTGAAAAGGAGTCGTTAAGTATTATGATAGTTCCCGGTCTGTGGCGTGGGCCGGACGTAGATCTTTGACATGAACACGCAGGAGCCGTTTGCCATTTCGACTTCTGAGGTTGTACACCACAGGTGACAGGACATGCGTTACCGTATATGGACCGGAATATTTCGGGGCGAGTTTCGCGGCGAAACCCTTTTCGGCGGAGGATAATTGTTGTTCGCGTTTCATTACTTGATCCCCGATGTGACAACGCCACTCTCGGCGTCTTAGGTTGTAATGGCGGCTCTGGGTAGTAAAGGCTTTGTCGAGGTTTACTCTTACTAACTCAAATGTTTCTTGTAGGCGGTGCAGTCTTTCGGTATGTTGAATGGTCTCGGTTTGTCCTGGTTCTTCGAAAAATTCTTGTTCCCTTGTAGGTGGAACGCGGTAGACGGCATTTGGTACTTCTAATTCCCTTCCAAAGTTCAGAAATGCGGGTGAGTGTCCAGTGGAGTCTTGGCGGGCAGTGTTTATTGCAAACTGCAGCTCAGGCAGATACAAGTCCCACTTACGGTGATCTTGCTCACAAAACTGGGCGATCATCGTCTTCAGAGTCTTGTTGGCCCTTTCCACGGGATTGGCCTGCGGAGTGTACGGAGGGGTGCGACGGTGTGTGATGCCTAAGTCTTTTAGCTTTCCCTCAAATAAGTGTCCGGTAAACTGGGTGCCATTGTCGCTGAGTACAACCTTGGGGCATCCGAAACGAGTGACTATTTCCTCATACAACGCCTGGGTAACGGCCTTGGCTGTGGCTTTACGGATTGGTCGACATTGTACCCACTTCGTAAATCGGTCCTGGAAGACCACTAAGAAAGTATTTCCCTTGGTCGAGCGGGGCAGAGGGCCCATTAAATCGGTGCTGACGCACTCCCAGGGCTGATGATTACGTGACGGTTGCATTTTACCGGCTGGCTTCATCTGGGGAGTCTTGAATCTTAGACAGGAATCACAGCTGCGGACATACTTGGTAACATCCCGGAACATTCCTGGCCAATAGTAATGAGTCGCAATCATGGCGATGGTCTTTGCGATGCCCATGTGTCCAGCGGTAGGTGCATTGTGCATTTCTTTGAGCACGTCCAGTCGTTTTGTTTTGGGGACGCACATTTTCCACGGGTCGGCTAATTCGGGCTCGGTGAGGTCCTGGGAGTCCCAGAAATGCCGGTATAGACGGTCCTCTCGGATACAATAGTCGGGAAATGCCTCTGGATTCCGTAGTACGTCCTCCTTTTTCTTCTGATACCATGAACATCCCGTCAACGGCTCAATCGTAGCTAATTCTTCAACAATTTCCTCATTGCCTCCTCGAGGTTGCCTGGACAATGCATCGGCTACTTTGTTCAACCCCCCTCGGCGATACTGGATATTAAAGTCAAATTGTTGTAGGAACATGCTCCATCTGGCAAGACGGCCAGCCGGGCTTTTGATAGAGTGAAGCCAACGGAGTGACTGGTGATCAGTGAGGACTTTGAACCGATATCCTTCGAGGTATGGGCGCATCTTTTCTATGCCCCAGACGATACCTAGGCATTCTTTTTCCGTCACGGAGTAAGCTCGTTCAGGGGATGTCAGTGACCTACTGGCATATGCTATAACATATTCTTCCCCATCGATATCCTGGGTTAACACGGCCCCGAGGCCTTGGTCGGAAGCGTTGGTTCGCAAGGTGAAGGGCTTGTCGAAATCAGGACAAGCAAGGACGGGGGCTTCGGTCAGGCTCTTTTTCAACTTTTGGAAAGCTTCCTCTTGTTCGGGTCCCCAGTTCCAACGATGGTGCTTCTTAAGCAGGCGGTGCAATGGGGCGGCTATTTCGGAAAAAGCAGGCACAAACCTTCGGTACCACGAAGCCATTCCTAAAAAACGTCTTAAACCCCGCACTGTGGTTGGGGCGGTCAACTCCACGATCGAAGCCACCTTTTCTGGGTCTGTTCGGATCCCTTCGGATGTCACTACGTGGCCGAGGTACTTGAGGGACCTCCTTCCAAACTGACATTTCTCTGGGTTGACTCGTAAGTTGGCGGTTCGAAGGCGGCGGAAGACTTCCTGCAAATTGGATAGGTGTTCTTCGAACGTACTCCCTAGCACGATGATGTCGTCTAGGTATGCGAAGCAGTACGGGTCCATTTCAGGCCCAATGATCTTATCCATCAAACGCTGGAACGTGGCGGGGGCGGCATGAAGTCCAAAGGGCATTACTCTGAATTGATATAATCCTTTTCCGGGAACTGTGAATGCGGTGACGGGTTTACTGTCCTCTGATAGCGCCACTTGCCAGTAACCTTGACGGAGATCGATACTGGAGATATATCTTGCTTTTCGAAGTTTATCCAAAACGGCGTTTATGAAGGGGAGTGGGTAAGCATCTTTCTCGGAGACGGAGTTAACCTTCTGAAAGTCGATACAGAACCTTGGTTTGCCATCCTTCTTCCGCACGATGACAACCGGCGAGCTCCATGGGCTCTGTGACGGTTCTATTATGCCTTCGGCCAACATCCTATCAACTTCTTGGTTGATTACTTCCTGCATTCGGGGGTTCTGTGGTCGGTAACGCTGTTTTATTGGTTCCGGGTTGAGAAGACGGACCCGGTGTTCAATCAACGGCGTGACTCCTTGTATTTCATCGAATGTCGGTAACTCCTCCTGTAGGAAGGTGTAGGTGTATCTCCTCCTCATTGGTGAGAGTCAGGGGCGGCCTTGTCTCAGCGATACCAATAGGAAAGCAAGGGACGGACCGAGTTTCCATGGCTACGGGGCGTTGCTTCACTAAGATTAGACCACTTCCTAAATCCAAGCGGAACTGTCTCTTCCGGAGGATGTCCATTCCAATGACCATATCAGAGGAGAGTCCGCATAGGTGCCCGAATGTCTCTTCAAAACGATACTCATCGAACTCTAAGACTACCTGGTATGTTGCCGGGATGATGACGGTATCTCCATTGGCCAGACGTGCTGAGCTGGCAATTGTTGAGTGTTTCGGTACTCCCAACAAGTCCCATTGCTCAGCTATCCTGTCTCCCACATAGGAAATTACAGCACCGGTATCAATCAGGGCTTCGACGATGCCACCCGGAACCTTTATCTGGATATGAGGGTGGTAGTCTTCATAGTGGTTGGTGCTGTGAGGTACGGAGTAACGGTGGCGGGTTTCTTCTCGGGTCGGAATGACTGTGTTTGAGGCATCGTGTGGGCTTTGCTGCACAGGCCTCAGGTTACTGCAGCGCCCTATTGGTTTCCCGGCCGTGGACAAGGACAGTCGCGTGACATCACCCCATCCCTCTTGCATCGGGAACAAAAGAGTCTGGGGGCGGCCTGACACTGGTTTCGGAAGTGTCCTCTCTGCCCACAACGCCAGCACTCTGGCACCCTCTCAGCGGGTTGGACAGCTGCGGGGGCGACGATATTGTTTCCGCTCGTACTGGGGCGGTCTCTCGTGTTGCCAGCGGTCCACGCATTCCTTTGGTTGCCAAGTCCGGGGGAGGCAGGTGGTGGTTGGTATGGGAGGGAGCGAGGAGGCAGTCTGGCTGATTTTGCTTCTTCGGATCTGGTGTGAGGGGGTGGTCCGGTTTTCTGGGTCATTTCTATCTCCATCCTTAGCAGTTCGTATGCTCTGGTGATAGCTGAGAATTCCTGGACATCCCTGAAATCGGTAGGACGGATCTGGCGTCGGAATTCAGGGTGCAGGTTCCGGTATAACCAGTTCAGCTCCTGTGCCGGTGTCATCCCTCCGTGGCGTCGGATTAACGTCTGCAGATCGGTGATGTAGTCGGAAGCGCTCTCCTGTAGTTGGTGTGTCCTCCGGCTGATGGCCCCCTCCAGATCAATGAGGTAGTTGACCGGGAAGAAGAACTTCTGGAATGCGGTGCAGAACGCGGTCCAGTCAGCCCATCTGGTCCTGAACCATAAGGAGGGCATTCCTTGAAGTAGTTCAGGCATCGCTTGCAGGAGTCGGTCTGGAGGAATGCACTGGGACGCACGGATCTCTTCTAACCGTTCCAGGAAGGTGGCGGGGTCCTGGCTTCCATCGAAGTAGATGTTCCAGTCCTTGGTTCTCAGAGGCGGCAGCATGGGGCTGGGTGGCGGTCCTGGCTGAGGTCGAGTCGACTGGATCCCGACCAAGGTTCCATGGAACAGGCTTGGAACGGTCCGTCCGCCCGTACTCGTCACCGTGATGGTCGGTGGTGTGGTGGTCACTGTTGTCACTACGGATGTAGTTGGGAACACAAACATTGTGGTAATCGGGGCAGGCGAAGCTCGGCCTTCTCGGATGAACTTGGCTAGGCGTCGTCGCTTCTCATCAACGGTGCCGGTAGTCTCTAGCCGAAACTTGGACAATTTGGCGTCAAGCTCATCCTTCCTTAGCAGGTATATCCATCCTACGCGGGTGTCGGTTGTCCCACCTGCTCCAAATAGTTTTTGAATTCCGGTTGGGTCCTCCTGTGTGTCAGATTCGTCGCCGGACATCTTTCTTCACAACTTCGGAGAACGTCGGTATTGCTGGTTTCACAGTCAGGCACTTACTTTCTCTTGATCGGCTTTTATCTCGGTTACGGTGCTTCCAATCGGTGAACGGATGGCTGCAGTCGCTTCCGCGTACCCAAAAACCTAATAAAAGAGGTGTCACAAGCTAGGATACCTCTTTTGGACCGAAGTTGAAAATTTGTCAAAATGACAGCTCGGCGGTTTTTGATGTATTTCGATGTATTTTCCCCTCAGGAAGCGTTTTGGAGCAGTTTCAGCTGGCTAACTCAACGGATTCACCATATCTTCTCCAAATAAATTTTTACTCGACTTTCGGAAATCAGCGGACTCGGTATACCATAAAAAAGTGTCCCTGCTCGGGCGCCAAATTTGTGACGCTCTTGCGTCGGGACGTGTCACTTTGACTCCCGAGTCCAGGTTACGGATTGCCTCGGGCGCCACCTCTGGTTAACGTGTGAAGGTCCACTTGCTCCGGGCAGCCTCAGTTGGAGAAAAGTATACTCCAGGGGTCACTTATGGTGTGGACCGACTTACAGAAAGGCAGGCTTTAATTGCCCTTGCTGGCTTATAGTCCTGGGTACCTGCTGCTAGTAGTTATTAGCTCAAAAGCAATTATTATTAAGGAGTAATTATCAAATAAAAGAAACACCAAAATACGATATACACAGTTTTTATTTAAAATACGTGCGGTTTTATGGTGTACACAGGCAACTATCAAAATATCACTCTCTAAGTAAAAGGCGGAAGCAACACTCTAAATAATTTCGCAATCCCAAGCGGAGTCTCTAAATGTGCACTAACGGTTAAACAAGCAACGGGGGAAATAGCGGTTAAACAAGCAACGGGGGAAATAGCGGTTAAGCAAGCAACGGGTGGATAGCGGTTACTGGTTATCAAAGCTCTAAGTTCAGCCAAAGCCCTAAGTTCTACCAATACTCTACCTCTTGAGCTCGTAGCCCTCAGTCCTGATAGCCTATATTGATGCCCTATGCCGGAATATTGATCCTACGCGTCCGTTAATTGGAAACGTACAACTACACTTTCCTATTAACAGGGGTCCACTCTGAATCGAAATTAATACTCTTTACGCGCCTGTCAATCGGAAACGTACAACTACACTTTCCTACTGATAGGGGTCCACTCTGTCTCGGAAATAATATTCTATACGCGCCTGTCAATCGGAAACGTACAACTACACTTTCCTACTGACAGGGGTCCACTTTGTATCGGAAATAATATTTTATACGCGCCTGTCAATCGGAAACGTACAACTACACTTTCCTACTGACAGGGGTCCACTTTGTATCGGAAATAATATTTTATACGCGCCTGTCAATCGGAAACGTACAACTACACTTTCCTACTGACAGGGGTCCACTTTGTATCGGAAATAATATTATATACCGGAATAGCTAGCCTACTTACTCCTATCTATTTTATTACAAACGGCTTTCCAATGATCAGACTGAGAACCACTCACCCTCTGTATCGGTAACGTTCAAACTCACGTTATACCACTCGGCTTGGCTTCGGAAAACTTGGTCTGCTCTGCTGGTTGGTCTCGCGTGACTGCTTCTACTTCGGTCTGCTCACAACTGACTTCTCAACTAGACTCTAGTCGGGAGCTTACCTAGCTATCCCCACCAAAGTTCAATCAGCGCTGCGCGATTCGTTTTCTGTACTTACAAAATATTTGTGAAGTGCCCACTTACTCTGGTGACGTCAGGTTCAGCTACGTCACGATCTGGTCTCCGGCTGGCTCTCGATCACCACTGCTTTCTCGCTGGTCTGACGGCGAACTGATTTCACGTTGCAATCCCTTCGCTTCAATAGCCGGTCGGGTGTGATTTTTATTGTTGTGGAGAGGGAGTTGTCGTCTGATTGAACTCGGGACATAGCGGGACCCAGGAATAACGCTTAGGTTAGCGGGACGCGGGCATGCTGATGGTTTTATGTATTCAGGGGTGAATCACGGAATATATTTAAACAAGAATGGTATTTTTAAGTCAATTAATAACGGAGATAGGGTTCTTTTTAATATTTGTTGCTTCTGCCTTATTTATACCTAAAAATAAAATAGTAACTTCGTTATAGCACCAAAATTACAAAAACCAAACCAGATATTGAAAAGTGTGTACGAACAATATCATTGTACTCGATCAGGCAAACAAAAAGTTATGGGGGAACATTTTACATATCTCGAAAAAAAAAAAAAAAAAAAAATTGTGACTGTACTCGGCGTAAAAAAATTCGTCGGGCGAATATTTTCGTTTCGTCGAATTTGAATATTTCCGTATATATGTATACACACTATAATGTGAAATACAAGTGAAATATGAAATAAAACTATGTATAATCTAAAAGGTCTTCTGCTCATAGAGGAGAACATAGTCTCGTGAGTGATTTAGATGGAATTGAGGTAACACGTGAATCATTATATTCTTGCCACGTACTCGCAGATATTCACAGTAGGCTTCGTAATTTCCGCTCTAGGTAATTCCACTATTTATTTATTTTCATGAAAGCACCAAAATCTCAACAACTAAACCAGATATGGAAAAATGTCTAGGTACAATTTCATTGTACCCGATCAGGTCAACAAAAAGTTATGGGTGAAAATTTTTCACATGCCGAAAAAAAACATTGCGACAGATCTTGGCGTAAAAAAATTCTTCGGGACCTGGCCAATATTTTCGTTTCTATGAATTTGAATAATTCCGTATATATACATAATTTAATGTTAAATACAAATTAAAAATTAAATAAAACTAAGTATAATTCAAAAGGTCTTCCTGCACATAAAACAGAACATAGGGATTTTGCTCATGAGAGATTAAGATGAAATTGGGGGCAACACGTGAATCATTATATTCATGCCACGTGCTCGCGGATGTCTATAGTAGGCTATGTAGAGTCCGCTGTTGGTAGTTCCACCATGATGTAATTATTTTCATGAAAGGTCTTCCTGCTCATAGAAGAGAACATAGGCCTTTTTTCTCATGAGGGATTCAGATGAAATTGTGGTTACACGTGAATCATGACATTCATGCCACGTGCATTCCGTTGTAGGTTCACTATGATGTAATAATTTTTATCAAACTGAGACTGAACTTGGCGTAAACAAATTCTTTTTTTTTTGAAAGGGGGCAGGGGGGAGGGAAATCATCTGCGTACAACTCAGATAACTGGTTTAAGTATGCGACCAAAACTGAACTTTTAGGAAAGTGAAAGAGAAAAGTTATGCGCAGTGGGTGGCATTAACCATACTACCATACATGTCGATGATTCTCTGTCATATATGCACTGAAAATGTTCTCTACACTAGAAAACTGGATGCGCATAGGTTTTTTATTGAATATATAGATGCGCAGTTGCATTCACTACTTCCGTTATGAATTATATTACATGGCTGCTAATGAAAAAATCACAATTTTCAAATAAATATCCCCTCTCCAACCAACTAAAATACTCAAGAAAGAGATGAAGTGTATATGAGAGCATTTTTAACAACAGGGGAGTGTTCGGAAAATGAATTTTCGTTACTACGCATTTCTGTAAACTCCCGTTTACGCATTAAACCAAAATGAAGCTATTTCAAAATTTGGGGCAAAAATGTATGCGCAGTTGAAGGTTTTGGTTACATTTTGAGTCAATTCATATACATCACAACGAATTTTGGTGAAATACTATAGCTGGGAAAAATGGAAGCGCACTAGTTTTTCATTGAACATTTTGATGCACAGTTGGGCTTGCCACTTTCATTTTAATAGAAAATATATATCTCACTCTTTGAAAGTATATTTTGAAGCTGAAATACACCCTGGAAAGCGAATATGTTTTATATGTGTGTCTGAAAATATGTTGCAATAGACATAAGAAATTTCAGAGTATTTAAAAAAATCTCACATGTGCAGTTAGGGACATCAGACATTTCCAAACACAGTTTCTTTGAAATGTACACGCTAGTAGTATGTATACCACTTGAATAATTTTTTTTGAGCCATTATTCACTATAGAGCTATCGATTATCAAATGAATAAAACATATTTTCATTTAAAATATATACTTGTCTTTTTTCCCTATTATTATGCTATATGTAATACAATCTAATATAAACATCCCGACTCAAAGTCTCTAAGTCCAATCGCATGCATCTTCCAATCGGATAACCTCTTCCCCGTCATCTTCCTCAGACAATTGCGCCGGACACCACCAATGGCTTTGATCTGGTAAATTTTCCCAGTCCAATTCTATTGTTGAACAATCGTTGAACATGTCATTCGGCGGTTCGTATTCCTGAACAGAAACACAAGCAACACTTCTACACCGATACACATCACTGAAACTGTCTGCAGGGCCATATTCCGGAATTCGGGAATTTGCAATCGCTGTGTAAAATTATATTTTATTTAAAATTTGTGTTGCAGAACAAGCAAGTGTCAATTAGGCGCACTTGACAAACAGTCATTCCACAAGCCACAGTCGTAATCGGGAATATTATTAAAGTCCGTTTTATAATGCAGATCTACATTGTTATAATGTCCACTATCGACTGATCGACTACAGTGGTACAACATGAAGCACTTGTGGCATAGAACCTTACGATCCTCGGTAGTTGTTACCACCATCCAGCATGAAATTAGAGAACAATACATATTTCTACCGACATCCCTCACACTGTTTATATTTTTGAACACACACCTGTATTCACCATCTACGTCAGGACCATCTTCATACACCCCTTCATCCTCACTAGAACCATCATCATCGTTAGCGGCAACTGCAATAGCTCCTTCTGCCGCAACATCTGCTTCTTCAACAACTTCCACGGCTGCAACTTCTTCGGCTATTTCGTCCATTGCTGCAACTTCTTCAGCTATGTCATCGTCCACTTCTACATCTTCTTCGACATGATTTATATCGATAGCCACTAGGTCTCGAAACACACTCATTCTCTCATTTTGTTGAGCTGCCATTTCAATACGAACTACTCTGATATTTCAATGAAACTGATGCAGAGGTGGTATTCGTCCTCTCCTTATATGGTTTTTTCCAAGACTGTGAGGGGATGAAGGTCATTTCAAATTCGAAGGTCACCCGTTGCTCGAAGGTCGTTTGAGATACGAAGGTCGTTTGGTGTTCGAAGGTCACTACATATTCGAAGGTCACTCCATATTCGAAGGTCATTTAGTACTCGAATGTCATTTGAAAGTCACTCAACATGAAGGTCACTGGACTTCAAGACCTTCGGAGGATACTTAGGTGGAGGGGATATCGGATTGTACATAATGAGGGTCGATGAATGAGGTGAATCATTCTATTCAAGTTTTTATAGCACACAAGTTTCATCATTTCTAGATATGTCGACATCAAGAGAGTGGGATTCTAAGCCAAAAATTGCAGTGTATTTATTAGTGATTGATAAAAATTTGTCGTGTCACAACTGTGACATTGCATGGCCACCAAGTTTTATCAATACCTGCACTGGAATGTGTCAAGAGTGTGAAAGAATAAACCCTCCGAAGACTCCAAAAAAAGTGACGAAATGGTTCGGTTTATGGACGGAATGCCGAAAGTGTGGTGAAAGAATGGACACCACAAACTTTGGTATCATCAGAGAAGACTGTAGGGATTGCAAAGCAGAGGAGACCTTGGATTTCCAGCGATGTACAAATTGTGACAGATACTAAACAGACTGTTGAAAAAACCTATGCAACAGTGTCGAACAGGGTTGACATTATGTGAATGTGTCGGCTTTTTTTTCAAAGACAGAATAGACCATCTGCTCAAATGCTGGTGTTTGAACGAGGTTCTAATAAGGAGATACATCTATGAATCGATTGAACATCAATAAACACTTTGTATGGCTAACGAAAAATGAAAAAATTGCACCAACTATTGTTCATTTTTTATTCATTTATAATAGTGAGAGAAACATATCAACGATTTCACTATAAATATATAACTCATAAAATTCACAAATCGAGTTAATATCAGTTTATGGCTCTTTGATGAAAAAATACAGATATTCAATTATACGATCGAACCTTTATCAATCCATGAGTTTTTGTCGTTGGGAAACCCAAGCCATTTCACCATTACTTTCCCATGATTCCTCTTCAAATTTTTTTCCACCAAGTAAATGTCGGGCTGCTTCGTTTTACTCAACTCCATTTCATAAAACAGCCTTATATTGGTTTCTTATCCATGTCTTCAAGCTCATAGGTTACAGGCATTGTACTATTTACCTTAACGATTTTAAAAAGTTCAGTTGTGAAATTTGCTGTATAACCTTTATCGAATATGCTCTTTTACTTGCTTATTCGAACTACGTCTCCTATTTTGAATTTACCTCTTTTATATTTCGCATGTATTTTGGCGTGTTTATACAAATTCAGTTTCGTGGATGATGTCACTTCAACAGGCTTCATTCCAATGCTGCTATAAATTTTATTGTTGTACTGATCCTTTATGTGCGGAAGAATTTTCAACCACTTGTGATGCCCTTGAACTGAAAACTCCTTATACAACCAACTTTTCAATGTCCTAATAACTCGTTCAGCAATTGCCGCTTTTTTAGTACTGAATGTCGAATAATGATTGATTAGGTGTAATTTTGTATTATAAAATTCAGTGCCTTGGTCGGATTGCAAGTTCTTCGGTGTGTACCCTGCGTCTTTCAACACACTCTCCATTGCTGCGGTAACGGATTTTTCAGTTTTATTTTTCAGCGGTCTTGACCATACAAACTTTGAATAACAGTTTATTACGATGAGGATATAGCTATAACCTTTATGCATATGGTTGCATCTCCATCAGATCCATCTGTCATAAATCTGAAAACCCTTTAATTATGGTCTTCCTTCGTGAAAAATTTCGTCGAGCTGGCCAATGCAGTTCCTCAACAAGTTGCCTTTTAGCGGCACTCATTTCAACTCTCTATGACGGAAGTCGGTTCCCAGGAAGGCGGTAAAGCTAATTGCCCAGTCCTCCAGTGTTTAGGTGGAGCTTTGGTTGTTGACTGTTCTACTTTGACGATTCGCTTTTCTAAAGTATGGATTAACTGCTCCAGTTTGGAAATTTGCTCGTTTGAGCTATCCGACTTCTTGCCGATGACAAATCTGAGTTCAGTAATTTTGGAATCAAAATATGCTCTTGCTTCACGAATTACTGATGATACTGATTCTTGCACAGCGGACAGGGTCAACTCCTTAGTATCTTTTATGCGGTCATCAACATAGCCCTTAGTGGTAGCATCTTTCGTGTCGGAGGGTTCACCAATATTCCGCAGACGCTTATACTGAATATTATAATTTCCATTTGGTGTGAGGATGAATCCAACTCCTGATCTTCCAACAATCACCTTTACACCACCCCGTCTACGACCAAATTTGTCGATTGTGTTATTCATCGTTGAAATATCTTGAGAAGAATGATCATAATTCACACACTCAGGAAATAATATAATAATAATAATAATAATAATAATAATAATAATCGTCTTTATTTCTTCAAAATGAAAACATTTACAGAAACATATTATAAATTTTTATAACTGAGAAGAAAAGGGCGAAGTTCAGTCTAAGAGAGTAGAGTACTCCCATAGACTGCTCTTCCACTCAACCCTACATACACCTTCAGTAGATTATACCCTCTTCGCGCAATTCTTCTATTATTGATAATATTTCATTATCATGCCCTGTATGTCCAGCCATTTTTGAACTCCAAAAGAGTCGAAGCCTGTCGATTAATTCATCCAAGCTATTCCAATAAATGTAACTTATGGGTTTGTTTCCACCAAATAGTTTTCGTGACGGTATTTTCATTATTCCAGCACCTCCTATAGAAAGGTTTTCCAATGTGTTGTCAGATAATAATGGCTTGATTATTTTTTGATATTTCTTCCATTTATTAGGCAATAAACCCTGTGCTTGGTCGTGATTTTTATATGCTGCTTTTGTTAATCTGAGTATGTCACCATATGTATTTAGCTCAGTAGTAGACATATTTTCCGGAGGTACTTTCATGAATATCAACCTGTATAATTTGGATGTGCTTTGGTAAGTACCAATGGTCCTACCATCTTTACTGAATACAATTTTCCTTCATTAAAGTCTACATTGGAAGAGCCCATTTTTAGCATATTCGTAATGGGGTCTAAACCGAACACCAAATATCGTATCATATGAATTTATATATAATTTCCAGATAACAACTTTTGAATATGGCTGGAGACTTCCTCATTACTGACCGCTACCTTTGGTGATTCGAGGTCTGTAGTTACCATTGAGGATGATGGAGTATGTATTATCGATGTTTCTTCAGCATTATATTTTACATCTTTGTCATCACTTTCCATAAAATTTTATTTTGGGAGCGGGGTACTACTCTCTATGGGTTTGGTAAATTTTTTTGAGTGGCTCAGCACCGGTAAAGGATTTATTTTGGACGTATTAGATGATATAGTTTTCAGTGGTTCGATTATTGGTTCATATATTTTTGAAAGTGCCACTTGGTCGCTTATGCGGTTATTTTTAATATAATTAAATTTTTTTCGAACTGCCTCCGTTGCCTCAATTAATTTCCGCTTCAAATCCATTTCATCGCTTTTTTGTTCGTCCGTAGTATTGACGTTTTGAATGCTAACGTATCACTGACCTGTTCAACTTCAGATTGAGCCGAATATTGAAAAACATTAGAAATATATGAAATTGTCAAACCCTTTACGGTAACGACCTTCTTGTAGTTCTCTGTCTTTGTCGAATAACTAGAAATTCATATGCCTAAACGTCATATCTGGCGATACATGATCAGAAAAAATGTGGTTGAGATTCATGTCATCCTGTTTGAATGTTACAATGAAATTTGAATTATCTCTGATCAATTGCTTCGGAACACGGAAATATGTTTGGGCTAGATAAAAACAGTCAACATTTTTATGGCGACCCATACTAAAATATGCTCTAATAACATCTTGCTCTTCACACATAACATCATCAAAGATGAATACCGAATCAGGTTTAGCCTCTGATGATTCTACTATTCCAGACGTGACATTTCCAAAAGAATAAAATCCCAATCCATCAATCGCTTCAACACTCCTCGTAAATACTTTTATTTGATACAGAGATTTTGAATAAACATACACATTCGCCAATCGCAATCCCAGCGGGCGAGTTAGTAAAGAAATCATCACATTTGTCTTCCCACAATTCGAAGGTCCAATAATGAGACCCCTAATTGATAATGGAAGGAGAGATCCATGGCATCGTTCACTGTGCCTCCCCAGTCCATCATTTACTTTTTCGTCAAAATTATCGATTTTAAACTCATGTTTCTGTTTCACAATGCGCATTGTATGACAGCTAGAGACTATATAAGTGCAGTGCTTCGCTGAATCTTTTATTTAAATGACAAAACTCAATCAGAACGGTTGTAAACGTAAACAATGAGGTTGGCAAGAGGAGATCCCGGCATAAATAAACTAGATTTCGCATGCAAGGAGCACGATATTGCTTATTAACTGAAGGCAGACCAGAAGCTTGAAGAAGCTGTTTGGAGCAGATTCAAAGACAAAAACGCTTCTCTTGGGGAGAAAGGTTCTGCTTGGTTGGTTACAAATATAATGACGGGAAAGCGACGATTTAGTATGGGATGCGAGTCAACTAAACCGTGTAACCAGGGGAATATTCGAGCTATGAGAAAAATTAAGAGGAAAAAAGCAAAAAATATTAGAAAGGTTCTGGCATTGTAAAAAAGGTGCGAGATGTTTTACGTGAACCAGGAGGAGGTAAATTTGTTGCAGATAATTTGAGAAAAGCCACCCAAATCGCGCTGGAAGCAGCCCGTAAATACACAAGAGAGGCATGAGGAAAAAATAAAATTCGTACACCTCGGGTGATACCAATTCCCAAAGTTGGTGGAATTCTACCACTCATACCAATATTTGCTGGGTTATCAGCACTTGGCACTCTTACTGGAGCAGCAGCAGGTATAACTAAAGCAGTACAAGCAGCAAGAGCTAGTAGAGACCAGTTGAATGAGTCAAACCGCCACAATAAGTACATGGAAGCTATTGCTCTCGGTAAAAGTGGCAAAGGAATGTATTTGAAACCATACCGCAAAGGTCTAGGATTATATTTAAAGCATCAGAATTCAAAAAATCTATAAATATGCTACCCCGGAGAGCTCTTTCTGACACTGACATCAAATTCATCGCTAAGAAAATGAAAATTACAAATTTTCGTGGTGTATTTATGCGTGACGATCTTCCAGTTTCAGAACAGCATCGATGTGAATCCGCAGTAGTTAATTTAGATAGCCGAGACGGCCCAGGAACACACTGGGTGGCATATAAAAAAATAGAGGATAAGTGCAATACTATGACAGCTTTGGTGATTTACCTCCCCCCAAAGAACTAATTCGTTATTTTCACAGAGGCCCAAAACCAGCTAGTGAAATTTGCTATAACTATGAGCGACACCAGCGGTTCAATACAGTGTGGTGTGGTCATTTGTGTCTGCAGTTTCTATACGGTAAGCCACTATGGACAAAACCCCTATTCAGGATAGAGAAAGCATCAGTTTGAATAATATGAGTAAACAACAACTTTCTGATATGCCCAAAGAAGTATTGATTGGATGTGCTGCTGGGGAAATTGCGTCAGTGTGGGATAAACTACCACCACACCTTCAAAATGATATTGATTAAAGTATCAGGAGCATTATAATGATGTCGATACTTGCAGTTCATCTGATGTGAATGATGGACCAATACCCCGAAAAATATTTTGTTGCTATTGTAAAGTGAAGGATGTAAATGTAGTAGCAAAAAATGATGTTGACACCCATTCAACATCACCACCCAAAAAGAGACGGATGCTGTATCATTTCTGTTTCCAGCAATAAAATGTCCTGGAATACTAACAATTGAACAGTCATGTCACAAACGTTCTCGCTATCAGGAGACTCAAGCGAGTTGAGCGCTAACTTTTACCCACCAGTCGAATTGGATACGAGTAGCAGTTATGGTTTGGGTTTACATGGTTTCTATTCCTACAATTCACTTTTCAATGTTACTGTGAAGAATAATGTGATCAGCTATTCAAAACGAATCAATTCTCCACCCATAACCATTAAAATTCCACCTGGCGCTTATGAAATTGATGAAATCAATAAAGTTATACAGCGATCCATTAGATCCAAAGAGAAACTGGCTGAAAATGTCACCAAAAAGAATATGGATGATGTGTTTCTCCTACATCCAAACAACAATACTCTGAAATGTGAAATGCGATCGAAATATTACATCAACCTCTTACATGAAAACTCTATCGCTGGTCTTTTAGGATTCGAGCCTAAGGTCTTTGGTATCGGTGAAACACATGAATCAACATTACCTGTGAATATCAACAATGTGATAATAATCCGTGTAGATTGTAACGTCACTTCTGGAGCGTATTTGAATGGTGAGGAATGTCACAGCATTTTCGATTTCGATATTGATGTCGAGCCAGGATACAAACTCACAAAGGAATCACGAAATATAATTTATATGCCAATCAAGCCCGAAGGCCGTCAGTATCTCGACAACATTACTCCAAGCAATTTGGACGATCGTGGGCATCTGATCAAGTTCAATGGTGAAAGAATAATTATAATATTGGAGTTAAAAAAATTGTAATATTGACATCTGCCAAGAAAATACCATGGGGTTTTGTTTTAATGTCCGGCGATTGAAACCAAAACGGTGTATGTACAATGGGGTTGAGGATCATGCTGATATAAACAAGAGAAAAATCATAAACCGATTCATTTCACGTGAGCCCGCTAAACCATCAGCTCTAGTAATCTAAACTTTCTGAAATCAATTGGCTTGAAGATCAGGAATACCAAGAAGAAATGAAACATGGCCGCTTTTACTACAAGCGATATGTTAGAAGTTTTTGAAGAGCCAATTTTCGATCATTCCCTGATTAGTTTGCATGAGCATACATATAAGCCGTATGGATCACCATATTATAAGAACTCGGACGAAATCAAAATTCCTATCAATTTTCAAGATCTAATTTTCGATATAGCAGACAGCTACATTTATATCGAGGAAAAATTCACACCTTCAGAGCCCAACAGACTTATTTTATCTTTCCAATAATGCTCTGGCTTTCTTGATTGATGAAATCCGCTACGAAATGGGTGGTGAACAAGTTGCAGTTGTACGAAAGCCAGGCATAACAACCACATTAAAAACTATGGTATCATGCGGAAAAATACATGAGAATAGTTTACTACCAATAGGTTGGGGTTTCAATCAGAATAAACAAGATATACTGGATCATGCAAGTAATTTTTTCAGCGGCAAACTGCCCCTAAAATACATTATGGGATTCGCTGAAGGGTATTTTGAATGTTAAGCAGGAACTCATTCTGATTAAAGCTCGATCCTTCAAAAATTCATTCATAGGCGAATCGATGCTGAACTGGAAATCACGAAAATAGAATGGAGAATCAGACATATTGTACCAGAAGATCGCCAGAAATTGAAGCTCTTGAACCGAATTAGTAAAAATAGTAGTGCCAAAGTCAAAATGGCCTACCGTATGTGGGATCTTTATGAGTTACCATCACTTCGTGATACAGCTTCAGGCATATGGGCTGTGAAAACTACCAATAGCCTCGAAAGGCCTCGATTCATCATTATCGGATTATTCCAAGACACAGATCATTCCGAAAATATTTCAAAAGATGCGACGAAGTTTATTAATGCAAATATAAATAATATCCGTTTATATTTCTAATTTTTAATTCTGAAGTATTTCCATACGAACGTTGGAATCTGGATTTCGATAAAAAATTGGACTCTTCAGCCTACTATGCTTATGAAAATTTCCAACGCAGTTACTACAACAAGCCTATGAGTGAACCAATGATGGATATTGGAAGCTTTCGGAATAATCCTCTTTTCGTCATCGATTGCTCCCATCAACCTGATGCCATGAAGTCATCCACCGTCGACATCAAAATTGAGTTCGAAACTCGAAAAACAAAATTTCCCACCAACACGAAAGTATATGCACTTATACAACACGACGCCAATTTGAGCTATAGTGCACTCAATGGTTCAATTCAGATTGGATTATCATAATATTTTTATTGATATGTATCTTATTTTTCATATTTTGAATGTATCATAATATAGTAGTAAATAAAAAAATACTTCCAATGTTGTTTTTATTTATAAAATGAATATTGATATATGCACACTAAAAATAATTTTCTATATAGACTGCAAAGCTTCACCACTTTCACGCACATCCCCTTCTTCTCCATCTGAGCTATACTCGTCTTTTCTCAGTTGATAATTTTCTGTTATATTTCCTGGTGAATATGCAATTAAGTCTGATAAAAATCTTCTCATTCCCGCTTCAATCATCCGCTTGCAATACTCATCCAAACTAATGAGTCCTTAGGAATATTTGTTACAGAACTTTACACCAAAGTCATATTTATTGCTGAGCTCCAAAACTCGTCGGACCTCCTCAACATCAAAACAAATGTTCATATTATAATTTGCCGAATGTAGTGCATCCCAACTCAAATCATTCAATTCACAACGCAATCTTTCAATTGCAGAATCTTTATCTACAGCCTCTGTCCACAACTCGCTGGGATATTGTATCCACATCTTTGTATGGAAGTTCTGAAAAATAAATAGTGACTATCAGTTTCAAACCATTATCACAAGGTATACCATACTCACCTTATGTTTTGAGTAGGTGGATTAACAATATTTTTATATTCTACCATGAATTTACATATTATAATTATACTTTTACTCTATCACATCGAACTTGACTACGATCGGGTTTTCGCACCAGAAAATTCCTGAGAACTCTGCCCTATATATGTTATCACCACTTTGATGAATTTATCATTTGAATAATCTCATCTGTTAATTGCTCTGTGACTCGTTCCGGAAGCCAGGATTTGAATTTGATATTGTTATCTTCCAACAGAATTATCTGAATAGATTTACCATATCTTGTAGAATACATTGACTTTTTTTCAACTTTATAAGCTTTACCGATCGTTAGTGATGTTATAGGTCTTTGTTCTAGAGTTTCTATGTGTTGAATAGCAGAATTTATTTTTTCAAAATCAAATTTTAGGGAATCCATTTTCGAATATGTAAAAATTATGGTAGAAAACTATTAAATATTTTCACCTGAATTGCGATGTATTCCTTTTGGTGCACTACAGTTCGATGTCAACTCGGAAAAACTGATTATGAAGGCTCACTCTAGTACTGTGGGCGGTGTAAACTGAATTCGTAAGTATCTACTCTCTGGCTTTTATAGAAATCGTTGAAGGGAAGGGGTATATTTGAGGTTGAAATGAATGAAAATAGAAAAATATTCAAGGTAACTCCAACCGAATATGTCAATGCTTAATTCATTTCAATACACCCTCTTACTCAATAGTCTTCAAAGATATTGGTCTACAGTGAAGGTCAACCAATTGAACAGTCATCCACTCTTAAGTTCAATTGATCTCAAGGTTACACACTTTCAAGGTGATCCATACTCAAATTCACCCTTCAAAATCCATGGTCACCAACTTTCAAGGTCATCAACCCCCAATGTCAACTACCCTCAAGGTCACCAACCACCCTCAAGGTCACCAACCACCAAAATCAACAACTCCCAAGGTCATTCACTAGCCAGATCATCCTCTGAAAGTCATTTCCCAAGGTCACTCTCAAGGTCAGTGGTGGGGGAGGTCCAGGATTGGCATAAACCCCCTACTGACGGAAAATGTATAATTCAAAATAGTAATTTTTTTACATAGCCAAAAACATTCGTTAATATTTCTACTAATTTCTTAATAACTCCAACAGTGCGTTTACAAAAAATACAAATAATTTACCTGTATTCAAAATTGTTTAGACATGCTATGAATTGTTACTATAAATCTTCAAGTTAGCTGACTTCTTCTGAAGTTCTTCGTACTTTGCCGTGTATTTTTTTGGAATCGCCAAGAAATTTTTTCGGCAACCCGAGTGAAATCCGTGAACATCACCGAGAAAAAACAATGTCGGTGTACTTCATGTTTAATATATATAATACATACATTTTAATATTTTACCGGAAACACCTTTGCACTTGAAAACACAAGATAACTTGTGAACTCGTTTTGTCGTTTACAACAGAAACAATAACAATGAAATATTGAATCCCGGAGTTAACCCTGTTGTAGACTTCGAGTTACAAGCTGTCCTCTCGATCCACTTCAGGGTTGCCAACTTTTCAGGAACTAACTATCGTACCAGCTTTTCTATATTATCAGATTTTGGTTGACAATATCGTACGCCTATACTCTGATTATTTTTCAACCATTTAAAAACTATAATATGTGAACATTAAAAAAAATCCTTAAATTCATTTTTCATTAAATGTGACTGAAAATTGTGAATTATAAGTAACTTTACTTAATAAATAAATACTCAAGAATAGATCATCCACAGTGAGTTATTTGTATGGTCAGTGATACATTTATCCATCAACCAGGACCAATGAGTTCCAAGACGCTCTGATATATTTTCTTGTTAGTTCAATTCAAACATAAAAAAGGCTCAAAAATGGGGATACTTAGTGTAAAATCTAGCGAAATTTAAATCAGCTGGCGACTTGTTTTCTAACTTTTCTAACTGTCAGCAACATGTGATGTGCATTTTCCAATTTTGAAACTGACTTTTTATGCCATTTGTGTATTTTGAAATCTTGAATTAAACAATTTCACTTTTTGCCAAAATTATCGTACAATCGGCGTTATCGTACGCAGCCATATCGTACATAGTACAGAAGGCCACTTATCGTATGAAACGATAATTATCGTACGGGTTGGCCTGATCCACTTTGCTGCGAAAACGTCCTTCCTCCCTGCGAAACCGTCCTTTTTAAATTCTAAACGGTCATTTGAGAGTGAAGAAACAAAAGAGAGAGAGAGAGACACGAAACGAACGACCAGGTGTTCCTCCCCAACGCAGGTCAACCTGGTCAACCACCAGAGAGTTCTGTGAGGTCAAGGTCAACACGGCCGATCGACATTCACAGCTGATACCCATCTCTTATAGCCACTATACTAGATAGCCCTCTCATATAACTTTCTCTTCCGCTATTTCTTACATTTTAAACTCAAAAATTCAGAATTTCATTTTTTCCTTATATTTCAATATTGAGATGCATGCATTATTAAATATACAAAATTAAAAGAATATGTTACTAACGTTACGATAGTTTACTAAATGGATGAATTTTTCTTAATTGACTTCTGACATTTGGGCAATAGTATCTTTAATCCTTCATTATTATTCGTATTAATTGCCAGAAGTGCCCTGAAATATATACTGTATGAAAATCAAGAGAAAAGTGATCGGTCAGCTGCACGCTGCGCCGCCCGCGAACAGACGCTCTTGCACTTTGACATCGAATTTCTCATTATCTCTTCCACTTTGGCTTCGGATAATTTGCAAGTACTCTATTCTATAGGTGAACAATACAAATGTAAATTGTCAGAAGTTTTTCTTGTATGTATGTAAATTTTCCGAGATTTTTCGCAACTTTGGCAACTTCTGACAACCCTTTAGCTTCCACTTGCGCTTCTGCTGTTTTTCCCTTCTTTTTCTCATGATCTTCAATACCTGTGCAAATTTTCAGCCTTGTACTTCCACTTTTTTTTGTCGGGAAATTTACATGTTTCATCGCCCGCCCACGCATATGGCTTCCAGCGCGCCTTCTGACGGTCGGGCTTTCGCTTTGCCGGCAACAATCGAACCTTTGCCAGGTAAACTATCGCTTGCACCATGGCATGTTGCTCGCCATGTCTATAAGAACCTCAGACTAATAAAAGACAGAGATGCCCTGCCTATACTTACACAAATAACTGTTTTGGAGTGAACATGAACTATCCTTTTCTATACAATTCGTGTGCGAGGGGAGTTATGGGTGGTGAAATGTTATGGACAGTTTGTTTACATTTATAGTGTGAAGGACCATAATACAAACGAAGACAACTTGATATATACACGGGCATACACGAAACTACCCGAATGAATACGGACTCAACATGTATAAACAAAGTTATGTTGACTTCAAGACACAGATGGAGAAGGCATCTCTTTTATTACTCTGAGAGAAGAACTCATTGTAAGTCGAATATCAGTTACTTGAAAATGGTGTAAAGCTAAAACCGTTGGTAACAGATAAACCAAGACTCAGTGGATAATAGAGAAAAGCTAGATTTCTGTATTCTTTAGTTCATTGTAACCATTATTGCATTGACATTTTTTTAACTTTCGTCCATTATTAACAGAATTATATTGTCTAGAAAATAAAAATAAATTCTTCGCATTTGTTTTCCTTTATTAGAGACTATACCGGGTGACCCGGAACCAAATTACCCCCCTGTATCTTCGTTGTTATTTTGTATGGATGTTTCAAATTCGGTACTTCGATTTGACGTTATGAATATAAAATTTAGCAAGTATCAATCCAAATATGACACTTCCGGTTTAACCGGAAGCACATCTAATTTTTATACTTCAAATGGGAAGTATTTTTTTTATTACAAACAATTACTTTTTGTCAAAGCTGGGCATTAACTCGTTAATCCGTTAATCGTTAATTAACGAAGTTAACATTTTGATTAACGGATTAACTTTTAAGTTAACTTTCAAAAATTTTAATAGACGCGTTAACTTCCGTTAATATACAGAAGTCCGTTAATCGTTAATCCAATGCCTAATAGTTATAGTATTTCTAATATCAATTGCAGAACATAAAAACTTGTTTCAAAGCATTACCCACAATTTCGTTCGATATGCCGACACCTCATTTAAATGATGATTTATAACTCTCCAGCCAAATATTTTGCATTTTGCGGCACATCACATCAATAAAGAGTAGGCGTGGACAGCGACGCTTCTTTTGAATGTATATGTATACGAGTTGTTGCAATTGATATTAGAAAGACTATAGACTATAGACAAAGTGGACAAATGTATAATACATTTTTTTGTTTCAAACATGATTCCTTTACATGTTGTCGAAAGCAAGTCTTTTGGTGCGTTGATAAAAACGTTAAACTCGAGCAAAAATTCAATTTCAAGAACTTTGGGTAGACGCATTACTGACGAACACATTGAATTGAAGCAACACCTGATTAGGTAAGTAACTAAAATAAGTACCTGTTTTCTATTTATTTTTAACCGATTAACGTCACCATACGTATACCTACGTTGGTATAATTTTATTTGAAAAAAGTTTAAATAATTAGGGGTTTATAAAATAGGTATGCGTGCAGCGTGCATATATGTATATTATTATTTATTATTATAGCATTTTTTTTTAAACGTGATGTGTTTATAATTTTATTTTATTATTTTTAATTTCAGTTTACTTGAAAAAATTGATTGGGTGGCAACGACGACTGACTGTTGGTCATCTCACAAGAAAAGTTATTTGGGCATGACTGTTCACTGGTTAGATCCTATCACAAGAGCCAGAATGCATGTAGTATTAACGTGCATACGCCTAAAAGGTCATCATACATACTACATCCTGGCCCAAGCAATGATAGATATTCACTATGAATTTCACATAGATAAAAAAATCACAAGGTCAGTTAAGTCTATTTTCGTTTTTCAAAGAGTGTTTTTATCTCGACGAGACTTGAACTAACAACATTTTTTTCGTATAAGGGTTAGAAACTTTTTTCAATATAACCGGCTTAATTTTATTTTAGGACTATTACGGATAATGGCAGTAACTTTGTAAAGGCGTTTATGCCATCATGTGATTTAGAGTCTGAGTCTGATCCTGATATTGCCTACCTTTTAAATCCAAACTCAGAAGAAGATGATGACTTAGAATTCATTTCAGTAGAAAACATACTGAATGCTCCTGATCGTCTCCAGTCCAATGTAATCAATGTCAATGAACAGATATTAGAAAACTTTAATACTTTGCCAGTTCACATGAGATGTGCTGCACATACGTTCAATTTGGTCGCTAGCAAAGATGCAGATGCTGCTCTACAAATAACTGTTTTCAAGACTCCCTACAAAAGTGCTTTGGCCAAGGTACGTACTTCTGAAATCAGCAATCACGTAGTACGGTAGCAGCAGATAGCATTCACGCTGAATTAGGCAGACGACTTGTCCTTCCAAATACGACGAGGTGGAACTCTCTGTATGATGCTATTGTCGTACTCAACGGTATATTGGAAACAAAAAGGCCTTCTCTTCACAGGGATGTGAATTCCAACTTTCAATGACCAAGATGTGACTGTAATGAAGGAGTACGCAAAGGTAAATTTATATATGTATATAATAATAATAAAGTTAGAATTAACGTTTTGGTAAAGTTAAGTTATTTTCTTTCCACATCATATCATATCAATACTTACTTATATTAAATACTTACTTACAGGTTATGGCACCTGTCGCGAATGCCCTCGATCGTATCCAAGGAGAAGCTCAAGCATATCTCGGATCACTACTACCGAAGATTGCAGCAACTGTCTATAATTTAAAAAATATTAAATCTAAGGGCCTAGTAAATTGCACAGCTTTAGCCAATGCCTTATTAAATGGCATAGAGAAAAGGTTTGGACCACTCCTGAATGATGAACAGTGCCAACTTGCCGCGGCATTTCACCCAAAGTTCCAGTTGATATTGCTGGAAACGTATGACAGCAGTAGAGCGGATGCATTAAAAAAGTGCATGGAAGTAAAGGTAAAAGATGCCTTACGACAAGAAGAAGCGGAAAATTCGAAGGACAGAGATAGTTTAAGTGGCGGAGTGACTGGAGGGAGCAATGCGACTAAAGTTACGTTTGTGCCCCTAGCAGTGTGGTGGTTCGTAGAAGCACCTTCCGTAGATTGTGAAACTAATTTTGTTTTGAATAACTCTTTTACAATATCCAACTTTCACACAATAAAAGATTTTACTTTTCTCGATGTTATTTAATGAAAAATGCAAATGCTGGCTACAAGTAACAAAATCAGAATGTCCATAAAAATCATACAATTCATTATATATCAATTTAAAACAAAGAATTACATCGGTTTAGATAATTTTCGGTAGAAAAATATTCAGCAAAGATAAACGTCGGTAGGAATGCTGATTCTTCAGTCTATCTATCTAAGCATTGTCTCCCTGGGCAGGGTCGGCTTCAGCAACTTAATTCCTCCCTTTATAAGATGAAAAGAGGGTGGTTTGGTTGGTCAGGATTCATCTGCATTCCATTTGAATGGGTGGTTGGTTTCGTGGTGAACGATAATAGTGACACAGGTTGTATGGATAGCAATGTTTATAGTAAAGATTTACTCCATAAGAGAATATGATGCATACAAAAATGCAAAAAAAGATGATTATCCATACAGTTGAAAAAGTTGAAATTTATTTGTGGTTCCTGAGAAAGCTGGAACTGATGGTGGGAATTGATGGTTGAAGTTAGGTGTTTGATTCCCTCCAAGTCCATTTTGAAGATTGTAAGTGGGTTCGATCTCAAAAATAATTGAGAAATATTTAGGAAAGGTAATTGGATAATTTTCGCTGGTGAAAGTTCATCTTGTCCATGATAAAATTTTTCATTGTTAATAAGGAAATAACATTTTTCAGGAATAGATATGAGGTAGCTTCCAGTCTGGATCTCATGATCATTCTCTGTAGTACAGCTCTCTGTGATAATGGTGCTTGTAGAAGTGGAAAAGACAATTGTTTCTGGTGTCAATTGATTAACTAGTTGCTTGTAAAGATGTACATCATACATGGAACAGTTGACTGGTTCATTCTTGAGTATGATACTTGTGATACAATTTTCATTTCTTTGTAGGTTGTTCTTGCAGTAGAAGATATTTTCGGTTTCTTCAGTGTTCCACTTAGTATTGGTACAGTCCTTCACTCTCATTGAAGATTAGGTAACGTTTCAAAGGTAAGAGGAGTTTATTTTGGATAGGGATTGGATAAATGAAATAAGTTTTGAAAGATAATTGTAAAAGATTGGGAAGTAAATCAGAAAAATTATTCTCTCAGAAGTAAATAATATTTGTATCCCTAAAAAATTATAATAACTATGTTGATTTTTGAATTTCACTAGTTGATTTGTAGAATAGAGAGCATTCATTTTATTGATAATAGAATATAAATTTGATAAAGAGAGAAAAGCAGGATGTACTTTATTAATATTTGCAAAGGTAATAGCATTAATAATTTGATCAAGTTGAATTTGAAAAGTAATAAGAGAATCTATCACTAAATGTAAAGCATTTATTTCGTTAACCTGATTATGAAAATCTTCAATTAATTGGAAGCCTTTCAAAATATTGGATTTAATTTGGTGAAATGTTTCATTTGTTTTAGCCATTATATCTTTGGCTAATATGGTTTGTTTATTTAATTCGTCTCGAATAAGATAACCATTTTTATTTAAGTATTGAAGCATTGAATTTATTCTTTCACCATCTTCGTTGTCTAAAGTACCAAAAAGCCATTTGTTAATTTTTCCTTCTAGATTATCAGTCTTCTTTTTTTGATAACATGGGGTTGTATAATTTGTAATAAATGGTCAACTTGTAAGTATTGTCTGTGCTTGCTGCAAAAGTAGAGTTCCCTGACTGCTTAAAGCATTTTTATTAGCGAGAAAATTTATTTGGAAATCTAATTTGTTCTTAATATCGAACAATTCTGTAATGTTCATATAACTAATGAAAGTATGTTTGCTAGAGATTATTTTAGTAACTTTCATTTGTATAGGCACTATAGGGTTTGTATGTTTAAGGATGGATCCACTTATTATGATGAATAATGATAGAAAGGATGAGAGCAAAAATAGGGATCTCATCTGAAAAAAACAAAATTGATATTAATATTTTTTGCGTTTTTTCAAATTATGATTTGAATATTTGGAACATTCTGTTCTAATTTTATTTCTGGTTTGGGCTATTGGCTGAACTTCCCTTAAAACGTGGAGCTAACTTATCACGAGTTTGTTCTTTTTGATAAACTCTATCTTCTTTTGTCAAAATTGGGGATTCTTGTCGATTTTCATTTATTTTTTTAAGTTTCTTTGTTTTTCCTTGATTGATTTTTTCATTAATTTGTTTGAATGTGTCATTCATTTTGTTTTTATGATCTTGAACGTATTTTGATATATCTTTTTCAGTAATATCGAATGGGTCCTTTGAAGCAAGATGTCCTGAAACAACTTCAAATGGAGTATGTCCAGTGGAAGAGTGAATTGAATTATTATAATGTAAAATTGAGTATTTCATTAAATTTTGTAAAGACTGAGATTTTGTTTTGTCTGAGTTCTCATTTGTTCAATTATTGTTGAGTGAAACCTCTCGACATAACTATTCGAATTGGGATTTTTGGGAGTAGTGAAATGGATATTGATCTTATGTAAATTACAGAATTTTTGAAAATTATTATTATTAAATTCTGAACCTCCGTCGCAAACTATTGTGTATGGTATTCCATAATGAGATATGAAAGACAAAAGTCCGTCAAGTACATTAATTCCATTTACTCTGGGTATAGATTATGCAAATTTTGAAAAAGTATCAATAACTGTTCAAAATTTTTCTTTTGAAACTGAAAGTGCATCTATATGAATTCTTTCAAATGGTTTGGTTTCTACTGGAATTGGTTGGAATTCGAATTTATTTGGTTTACGTTCATATTTGGATTTTTGGCAAATATTGCATTTATTAACATAATTTTTTACATTATTATCCATATTTGGCCAATAATAATTTCTCTTCAAAGACTCTAATGTTGTAGTTATTCCACGATGTCCAGTCTTATAGACATGGTGATAACTCATTTTATCTAACTGCTCATTTTCTTTTTCAATATCATTCATCATACTTGTACATAGAATTATTTTTGAATTAATTCGTATTAGTTTTTCCTTTATTGCAACGATGAAAATTCTTTCGTGTTCTTTATTTGGAAAATGTAAGTGATATGTTCGATCATTTATTAAATTCGCAATGAATTCTTCTAAATCTTCTTCAAGATGTCGTTTCCTAAGGCTAATAAAAAATCTATAATTTTCAAATATATTTTTCTGTCGACAAAGAATTGCTGGTATAGTATCCACTATTTTTATAATCATCTGATATTTATGATGGTTTAGAGGCTTTTTTGAATAAGGAAAAGTTAATATAGGCATTTCATCAGCTGTATGAGCTGTGGATGCATAATTTTCGCAGTCTCTGATAAAATCTTGAATAATTTCCTCGGAGTCTCCGGTTTCATTTGTCATTGACATATTTTCTGGTGGATTCCTAGAAAGTGCATCAGCGACTATATTTTCTTTATTTTTTATGTAATCAATTTCATAATCATACTTTGATAAAAAGAGTTTCTATTTAATTCTTTTTCAATAGTTGAATAGTTAATTTCATTCGGGTTTAATGTTCTGCTTGCAAAACAAACTGGTTTACCTTCCTGGCATAGAACTGATCCTATAGCGTATTTACTAGCATCTGTAGTCAAAGTGAACGTTTTAGAAAAATCTGGATGTACTAAAATTGGTTCATTACATAGAAGTTTTTTGCAAGTTTCGAATGCTTGTATAAATTCTTGGGTGTGTTCGATTTTTTCCCTTTTTTCAAACAAGACGTTAATGGTTTTGTAATTTTTGCAAGGTTGTTAATAAACTTCCTATAAAATCCTATCATACCTAAAAAGATTTTGATTTCTTTATGTGTTTTTGGGATTGGAAAATTTTCTATAGCTGTTAATTTCCTTGGATTGGGTTTTATTTCTTGTGTGGTTATGATATGTCCCAAAAATTCAACTTCATTATGTAGGAATTCACTTTTATCAGGTTGCATTTTGAGGTTATACTGTTGAAATTTTTTAAATATTTCTTTTATATTTGAAATATGTTCATCAAGTGTTGAAGAAAAAATAATGACGTCGTCCATGTATATTAGACAAATTTTGTTCACAGAATCTTTAAGGACTTCCATCATCATTCGAAAAAAAGTGGAGGGGAA
Source organism: Chrysolina haemoptera (assembly GCA_958298965.1). Classification (NCBI taxonomy): domain Eukaryota; kingdom Metazoa; phylum Arthropoda; class Insecta; order Coleoptera; family Chrysomelidae; genus Chrysolina; species Chrysolina haemoptera. The sequence continues at coordinate 25,352,469 of OY282584.1, forward strand.
TTTTTTAATCCAAAAGGCATACGCAAAATTTCAAAATGTCCCATGTCTGTAGAAAAGGCAGTTTTTCCTATGGAATCTTTATGCATTTTAATTTGATGAAACCCGCTGGCTAAGTCAAGAGTAGTAAAATACTGAGCTTTTCCTAATTTCTCCAAAAGGTCATCAATAGGAAATCTATCCTGTATTGTTTTGTTGTTTAATTTCCTATAATAAATGACAATTCGCCATTTTTGTTGTCCATTTGCATCTGGTTTTTTGAAACTATCCAAATGGGACTTGACCAAGGGCTTGAACTGTTTCTTTTAATACCATCGTTCAACATTTGTGTTATTTGTTTCTTAACTTCCTTGTTATGAATTTCAGGAAATCTTTATGACTTTGTGTAAATTGATTCTTCGTCTATTGTTTTTATTTTGTGAGTAGTTTGAGTGGTAGAAGAAAGTGGTTGATCCGGGTAGTGAAAAATAGTATGGTAAGTTTTGCAAAGTTTGAGGATTTTTGATTTTTCTTCAAAATTCAAATGATCTAAGCGTAATAAATGTTCAATTTCATTTTCATTTGGGTGTTGATTAATTTTATTGAATTCTGATTGATAAATTTCAATTTCGTCTGTTGGATATACTTGAAGTGGTCTTGTCAAGTCAATATAAAAATCTTGAGAATCTAGATTATGAATTTCAACTATGGCTTGCCCATTTTCTACTGTAGTTATACTTTCAGGTTCAAATTTATTTGGGGAAGATAATAAGTTCCATCGACAAATGTATTCACGGAAAGTTCTAAAAATTTCGCTTTCACCTAAAGTTATATTATAACAATGATACTCAGAGAGGGAACATTGGAAAACTTGGATTGCGACATCATTCTTATATAAGTATCCTTCTTGAATATTCCAATTGAAACCCATATTTCTAATATCTTTAAAACTCAATAATCCATCTAAAAATGGATGAAAGTCAAACAGAGTGAAAATTATTTTTGTTTCAGTTTGAAATTCAGAAAAGGCTGGTATATGTGCTTCAAATTTGGAATATTGTTGTCCACAAGATGTCTTTATTATATTTGGCTCGTTAAAAATATATTCTGGAAAATATTTCTTTGCTAGTGCTGGATTCAAAAGTGAAATATGGATTCCAGAGTCTATGAGTAATTTCAATGATCTACAATTGGGAATAGAGATTATAATGAATGGGAGTTTTCTTTGATCTTCTACATTATGAATTTCTAAGTTGTCTCCGTTCCAGAGGCTGGTACAAAAAAATTTTGAGTTGGTTCTTCAAAAGCTTGATCATTATTTACATCAATATTCTGTTCATTGAAATCGTATTGTTGTATATTGTTGGGTGAGTCTACAAATAAACACTGATAATCTTGTTTTCAATTTCGTTTTGAGGTTCATTTATTTGATTAATTTCTTCAGAACTGAAAGTTGGTCTTGATTGAGATTGGAAGAAATTTCTTTGTGAATTTTGAGGAATATTTACATTTCTTGTAATGGTTGACATTGGTGTTGGTTTATTTTGAGGCTCTTGATTTTTTGGTTTCCAAACATTTGTATTATTTGATTTTCCAAAATATCTTTGGGGTATTTGTCTTTGTTGAACATTTATTAGTTGACTAGGAACTTTAAAATTTTGATTTGGAAAATTTTGGTGTGAAAAATTTCAATTTGGGTTGAAATTTTGTTGAGAGAAATTCGGGTTTTTCATTTGATAATTTGGAAATTTATTTTGTGATACGACATATTGAGGTTTTTGAGTAATCACAGGTACTTTATAATTTGGTAGAGGAATCGGTTGAAATTGATTTCTTTTTTCATCATTAACTATTGACAAAAAATGTTCTTCCTCTAGTAAATGATTAAGCGCATCTTCCAAACTACTAGGGTTTTTCATTGTGACTGCTGTCTGAATTGTGAATGGTAAATATTTCAGAAATGATATGAGAATCAATTTTTAATATTTTTAATTTGTGCACTTTTTTCAGGCACTATAAGGGTATTATCATTATTGATTGACGAAAAGATAAGACTTCTTAAATGTTGACATCTAATGCCAAAGTTATATGAAGTTTCTTTAGGATTTGGTTTCAAACTATGGAGTTCTTGTCAGATATATGCAAAGGATCGTTGATCAGAGAATGAAACTTTTAGTAGTTCCCTAATTTGATTCCATTTCGTTAATTCATTTCTACTTGAAATTAAAGTCAAAGCTTTTCCATTCAGTTTACTGATTATACCTCTCAAAATTAGTTTTTTTTATTAATTCAGGTTCTGCATTATACTGAGAAAGTGTTTCATCACAGGCTGCACAGAAATTATTCAACTCAGAGGGGTCACCAGAAAAATACAGTATATATGGTATCCAAAAACAATTTTAACTGATTATAGTTCATATTGGCGGTCATTGTAGAGTTGGTACTACTATTCAAACTTAAATTTGAAAAACGTTGAAAGAGAGAGTCAATATTTAAATTTTCGTTACTTCCAGAAACTAAATTATAATTTTGTTGGCCTAAAATTGCTCGTTGTTCACGTATTTCGCGATTTCGTTGAGAAATATTCTGAAGTGTATTAAACATAAAATAGAAAGAACATGTATAAATGAAAAAAAAAAAAACTTGATAGAGAATTTCTTTTTCACACAGTAAGGAGAGGAATGAATGGTTTGGGGAATATTGAGAGTGACTTACATCTAGGCTTTCTTAGTCCTTAAATCTACGTTGCTTTGCTCTCTTTTTTCTTCTTTTTCTAATCCTAAACCAATCTTGAGAATGCTGTCCTTCGAATGGTTGTCAGTGGTCTTCTGCTCGTTCCTCTGTTGGGGTATTCAGAATTTCACCCTGTATCTCCAAGTTGTTGGAATACGTGCTTTGCAGGTACTAAAGTCTTTTTTGAAAATTCACGGCAGATTCGTTGAAGCACTATTGGATCTTCTTGCTGTTCTCCACACTATGCTAACTTGTCTTCCGAAATTTTCTCTGGTGGTGGATTTGAATCTTGGGTTGCCAAAATCCTACCGACTGCGCCAGTTACGTTTGTGCCCCTAGCAGTGTGGTTTCCGTAGCTTGTGAAACTAATTTTGTTTTGAATAACTCTTTTACAATTTCCAACTTTCACACAATAAAAGATTTCACTTTTCTCAATGTTAAGGTAAACCCGGAGAAGTGTGATTGTGGGGCAAGTGTGACAACTCGTTATAAAATGTTCTACGATGTAGTACTACTAGTGACATCTCGTAGGTAGATGCCAAAACTCTTGAAATAGCTGCCTGTGTTAATTTGAAATTTATCCAATATGGCGAACAACGGTATTTAGGTAGTTTGTTTATGGTGGTGCAATTATACTTATCCATACAGTATGTAGACTTTATCTAGATATTCTGTGAGAACTGATTAATACGAAGTAAGTAAAGATTTTTTGGTTGGCGATGTTACATAAGGATGGGAGTATAAATGTGTGCATGAAGAAATGTTGTTATTTCAATTCACTTACCCCTTTCATATTGGAGAGTGAGGTAAATGTGACCATCTGTACGGGGCAAATGTTAACTTATATTTGTGTTGAAACGAACTAGCTTTTAATTTCAGATTGAGTCATGGTTAGAAACTACAAAAGGAAAAGCGATCGAGCAACCAAATATACTCGAGATGACTTAACGCATGCAGTTGTAGAGATAAAAAGAGGTGCTTTTTCGATATACTGGTCACATAAAGTATTTAATATCCCAAGGTATAAGAAGAATAGTAACAACTTCTTCTTGCCTGATATAGAAGACACAGATATGATAGTCGAAGCAGATATTGTAAAAATGTTGCCTGAACCCATGAAAGACAGAAGGTACCACTTGACTTTCATATCCAATTTTGCAGGACTAAACCTTTAAATTTTCAAAAGTTTGTAACTTTCTTATCAATAAAAATATTAAAATTGTGCAAACACCAAAAATTTGTCTCTCCTTGTATTTTCCAATTATTCACATTTGCCCCAAACATAAAACAGTTTGACTAAGCTGAACTTCATTGTCACACTTACCCCACATAAACGGGAAAGTGTGACCATGACCAAGTTTTTTTTTTAAATATGGATAACTTCTATATGTGATGTTATGAAAATACCTACATTTGGAAGTATGTAGTCAAGTTCCTAAAGACCATAGGTAACAAATAGTAGGTCTTTAGCAATCTCCAAACTATTTATAATGTATCATAAAAATCAACTCGTTGAAAACTAGGTCACACTTCAACGGGTTTACCTTATTTAATGAAAAATGCAAATGCTGGCTACAAGTGACAAAATCAGAATGTTCATAAAAATCATACAATTCATTATATATCAATTTACATCGGTTTAGATAATTTTCAGTAGAAAAATATTCAGCAAAGATAAACGTCGGTATGAATGCTGATTCTTCAGTCTATCTGTCTAAGCATTGTCTCCGTGGGCAGGGTCGGCTTCAGCAACGTAATTCTAATGCGAGTAACAACGATGATGACGAGGAACACTTTTTCAATTGTGTCACTCAGTCTATAGAAAAACCAGAGAGCTCCAACTCTTTAAAGAGAAAAGGGCAAAGTCTCGTTAAAATGTGGCTGGACATGAAATCAAAAGACTCGTTCAACGATGCTGCATTCCTCGGGGAACAGATATTCATAAATATATTCATTAAATACAATACTGCTATACCCTCAAGCGCTGCAGTTGAACGTCTTTTTTCCACGGGTAATGACATTTTAACACCAAAACGAACCTCGCTTTCAGACGAGAACTTCAACATGTTAATGTTCATGAAGGGTTATATGCACCTTATGTCCAACGGTTAAATTACACAGTTGAATTATACAAGCTTGTTCCTAACCTCTTAACTACCAGAACCTAAATCAACAGGTTTTATAAGTTCACTAACGCAACGGATGCAACGATATAAAGATACAATTTTACACATATTAACGGATTCACGATTAACGTGAACTTGCGTTAATTCTTCCGAAATGTAACGCTTAAACGTTTAACGGAGCTAACTTTTTTTGTAGCGGATTAACGATTATAACTATTTGATTAACGGTGCCCAGCTTTGCTTTTTGTATTCCCCTCGTAACGGAACATTTTCATGAAAGTATGCTGTGGAAGATTGAACAATATCATGAAAGTAACAATAATTCATGGCCAAACTTTTTACACAATAATTATTTTTATAATTTTAGTTTTACTTAATTTTTCAACATCATAGGAATTTTTAAAGTTGGTTAGAAACTCAAATGCATATTGAAATACAAAAAATGAAAAAAAAACCGCTACATTTTTGTTTCCTAATTATTTTTATGAAGATAATTTCCATGCTATACCTTGTATTGAACATTTCAACATCATGTTAGTTGGCTATGTAATTAAATTTATTCTAAAGGTCTGGAGTTATTTTTGAAACTGCACAATCGGACGCAGAAAATATTTATTTCGGTAATTTTCCTACAAAATAGTAGACATTTGGAACATGTACAGTTTTATAACTCTTCAAAAGAAATTCAACACCTATGACATACTTAATTAATCTAATTGGTCAAATTGTCGTCCGTTAACGTCAATGCATTTTGGTTTGTATTTTTTCGGAGCATGCCCGCATAACATTCACTAGTTGAGCCGGAGTAATTTCGTTAATGGCTCTCCTTACCCTGTCTTCAAGTTCCTCGCGATTTTGAGGTCTATTATGAGCATAAACTTTATTCTTCAAGTGAGCCCAAACAAAAAAATCCATTGGGTCTGGTGACATTGGTGGCCAACGAACTGGGCCATGAGTACCAATCCAATTGTCGTTGAAAGTTCTAGTAAGATGTCCTCGGACTACATTCGAATTATGTGGAGGTGCTCCATCTTGATGAAAATACATAAGGCGACGTGTCGCTAAGGGAATGTCTTCAATAAAATTTTGGACTTCATCATTTAAAATTTGTAGGTACCGTTCACTTGTTAAAGCTCCATCAAAAATAATTGGTCCAACTATTCTGGTTCCAAAAATTCCTAGCCAAACATTGAATCCGAATCTCTCCTGGTGTGAACACATGCGGATTTTCTTGTGCCCCATAACGTAAATTATTCCTATTGAAATGACCATTGTTTGTAAAGCGTGATCACTCTATAGAATATTGTAATGGAAATTTGGATTTTCTGTTTATTTTCGTATAACCCAGTTACAATACGCAATCCTTCTCTGCGCATTATTTTCATACAAATATTGATGAATTTGATATTTGAATGAACGATACCGGTGTTTTTTCAAAATTTTTCGTGCTGTTTTTCTAGGTACCCTAGCCTCATATTCGATTTGCCTTAATGATTTATTTGGATCAATTTCAACCGCTGCTAGAACAGTGATCTCCGTATCTTCGCTTACAATAACATATTCCCCAACATGATTATTCTGTGACTCCAATATTGCAAAATAGTTTCTACTACTATGGTGCGGACGGTTAGGATACCTCTCTTGGTACAGACGCAAGCATATCAACCTTTTCAGTTTGGGTAAATCGGTAGTAGTTGTTGATTCAATTCAGAACATTCGAAATGTCAACAATTTGGCGTAAACACAACAACAGAACAATTCAACAAATTTAATTCCATAGCCAACTGACATGAAGTTGAATTGTTCAATACAAGGTATAGCATGGAAGTTATCTTCATAAAAAATAATTAGGAAACAAAATTGTAGAGGTTTCGTTAATTTTTTGTATTTCAATATGTATTTGAGTTTCCAACCAAAATTAAAAATTCCTATGTATTGATGTTGAAAAATGAAGAAAAACTAAAATTATAAAGATAATTAGTCTGCATAAAACTTCCCAGACAGCACACAACATACTATAAATATTCTCACAAAGTTCACAACATACCTCCTATCGAATATTCTACAGAAGTTCCGCAGAATGTGATAAGTATGTTCTGGGTATTCTAAGAATGTTATCCAGGAATATCATAGAATATATTATTTGAATATTGTTGGAACTTTTTAGGATATTTCACAATATTCCGTGGATGTTCTCAAAGGATGATCATAGAATATAATATTTGAATATTCTAAGAAAGTTCTAGAATATCTTATAATATTCTATGAATGTTCTCCATGAGTGATCATAGAATATATTATTTGATTTTTCTGGGAACTTTTCAGAATGTATCATAATCTTCTATTGATGTCCTCAAGGAATAGTCATAGAATATATCATTTGAATATTCTTAGAACTTGTTAGGATATAAAATGTGGAGAGGTTATTTTCAACTTTAATTGAAATTATTTGTTTTCATTGATATAAGGAATACGTACATAATCAACAATGGGATTAAATAAATCTAACATATAAATGAAAACAAATAATTTCAACTAAAGTTAAAAATACCCTACTCTCACAAAATGTGGAGAGAAGGGTACTTTCAACTTTCTTTGAAATTATTCTCACAAAATATGGAGAGAAGGGTATTTTCAACTTTAGTTGAAATTATTTGTTTTCATTAATATTGGTATTTATAAATCCCAATATTTATTATGGGCTCATTTTGAGAATATAATACCTGAAATGTTCTCAGAACATTCTTAGACCATCCGAAAGTATGTCCCACAGATGTTCTGAGGATATTCTTGAAAATATACTGATGGTGTTCTGAAAATATACTTGGGTATATTCTGAGGATGTTTCGTTAAAGTTCTCGGAACATTCCAGAACATACCCAAGAATATTCTGAGCATGATTTTGGAACTTGCGTTTCTGTCCCATTTTCATGTTCTCAGAATATTCTCAGAACATTTGGTGCACCTTGTGAGGACATTCTGAGAGCATTAAAATGTTCTACGAAACTATTCTGAGAACATTCTCAGAATAATCTTGTGCTGTTATTGTGTGAAAAGTTACATGATATTGTTCAATCTTCCACAGCATACTTTCATGAAACTGTTCCGTTACGAGGGGAATCCAAAAAGTAATTTTTTTATAAAATGTCACTTATGTCAGCAGATTGTGAATTGAAAGTATGATTGTGATATATCATTGTTAAGGTAAATCTATACCGAATTGGATATGCTTCCGGTCAAACCGGAAGTGTCATATTTGGATTGATACTTGCTAAATTTTACACTCATAACATCAAATCGAAGTACCGAATTTTTGAAACATCCATATAAAATAACAACGAAGATACAGGGGGGTAAATTGGTTAGGGGTCACCCGGTATAGGTGCATTATCTGGGTTATTTCCAACACAGAGACATAAAAGGTTCTTTAGTAGTACTACAGGGTTTTCCTGCAGTTGGAGTAGCAAATTGAGAAAGGTTTCGCGGCAGCCGTTTCTTGAACGATGGTTTCCCGGATTTTTAGGCTGACGTGAATTGCAAGATGTCCGACGTTTCGCGAACACGAGATGTTTATAGTTTCTCCGTTCACTATTCACTGTTTGATATCCATTGTCTCAATCAGTATTTATGTGACGGAGTACTGGTTTTAGTTGGTCCACTCTGTGTCAGGTGCCCTCCTAGAGTGATTATAGTGTCTTTATTATCTCGCTACGTATCCAAGTATGGGGCTATTTTGGTTCTGTTGAAGTTATTCTGGTGATTTTAAATTTAAATTGTTTTCCGGAAGACTCTTAGGTAATAAGCGGATGAGGATATGACTTGGGTTTCATCGAATTTTACTCTGTGATTGTCGTTGACGAAGAGGGATTACGCCTGAACGAATAAGTACCGAGATAATAATGGCACTAATGACTCAGGCATCTGACACAGTGGACCAATAAAAGACCAGTACATCATGACATAAATACTAGTTGAGACAACGGCTAATTCAAAAACGAATTTAAACTAGAAAATAAAATGATATAGAAATTATTGGCGTATATATGGGAAAAACCGAGGAAAATCTGAAGCGTCGAGTACTCTTTTTAAATGGAATGTCATGAAAGTTATGATTTTTTTTTGTTGAAATAATGCCATCTTCAGATGCATACCAAAAAAAACACTGCCTTTACGATTATTGAATTTAAGAGGAAGCCAGTTAAATGCCATTTGATAGACAGATGTGTAATATTTCTGATCCACTCATTCTGTCTGAAAACCTGGGAAATTAGTAAAAACAGAATTATCAAAAAAAAAAAGATTTATTTTACAAAATTTGTGTGTATTTGGTGTCCTTTTTTTACAAACTATTTTATATAGGACAGTCGATTTCAGTATTTTAGTCATTGTAAACAAGAAAAGCCACCTTAAATGTAAGAATCACCATTTTTGTGTGTCTGTTTTTCCGTATGTCGTAGCTGATTCTCCGATAATTAGTTGTCATGTCAGAAAATATTGTATTTAAATTTGGTTTTACTGCAGCAAGCTCATATCTCTTGAGAATGCTATCTTTGTCAGAATGCAAAAATTTTGTTCGATAGGAATGATATTGATATACCAAATTTTGTTTATACACTTCAATGAATAAAGAATTGAAATTCTAGAAATAAGTAAATGTTTTCAAACAGGATTCTTATTTTTTTTTAGCTATAATTATTATTATTATTATTATTAAACCGTATCTAAAATTCTAAAATTTCTAACTGTATTCCAAATAACTTAACTCTAGCGCCCTCTATTATTTAAAATTATAATCTACTGAAATAAAAGTCTATTCAGTTTCCGCAATTGTCCATAAGATGGCATTAGTTTATGAAAATTACTGATTCAGTTGTGAAAGTGAAGTTTCGTTAAAACACCAATAAATAGAAGGAAACGTTCAAAACGTTTAAATAGAGTTTTTGGGTACGAATGCAAAAGTTCAAATGTTGTCAAATATTGATTGATAAACTGTTGGCTGCAACTCTGCTACTGGAATCGGCTTATTTCTGGATACAAAATTAAATGCTTCATAAATACCTTGTATTTTCTTCTATATACTGGCTGTTTTTTGTATGGGATTGTTCTCAAGTGCGTACTTTTTAGCTTTCATCAATAATTGTATTTATTATGTGTTCTGCTTATTTTTCTTAACCTTCTTATGACTTTATAATAATGATTTATCTCCTACAAGCGTTTAGTCCATTTGATTCTGCTTACTTTTCCATAAACTCAATTCTAAAAATTTTCATTTCCTTTTTTTTTATAAAATTTCGTTCTCTTTAATTTTTTCCCTTCGAAATTTTCTTCACCTTTCAGCCAATCACAAATTTTCACTGTTCACTTTGTTTACCTTATAATTTAAAATTACCAATTTTCTTATGCTTGATGTCTATTTCTACCACATATTATGACGATTTATTATTTAAAATTTCAGTTTGATATCATTTTTCTCTTTATATCATTTCTATTCGTTCATTTCCAAATACCGTCTTTTTGACTTCGTTTTGACACTTCACAACATTCCTTCAAACTGTATACTGGATGTCTGTTGATTTTAGAATAAACAATTTTGACTCCTATCATGAAATTTTAATTTAATTCTTTTATTGTTCTAAATATATAGCAAATTTAGAGGTTATTGCAACAAAAGCAAGGTTTAACGATTAAATAAATGTAGGATTCAAGCTGAGAAAAGAAGTGCTCTGTACTCCAGATAATACCTGCGTGACATCCTAACCCAGGAATATATTAATAAAGTAGAAAACCATAGAATGGCTTCGTGAGGGGAATAATAAATACAAAGGAGAAAATTAGTGGGTAGCTATAGTTGCCTCCGTGATAATGTTAGTTCAAGCCTTGTAAACACGAGGTGTTCTGACTTTAACCACAAATGTGTTGCTGGCTCCTGTGGTTGGCTTATATATTTGTGTGATCTTGCGTTCAAGTGATGCACAACATTACACTTGGCTATAGAATAGAATAGAATAGAATATTTTATTTGACTACCTTACATGATATAAAATGTTTGTAGCAAGTCATATTTGGTTTATGTATAAAAAATATATAAAAAAGTAAGATGGTGAAAAAAAATTTAAATTTAAATTAACAAGTTAACAATTACAACACAGCATTACAACACAACATTACAAACACAAGAACTTGAAATTATAAGTCTTCTTAAATCAAAGAGAAGCTGTGACATGTGTGTTACCACAAAAATGTCTTCTGAATTCATCGACAGAATAGAAGCAATACCTCAACGAATATTTTTTTAATTTTCTATTGAAAGTGTTCAAACTGAGCTCCTTGAAATCTTGAGGCAAGATACTGTACAGAGAATAATCTAATGAATTTTTTTGTGATACGTGCAGACGAAATCGATTTATTCTAATATGATGGGAGTTTCGTGTATTATGTCCGTGAATATGAGATTGTTTCGTCAAGGATGATTTCTTTTCATGTATTTCAGTCAAAACGTAATATAGAAATAAAGTTGGCAGTGACATAATTCTAAGTTTTTTGAAAGTTTCTTGACAGTGATTTCTGTATCCAATATTAGCCAGTCTCAATGCCTTATCTTTTGCATCCTAAATATTTGAATAGAGTGACATGAATTTCCCCAAAGTTCTAAACCGTAACTAATATGGGAATGGAACAGTGAAAAATATGCAGTTTTTAATATATTTGTATTGGTGATGTACTTCAATTGGCGAAAGACAAATAGAGATCCTGAGAGTTTTCTCTGCAGTTGGGAGATATGTGCAGACCAGTTGAGTCTATTATCTAATGTAATGCCAAGTAGTTTAACTTCATTAGTTTCACAATTAGATATCATTTGATTATTAGCAGATATCTGGATGTATTGTGTTTTCTCACCATTTAGTTTTACTTCGTTGAGTTGAACCTGTAACGTATCATTATTTTTATCCGACAGAATAAAAGTAGCGTCGTCCGCAAAGAGGACCGATTTGAACGGCATCATATTATTGCACAAGTCATTAACATAAATTACAAATGACAGCGGGCCCAAAACGGACCCTTGCGGAACGCCATGCTTGATAGTTTGAAAGTATGATAAGTTATCGTTGATCATTACTGCTTGTTGGCGATTAGTAAGATAGGTTCTTATTAAGTGAAGCGGAATACCTTTAACCCCATAAAAGTTCAATTTTTCCAAGAGAATTTCATGTGAGACGCAGTCGAACGCTTTAGACAGGTCACAAAGCATTAACGCAGTCTGATTACCCTTCTCAAGTTCCTCAACCACACCAGACACGTCAAAAACTGCATGTATTGTTGAACGCGACTTTCTGAAACCATATTGTGAGTTGCTGTATTATTATAGATGAGGTTTCCTTTAGTATTTGGCTATTGAGTTCATGGGTATCCGAAAATTTGGAGTTCTTCAATGAATTGATCGGTTCCAGAACTTCTACCTCGTGAACTGGTCGAAAGAAAAATGACTTACAAGGAGCAGGAAATTTTTTAAAAGTTAAAAGGTCGTCGTTTGTAACATACGGGAGCGAATTTATGATATTATCCGCTATGTTGCTGAAAAAGTTATTCATCTCATCATATGATAATTCGAAATTTATTATTTTCCAGCAAGCTTTAGATTTATTTTTGGACGTAGAAATGTACTCATCATACGCCATTTTTTTAGCAGATGTCAATTTGTTACTATACTCTTTCTTGAGTTGTTTGTAGGCAATGAAACCATTTGGATCCTTGGTTGCGTTTGCTATTTGTTTGATGCTGTGCAAATTATTTCTCAACAATCTCAAATCATCTGAGGACCATTGAACCAGTGATTTGTTTACTTTTGGTTTGCATTTTTTCAGAGGAATAAGTTTTAATGTGAGAGTGTTATAATTGTTAACTAAAAAATTTGCTAAATAATTTGGGTCATCTTGGTCGTTGAAAAATATTTGCCAATTGATGTCACATAAAAATGTTTTAAGCTTAGTTATACCGTTTAGTGATATGTGCCTTTTATATTCAGGATAATTTCCATGGAATTCTTTCATAAGATTAATTTTGGCAAATTGGCCTCTATGGTCAGATAAACAGGGTTCATATACACCTGTGGTAAGCAGTTCATCAGAAATATTTGTAATTATATTATCGATGCACTTAGAAGAAGTAGCCATTACTCTGGTATCTTCTCTAATAGTGACAGATAACCCAAATGAGGTTAACAGGCAAGTAAAATTCAATAGGACTTCGCATTCGACCTTGAAGTTCAAATTAAAGTCTCCTAGAATAATTATTTTTTCATATTTATGTGTGAGTTGATGTAGAACAGTTTCAAAATTCGTAAAAAATTCATCGATATTTCCCTGACCGTATCTATAAACAAGTATGACAGCCGTTTTCAAAGGAGCTAAGTAGATTGCAGTAAATTCACAATCTTGTTCAATACTGAAATCTTTCAAGTCAATAAGAGAATACTTTAGGTTCCAGTCGTTACTGTTTTTCAAAAAAATGGATAAGCCACCATGTATTTTGTTAGACCTACAGAAACAGCTAATCAGTTTATAACCGTGAATATTAATTTGTTTGCGACTCTTCACTCTGCTAATGTTCGGAAAAACATAAAACGTCGTAGTAATTATCAATTAAAAAAAGCATTGATTTTTTCGGCTTTTGTTTGAATATTAATGTGGAACATACTCACTAGCTTCTTTTCATTTACACTATTAATGGTACTCAAACATTTTGAAGAAGAACATTTTTCGTTAATGTTTTGTTTTGAAGATAATGAGGATTTATTCACAATACATCCACTGTTTTCTTTCATGCATCCAATATGATCTGTGACAATCGAGGGTATAAAATTTTTTTTTCTTCTGGAGATTCAAGCTGATGGTCACCACTGGAGACACCCGTTTCTATTAATATTTGGTTTGGTTTTTCAGAATTATTTTGGGGATATTTTGGGGTTAGTTGAACATCAGGTCCTACGCGAGCTTTCTTCTGGCTTGTTTCCCCGTTGCATTCGGTGATTGTTCGATAGGTCTCCGTTAGGATTCATTTTCTTGCAAAGTCCATGATTGATTTACTCAAAACGAATAATCCTCGATTATTTATTCTGTTGCCAGTATTGTAGTTGGATCTCCTCAAGTAATTATTGCACTCGAATATGTATATATTTTCCAGTCTACAGTTATGAATTTTTTCGACAAATGACATGTTAGTTCTATAAATACTTTGGTTAATATTATCAATATCAAATCGGTAAGGTTCCGTGATTACAATGGTATTTGTATGTTTCAATCCTGACGAGATTTCGGCTATCAAACGGGTATCCATCGTGTTTGGCCATATCCATCGTGTTTGGCCAACAATATCATTTTTTGAATTATGTGTTGCTGTTTTTAGTAGAATATTATTATTTGCACTAGGTTTTAGTAGCACCGCAATTATGTGGTCCTCATCCTTGAACTTTGTAAGGAACCTCGTCATATTTTTCCGAAGTATCCAGCAACCATCAATACTCTTCCTTGTTTTGGGGCACAGTTTTGTACCAGTCGTACCTTATTTTGCATCAATGGAGATATTTGTCATCGATAATTCGATAAAATTTGTCTGTACTTCCTTGTTTAGAGTGTTTTTATTTTTACATTCATTACCTTTTACTACGGCAATGAACTCATCTTCATGTGTTGAGATTCTTATTGCTTTTTGTTCCACTAGTTTTGTCTGAGTTCCAATACAGCGTTTGTTGTTTTTACTACCAGCTATTTTATTTTGTAGATCGTCAATTATTTTTTGCATTTCGGTTATGATTTTTTTATTGCATTATGAGGGTTTACCCACAAATTTTTTTCTTTGTATTCATTATTCCCCTCACGACGCCATTCTATAGTTTTCTACTTTATTAATATATATATATATATATATATATGTATATATATATACATGTATATATATATATATATGTATATATTATTCCTTGTCATGATTGCAATAAGAATTATATTGGACAAACAAAAATATTGTTAAATACAAGATCACTTATCATAAAAATGATAGTAGACTGCACCCTGTAAGATGTGCTTTGGCTTAACATGTTAATGATTTTGACCACCAAATGAATTACCTTTCAACCTCTGTTCTGGCAAGAGAACCACATCTTTCAAAAAGATCTTTCTTAGGAATGGCCTTCATCTCTCAAGAGAATGACTCCATCAATCAAAAACAGATATAAGCCATTTGAGTGAAATATATTCCTTTTCACTTCCACTTGACATAAAACGCCAAGAAATCAAAGTAACCGAACGTAGTGATACTAACCTACACTGAAATTGATTTGTATTCCGAACAGAATAATGTCACTTGTTAAATTAATAACTATCATGTTCTGAAAATAAACAACTTTAAAAAAGTATATTTCTGATGTATTAAGAAGCTAGAAGTCATTTTCTTTTATAAAATGTGTAAAAATCCTTAAGAAAGATGTAAAACTCATATAATTTTGAATTAAAATTTTCCGATCAATAAATGAAATGGAAAGTAGATGACAAAACAAAACGAAATAATACTTTTTTGTCGAAAAAAAAATGTGGGAGATATTGAATTTTAAAGTTTTCAAGACTTTTTTTGGATAAGAGGTCTACAGCCTGCGCAAACAGCCCTGACACACTGTCAGCGAGCAGACACGCTGTGACCTGCAGTATCAAACCAGTGACTCCCAAACAAAGGTAACTGAAAGCGATTTCATAAAATTCCATAAAAAAAATTTCTACAACTTTTGACTGCTTCAAAAACAAAAATTCTTGTCATTTATTAATACATTATGTTTCATACAATAACCCATTTTTTTATTGCTCCAATTTCGGAAACACCCTGTATATATCGGAGAGGTATCCAGATTGAATTTGAAATATCATTAAGGAATTAAGTAATATATAGTTATATCAGCCTAATAGTTTTCTACCAAATATGACCAATATTATTCTTTCTTTAACAAACATTAATTGACTTCACGATATCTTTTATGGTCATTACCAATATTTCGCCAATATATCATAGGTAAGTAATATTAAATTACTATAGTCAAATGTCAACTTTTTTCCATACAATATTGCTTGTACAATATAATACCAATGTATTTGTGATATTGGTGATTTTTGGTAAAATGGTAAATTTTGATCAGTTGTTCGTCCTGTTAAAAAAATTGCCCACTTTTGAGAAGATTGCTTTTTCCTAAAACTAGCTGTATACACAATGAAAATTTTAAAAGAAGCGTGAATCTTTTTCTAGCTCAATAATACACTCATCAATCTACAAATGACCTCGATTATATGGATCATAGTTTGTCAAATACTTATCGTTTATTATTCTAGATCCGTCTATAACAGCCAAATGACGTGAATTGTCTCCAAGAAGTCTATTGTTGTCATTTATATTAACGTTAGCAATCAATCTATTATCTTGTGTAATAAGCCTGTTATCATTAGTGATTAACCTTGTATTGTCATTTACTAGTAGTCTTAGTGGTGGGGGTTCAGAAACATTGATCAACAATCTTGTTCCATCACTTGGCAATAACCTTGTATTATCTATGAGCCCTCTGTTATCTGTCAGTAAATGTGAGGGATCCGTTATAATTCGTGAGTCAACACTGTTGAGCATCCGGGTACTGTCAGGCTGTAACATTCGTTGAATAGAATCGTTTTGGATCATTCTATTATCTGTCTGTATAAGTTGAGTTGGATGATCATGCGTCTGTTGTGGCTGCTGTTGATTGTGATATTTTGTTTCGATGTTTTCTTGGAATTTTGACACTCTGTGTTCCTGAGTATTATATTTAGGGGAAGGAGCATGGACTTTCATATGTGTATTCAGGGTACTCGATTGTGAGAACGCTTTCCCACAAGTAACACAAACATAAGGACGTTCTCCAGAATGAACCCTCATATGTCTGAGGAGAATTGTGTTGACTGTAAAACCTCTACCACACACAGCACAAACGTATGGGCGTTCGCCTGTATGGTTTCTCATATGGTACTTGAGTTTCATCACTGTTGTGAATCTGAAAATAAAGAGAGAATAGTTGAATAATTACCAGAATAGATATCAAGCTAAATAGATATTTATTCGTCAATGATAACTAGAAATATATTTATTCTCAATTAGATGCAAATATATAGATAACAAGAAATGAAAATAAATAATATAACATTTAACGAAAATAAATAAACGTGTAAATCAGTCCAGGGTATTACACCCGCCACTATACCAAACCTATACAGAAAGACAAAGATAAATGCCATATTCTCATAATAATAATAATAATAATAATAATAATGATGGGGGCGACTGAGGTAGCGCAGTGGCCAAAGCGCTCGGCTCATGATCCAAGGGTCGTGAGTTCGATTCTCCAATGAACCAGACTTTTTTTCGTTAGAAATCAATTCTGGGTTATTGAAGAATACCTTTCCCACGATTCATGATTGACGGGACTACGAATAATCATGCTGCTTCTAAGGTGGCGTATGGAGTTAGTACCAAGGCCTATCCAGAACACGTGGCTAATGACCATAGTAGTCGATGCCAACACACCAAAGAAAAAAAAATAATAATGATGGCTGATCATAGGAGTCCTTGGTGGAATGATGGACAAGCTGGTCGCTAATCTGAAAATCATACCGACTTGCCGTGATGCGGCAGAAATCTTAGCCGGACGAATGAAGACGGCATCATTATTGGTTCACTACGTCTACTCAGGGCACATAATACGCGGACCCAGTAATCACTCAACCCACGGACGTGGGGAGTGACTACCTGGGTAAATGACACCAGCGCGCCCTTCGGATGTATCGAGGCTCCGGAGATGGGGCCTGACTGGAATAATCCTAACGGATAAATAATAATAATAATAATAATGAACAAGACAGCCAACCAACATCCAATACCTTGGGAAGTTGCGACACCACTTTCCTGAGCAACGGGTGCAAAACCAGACCGGCAGCTCAAGCGCACCCGGGAGGGAAATAGTATTCCCTCTGATGTCGGCCGCAGGTATGTCATGATATCGCAATATTGGACACATCATCACAAAAATCCAAGCGAAAATATTCGTTATAATAGAGCAATAAACTATGCATCCAGCCGCGGCGAAAGCGCGAGTCTTTTTGCTGCCTGGTTTTGATCCCCGAGTGAGCGCTGATTGGTCAGGTGCGGGTGGCACCTCCCAGTGCCACTGTATAAACATAGCAGCGGTTTGCCGCGCTTTAGTTCATCTCCGACTGCCAAGTTAGTAAGTACGTGAACGCTAAGCGCAGATACAGTGAAAAAAGTTATAATTATTTATCTTAGAATATTCCAGACAGCACTGTGACTGTTCTAGAATATAATCCAGTTCAAGGAAACATATTTAGCGACGATTATTGCTCTTAGTTCAAGCACCATCATGGAAGAATTCAAGAAGATTCCAGAAGAAGAGTGTCCAATATTGTGATTTCGAAGAATCGAAGTTTCCAGATAGACGATCTATAGCCAGACTTTTTTGTTGGGAAAGAGTCCCAGTTTACTCTGGAGCGATTGGAACAAAAAAGCAATATCCCTCCATGAAGAATTCGTATTTTTGACATATATGCATTGCTCTGGTTCCTTTCAGAACTAAAGCAACTTAAGCTCTTTTCAGTGCACTCATGAATTCATGAAACACTTTTGGTTATTATTTACTAATCATTATTTCCTTTCAGCTTTGACCTGGCCTCCACTGAATTCCCCGAATTCAACTGCGTGATCCCGGAATTGATGCCAGGGGATGCCTACTGACCTGCTGGGGTAAACTCTCCGAGGAGTGAGCCATAGTACTAAGGCAAGGCAGGGCGGTAAACCGAACCTTCTCCTTCCGGAAGGGGACGCGGGTAAACTCCGTGTGTTAGGCCGCGTAATTAAAGAAGTGTTTTTCAAGTGTCGTATAGAGCTAGGGAACACTGAGGCCGGCATTAGCTAACGTGTTGCCCCTTTGTAGCAGGCCCCAGTCAGCTCAGTTATTTCTCAGGAAATTTAGCTATTTTTGAAACGCGGTTAATTTTCCATTTTTTTAAATAATCTTTTTAAATAATATTCTAAGTTCGAGTAGGGAATCTAGGAAATAAACATTAATACCTATCATTTAGATTTCCTTGTCGGAAGAGACATGGCAAATCATTTCAGCGCGAGAACGTGACCGAACCCTGAGCTGGCCGAAGCACACCTTTACTTCGTAATAATAATTTTTAAGTTTTTATTGAGTGATAGGTATGAAAATTCTGATGGCAGTTCGGATAGTTTTGAAACCTTCAACCAGGCATTTTTGCGACCTGAAAATTCCTAGAGAATTTCAGCGCTTTTTGAAGACAGTGACTGGTTCACTGTATCCAACGCCACAGCTGCCGCTGTAGACAGACAACGCGCAGAGGCTTTCAATTTACAAAACTCACAAAACTCACAAAATTCAACAAATCCATATACTTCAACAAACCCATTCACTTTATTGTTCCAGTCGTCAACTTCCGATTTTTCCGGCGACGTTAAACCAAGTGGGAACAGGTGACGCCCTAACAATAATAATAATGAGATTAATTGAGAACCTTCTCGAAATTCCAACCCGCACGTTCTGGAAAATTCCGGAAATAAACAATTCGAACATTCTAGAAAGGTGTCTTTCGCACCGTTAAAACAGAGTAACCCTAGGGGAAACTCTGCTTCTTCCGTAAACTTCCAGAATATTCCAAATAATTCTGGACCTGTACAACCGCAGAGCGATATGGCTCAATTAGTGCAGATTTTAAAAGATCTGACTGGTGTGAATGAATCTAAGGAGCTAGTTACAGTTCGATAACCTCTTACATCAGCAGGTTATTGTTCGATGACCCATGGACGACAGCACTAAATTATTGCCGACTTTGCAGATGTCATCAATAATTTTGAATATAATACATGCATGTAATTGTAATAGTTTAGTACTAATATTTTATACTCATAAGTTGTTACTCTGTTCGAATAAGAAGTTTTTAAAAACTCTTTTGTGTGAACGAGAAATATAATTAGCTTGACAGAAGTAAGCTTCCTGTGTTAAGTGGAAAAGACACAGAAAATCTACGATATTTCCTGAACAGAATAACTGCGGAATTTAAAAAGGTGGACCTGGACTTGGTTGACTGGGTCACCCACGTAAAAAGTCAATCAAAAGGCGAAGCTTTAGCCTGAATAAACTTATATAATGACGTGAATGCCACTTGGCAATTTTTTGTAAATATATTTCTAGAAAGAATCGATAGTCCCGAACTCTGGGTTACTAGTTAAACTGTATGGGGAAAGACAGAGGAAAGAGAAGGTCTTCATCGGGGAGAAGGTGTCTATGGTTCGGCGTTTAATGACGCAGATGTTTGAAATCGAGGCTATTCGCCTGATTACAGAATTTGTAGATCCGACGATACAGTGTTACTTGCGAGAAAGACCATTCTACAACATAGAGGTTTTTACTCGTTTCTGTATCCAAATAGAACTAAGTTTGTCTGCTCCCAGCTATTTGAAGGCCACGCATAGATCAAATAATATGGATCGAGATGTAAATAGAAATGATCAGGCCCGGCCTACAAACAATGTGGGTCCGAGTTCACCTAATAGCAATAATAACTCTAATTGGAGGAACCGTGAAGACAACTGCAACTGGAGAGAGAATAATAATAGAAGAGACAATCGTAAAATAATCGTCCCTCTTTAATAGAATAGAAATTTATTTATACTGAGCAACAAACAGAATGATTTCCACTTACATGTTACACAGTTGTTAGGAGTTTCTTAATACATAAAATTCATTGAATACATTTAAATACATTTAAAAAACATACAATTATGAAGTAAAAGATACAATAAAAATACAATACTACAGTTAGAACAATTAAATATGCAATGACCAGAGAAGATTCAGGTACATTTGAGCATCCTAAGGAGTTGTCCTTCTGTGATATTAAATATATCTAGATCACAGTCTTTCACCATTTCGTTAACTGTCTGGAGACATTGTTGAAGAGGAGACAAACTGTTCGAGACGCGAAACAGATTGTCCCTTCTTCTAAGTCTTATGTCAGGTACAATAAAATCAATGGTTTGGAGAATTTCAGGTGCTTTCAATGTTCTAAGAATATTAAAAACAAAAATCACTTCTGAGGATTCACGTCGATCTTTCAATGGTTGGACATTAAAGTCTAGTAGTTGGCTGGAGTAGGATCTAAATAGGGGCCAAACCTTGTGTTTCCTGAAGGATAGGGTTCTTAGTAGTCGTTTTTGGATTTTTTCTATTATATCGGAGTATATATAAGTCTTTGGATTCCAAATGACACATCCATATTCTAGTTTAGATCGAACAATGGAATTGAAAAGTAATATACATGTATCGTGATTGAATTCACGGCTCGATCTCAAAACAAAGCTCAATTTCCTAGAACATTCAGCCACTAAGTATTCAATATGCCTAGAGAAACTGAACACACCAGAGAAAAAGATACCGAGATCTTTCATCTCATCGATTCTTCGCAGACTGGTACCATTAATAAAATAATCACCGATAGTGGGTGACCTCTTTCGAGTAAAACTCATTATTTTGCATTTGGCTTCGTTAAGAGATAAGTCAGACACTGAAAAGTAATTCGAAAGATTATCGAGGTCATCTTGAAGCTTACCAGAGTCTTCCTCGCTTTTGATTCTTCTGTATAGCTTGAGATCATCGGCATATAGGAGAAATTGAGAATTCTTAATATACTGGGAGACGTCATTAACAAATAACACGAAGAGGAGAGGCTCCAAAATCGATCCCTGCGGAACGCCCGAAGTAGCGGTGAATTCGAAAGAAGGTACATTGTTGAACTGTACAAATTGTATTCTGTTTGACAGATAGCAGTGAAAGAAATCAAGAGTGTTGTTTGTGAAACCAAATGATTTTAATTTCAAGATCAAAACGCCGTGGTTAACCCTATCGAATGCCTTGGCCAAGTCGGTGTATATTACGTCGACTTGGCCGCCGTTTTTCATACCATTCGTCACGAAGTTACTAAATACGCACAAATTGGTAGTGGTAGATTTATTACGAATAAAACCATGCTGTTGGTCGATTATAACTGAGTCCACATGATTGTATACACGATTGTATATTACCCGTTCAAATATCTTCGACGGAGCTAACAAGACTGTTATGGGCCTGTAGTTTCTTATATTATTTTTATTGCCGCTTTTGTGTATGGGGGTGACTCTGCCAATTTTGAGGAGGCTTGGAAAACGTTTTTCTCTTAGGGAGAGATTGAAGATCAGAGTCAACGGTTGCTTTAATAAATCACAGTATGCCTTGAAAAAGTAGGCTGGAATGCCATCAATTCCAATGGCCGCTTTGGGTTTCAGTGTCTTGATGGCATTTTCAACCGCTTCTTCACTAATATCGTCAATTTCAAGGGAATCTAAGCCATATTCAGAAAAAGTTGTTGGATTTACCGGCGCATCGCTATGTGTGAAAGTTGATTTAAAAAAGGCAGCGAAACCGTCTGCAATATCTCTGTCTCAATTCATCATTATCATAACTGAATTTGTTAGCAACCGCACAGTTTTTTCGACGTTCTTTGATATATGTCCAAAAATTTTTGGGATCACGCTGTAAGTCACCCTCTATTTCTTTTATATAGGTTTCATAACACAGATTATGCAGACGTTTCACATCTATCCTAAGTTCCTGATATTTATCTTTACAATAATTCGCTTTTTTTGTTCTTTTTTTCATCATTTTGAAAAAGTGTTCTTTTAGTTTAATTTTGTGGATAAGTTCTTTGGAGAACCAAGCGTGAAATCTATTTTTGATGAAAGTGGTTTTTCTTTCCAAGCATTTTTCAAAAACGTTCTTCAATAAATCATAGAAACTGTCTACACAATCGTCTACATTTTCCAAACATAACATATCTGACCAAGAGAACTGCGAAAGCAGTCCATAGAGCTCTACAAAGTTTCCCTTCCTGAAGTCAAATGCAATAACTTGCCTACTTTCGGGGGATTCGGTTACCTGTCCAAATTTGACAGTAAACATTATTTCAAGAGCAGGATGGTAGTTATCCAACCGCACTAAGGGCGTTTCATATTCTCTCACCGTCGCTTCCGTGATGTTTGTTCATATTAGGTCCAAAGTATTTGAGCCATTAGAGATATCATTTATAGAATAGAGATCATACTCACACATGATGGAATGGATTAATCTCGCCTTCGATGATCCGATTCTCAAGTTATACTTTGAATTCGTTATTTCAGAGATGTTGAAGTCACCGACTAACAACAATTTTTCGGTGGCATTGAGCTCATGACAATTTTCTATGGATTCAAAAAACTGTTCATATACTGTTAAATTTGCTCCCGAAGTTATATACACACAACAGATCGTAACGTCAAGATCTTTTATAGACATTTTAATAGCCAAACATTGAAAATCGGTATGCATACTATTAGAGATTAGTACTGGTTTAAATTTGGCTTTAACACAACACAAGACACCTCCACCGCGGTTCACATTAGCAATACTGTAGTTTCTGTCGTTTCGAAATATCAAGTAGCGTGAATCACCATATAATGGAGGCGCTATAGACGATGATGGCTTCATCCGTAAACCATTAAGTCGTCAATATACTTATAGACCCCGTGTACATAATTCCCATAATTCAAATTTAAATAATAAATACAACTCTTTTCCTACACATAACACGGAGAGAAACCCAGAAAAACAGATCACTATATATATATATATATATGGAACTAGTAAATAGTGGGGCTTTGCAGCAAAATCAAAGAGTACTACTTTAAAGTTTGTCCAAGCTTTCGGAAATTTAATAAATCATTTCCATCATCAGGGATGATCTTTGTTGAGATTGTAAGACGCGATGTTATTCAACAATAAGTGACACATTGTGCAAGATGAAAGTTGATATAAAACATGTAAAATTGGAAGGATGTCATAAAATTTTTTGATAAAATACGTTACATTTAAAATTGTTAAAATTACTTTTATTTTGACCACACCAGGCCAAATCAATGCTCTTGGTTAGGAGAAGACAGACAGTTCACCAGGCCTGGTGTTGTCAAAATAAAAGTAATTTTAACAATTTTAAATGTAACGTATTTTATCAAAAAATTTTATGACATCCTTCCAATTTTACATGTTTTATATCAACTTTCATCTTGCACAATGTGTCACTTATTGTTGAATAACATCGCGTCTTACAATCTCAACAAAGATCATCCCTGATGATGGAAATGATTTATTAAATTTCCGAAAGCTTGGACAAACTTTAAAGTAGTACTCTTTGATTTTGCTGCAAAGCCCCACTATTTACTAGTTCCATTCCTAACTAGTCAGCAACGACTACCCTTCCTCTATATATATATATATATATATATAGGAGAGAGGTAGTCTTTGCTGACTCGTTAAGATCAAGCTAGGGAAACTTGTTGGGTAAGCAGCATGCAGGAAGTATACTCTTATAACACTTTATTCCAATATTTCGACAAGTATTATTGTCATCATCAGGGAAAGCTACAATAATGTTAAAACTATAGTGAAAACAATTGACAACTGTGGATTCTAAACTACTTACGTGTTGATGAGATTGATTGCAATAGATGATATAAAAAGACGTGTACAGTAATTAAACATATTAAAAAACAAGTTATGAGATTATCTTAAAGGTAATCGTCACACATTATTAAAAACTCAGTTATGCATAAAATCTAGCTCTATTCAATTTTATTCAAATGGATATCATACCGATGTCACACCGGTTGATCGGAAAGCGTGGAAAAGAAAGAAAATTTATTTGAGGTTATGTATACAAAGTGAAGTTTGTTAAGGTACGTTCCTGCATGGAACTGTACTAGAATCTGAAATTAGACAGATTGAACCACTCAGAACGAGAAAAGTGTACATCAAGCTTGGAACAAAAAGACTAGACATTGTTTCATGAAAATGACACATGACTATTGCAAAATTATCAGATCAGTATTCAAATTGAACAACGTTTATTAAAGTTTTTTTTTTTTTTTTAATTTATAACATGGATTGAGAGTTAAGCTCTCTGACATTATGTTTCTGCTTATCCAAGTGCAGTAAAAATGAATATATTTCACTTAAATGTTTTATGTCAGTTTTCTTGTTCAAACATGAGGATGATTGTGAGATGAAGGTCATCTCCAGAAAGGTTCTTTTATATTTGTTAGATTCTTTGGCTAAGATTTTTGCAGCCTCAAAGTTCATATTGTGACCTTCTTTTTGTACATGATTACTGAGTGCACATCTCTCTGGGTGCAATCTACAATCACTCTTATGTGAACAAATTCTGTCCTTCAACAACCTATTGGTTTGTCCTATATATTCATTTGAGCAATTGGAGCAAGGAATACAATAAACTACATGAGATTGATGAGTTAAAGGAGTTCTGTCCTTCACTTTTGTAAAAAGAGAGTTGATAGTTAAACTAGTTTTGTTTGCAATTTTAATATTATTGAAAGATTTGAAAATTCTAGTAAGTTTTGGAGTCATATTAGTTATATAAGGAAGAGATGCATAAAAAGTATTAACTACATGGTCCGCATTGTCACCAACTGCAACTTCCAACTGCAACTTCCAAACCACCATCATCCTCATGTTTGAACAAGAAAACTGACATAAAATATTTAAGTGAAATATATTCATTTTTACTGCACTTGGATAAGCAGAAACATAATGTCAGAGAGCTTAACTCTCAATCCATGTTATAAATTAAAAAAAAAAAAAAAACTTTAAATAAACTTTGTTCAATTTGAATACTGATCTGATAATTTTGCAATAGTCATGTGTCATTTTCATGAAACAATGTCTAGTCTTTTTGTTCCAAGCTTGATGTACACTTTTCTCGTTCTGAGTGGTTCAATCTGTCTAATTTCAGATTCTAGTACAGTTCCATGCAGGAACGTACCTTAACAAACTTCACTTTGTATACATAACCTCAAATAAATTTTCTTTCTTTTCCACGCTTTCCGATCAACCGGTGTGACATCGGTATGATATCCATTTGAATAAAATTGAATAGAACTAGATTTTATGCATAACTGAGTTTTTAATAATGTGTGACGATTACCTTTAAGATAATCTCATAACTTGTTTTTTAATATGTTTAATTACTGTACACGTCTTTTTATATCATCTATTGCAATCAATCTCATCAACACGTAAGTAGTTTAGAATCCA
This sequence comes from Chrysolina haemoptera, assembly GCA_958298965.1. Classification (NCBI taxonomy): domain Eukaryota; kingdom Metazoa; phylum Arthropoda; class Insecta; order Coleoptera; family Chrysomelidae; genus Chrysolina; species Chrysolina haemoptera. The sequence continues at coordinate 25,378,575 of OY282584.1, forward strand.
CAGTTGTCAATTGTTTTCACTATAGTTTTAACATTATTGTAGCTTTCCCTGATGATGACAATATATGACTGTATATATATATATATACATATATATATATATATATATATATATATATATATATATATATATACAGTGTATCCCACTTTGAGCAGCCACACAATTTGGTTTTGTGATGAAAACAAGCTCTGAAACGCCCAGTTTTCCTATTTCTGAATATTATTAATAAAAATATAATCACGAGTATAATCATTTCTTTCACAAAACTAACACCGGATTCTCGTTCTCAACATGCTTAACAAGATTTTTGAATAAAAAGTGAGATATGTTACCATTTACAGGATGATATTCTGTATAATTTCATTACCCGGGAAACGAATTCTGGAGGTTTTGCGGTATATTCTGGACCAGGATATGTTGTCTCGGTAATAGAAGGATGTTTACCACAATTTTTCAATTTTCAACTTTTCATATATAGCCATGGAAGTATAATATTTCGTTTCTTTACACAGTATCAATTAAATATTTTGGGTGCTTCTTGATTGAAAAAGAAATATTCCGAAACAATTCAACATTACGGATAAATAAAAGTTTTGAATTGATATAGCCGATACTTGATGAAAATCCATGTTAATATCTATAATGAAACTATAGTTTAAATGATTTTCACATCAAAAGGGTTTACAAAACCACGACAATTGTTTCGCTTTACAAAAGCTTCTTCAGGTGGTAAAGAAGTTTTTGTAAAGCGAAACAATTGTCGTGATTTTGTAAACCCTTTTGATGTGAAAATCATTTAAACTATAGTTTCATTATAGATATAAATAAAAGTTATCAAATTTGCTAGCTACAGATGATACCCTGTATATTTTTAGATTTAAGTATTGAGGTGGAGATTTCAGGGTGTTCTGATCCAGAAATGTTTGTGCTTAAAGTATCCTTAATGTTTTATCCTCATTTTTTCGTCTCTCAACTCGTCATAGCAAGCCATGAAAACGTAATATTTGGTTATTTTCTATAGCAGTAACTGAACATTTTAGGTACTTTTTACTATAGAAAAAAAAAATCAAAAACAACCAAAGATTACGGATGAAAACAAATTGAAAATGTTGCTAGTCTGTAAGACACCCTGTATATTTTAATGAGATCTGGGGTTTAAGCATGTTCTGAACCAGAATCTGATGTTAGTTTCGAAGTAAAAAATCTTTTAGTATACTTTTCCCAGTTTTTCACTTTTCAACTGGTCATAGCAAGCCATGAAAAAGTAAAATTTGGGTATTTCTTATACTCAGTATCAATTGAACACGTTCAGGCCCTTTGTGACAAAAAAAAATCGAAAGCAACCGATCATTTCGGATGAATAAAAATTAATAATGTTGCTAGTAACAGATGCAACCCTGTATATTTCAATGAATGAAGCATCTAGGGGTTTTAGGGTGTTCTGAAACAGAATCTGGTGTTATTTTTGCGATAAAAAAATGCCTAGTATGTTTTTCCCAATTTTTCACTTTTCAGTTGGTCGTAGGTAGCCGTGGAAAATGGATATACGAATATTTCATCAACCTCAAGTTAGATATTTTTGGGTACTATATGTTATAAGAAATAACTTTTGATATCACTGTACTGTCAAGAAAATACGAGGGTGTGGCTGCTCAAAGTGGGACACCTCGTATTTTCTTGACAGTAAAGTGATTTCAAAATTTGTTTATTACGTATAGTGCTCGGAAATATCTACCTTCAGGTTTATGAAATATTCCTATATCCATTTTCCATGGCTACCTACGACCAATTGAAAAGTGAAAAATTGGGATAAACATTCTAGGCATTTTTTTATCGCAAAAATAACACCAGATTCTGTTTAAGAACACCCTAAAACTCCCAAATCTCAGTGCTAATTCATCAAAATCTACAGGGTGTCATCTGTAACTAACAACATTTTTTATTTGTTATTCATCCGTAATGTTTGGTTGATTTCGATTTTTATTTCCTTAGTCATGAAGAATCTAAAAATGCTCAAAGAATGCTGTAGGGAATATTCGAATATTACTTTTTCATGGCTACCTAGGAGCAAATTGAAAAGTGAAAAATTGAAAAAAAAAATAGTAGGGATTTTTTTATCGCAAAAAAAACACTAAATTCTGTTTCAGATATTCTGAAACCTGCAAATAGCAGTTCTTGATTATTTAAAAAATACAGGGTGTCATCTGTAACTAACATATTATTGATTTTTATTCATCCCTAATGTTTGGTTGATTTCGAATTTTTTTTACATAGTCATTGATAACTTGAGAATGTTCGAATAATGCTGTAGAAAATATTCAAATATTACATTTTCATGGCTAGCTATGACCAGTCGAAAAGTGAAAAAGTGGGGAAAACACATCAAGGATATTTGTAGCACAAGTATGTAACAGCGGATTCTGAATCAAGACACCCTAAAATTCCTAGAACATAATTCATGAATCAAAAAAATATATAGGGTGTCATCTATAGCTGGCAAAATTGATAACGCTTATTCATCCGTAGCGTTTAGTTGATTTAAAAAAATTCTTCTCCAGTCGTAATAAAGTACCCAAAAACGTTCAGTATATCACTTTTTTATGGCTAGATATGATCAGTTGAAAATTGAAACGTTAGGGAAAACATAATAAGACTGTTTTATCTCCGAGCTAGAATAGAATAGAATATCGTTTATTTCCTTAAGAAAGTACAAACTGTATGGAAAAAGTCAAAAGTGTAGAGGTGAATTATCTCTAGTTAAAAACAACATAATATAGCACAATTTACATGTAACAAAATAAAATTAAACAAAACAAAACACAATTGGTACCTACAGGGAGAACCTAGTACAAATATGAGTAAATATAAAAAATATAAATAATCTATGTTGAATTTTATCAAAATCGCCGATTTAAAAACTCTTCTACCGAATAGAAACTATTCTCTATCAAAAACTCCTTCAGTCTCGTTTTGAAAACTAACACCAAATTCTCGTCCAGAACACGCTCAACAAGATTTATAAATAGATTTTACCATTTACAGGATGATATCGTGTTTAATTTCCTGACCCGGGCAACGGAATCTGGGGTCTTTGCGGTATATTTTCAACCAGGATCAGTTGTCTCGGTGATAGAAGGATGTTTACCCCAATTTTTAAATTTTCTTCAGATAATATCTAGCCATGGAAGTATAATATTTCGTTATTTTCCACAGCATCAATTGAATATTTTGGGTACTTTTTGACTGGAGTAGAAATTTTGAGAATCAAATTAACACTACGGATAAATAAAAGTTATGCCAGCTATAGATGACACCTTGCATATTTTTAGAAGGTGTTCTAATCCAGAAACCGCTGTTACTTTTGTGCTTGAAGTATCATTAAAGTGTTTTCCCCATTTTTTCACTCCTCAACTGGTCATAGAAAGCCATGAAACAGTAATATTTGGTTATTTTTTATAGCAATAATTGAACATTTTAGGTGAGTACCTACTTTTTTACTATAGACACAATTTTCAAAATCAACCAAACATTACGGATGAATAAAAATTAAAAATGTTGCTAGAATGTAAGACACCCTGTACATTTTAATGAGATCTGGGGGTTTGCATGTTTTGAACCAGAATCTGATATTAGTTTCGAAGTAAAAAATCTTTTAGTATGTTTTTCCCAATTTTTCAATTTTCAACCGGTCATAGCAAGCCATGAAAAAGTAACATTTGGTTATTTTCTATAGCATCAATTGAACACATGTAGGCACTTTGTGACAAGAGAAACAAATTTCGAAAGCAACCAAATTTTACGGATGAATAACAAATAAAAAAATGTTGTTAGTTACAGATGACACCATGTATATTTTGATGAATTAGCACTGGGATATGGGGGTTTTAGGGGGTTCTGAAACAGAATCTGGTGTTATTTTCGCGATAAAAAAATGCCTAATATGTTTTTTCAACTGGTCGTAGGTTGCCATGGAAAATGGATATACGAATATTTCATAAACCTGAAGGTAGATATTTCTGAGTACGATACGTAATAAAAAACAAATTTTGAAATAATTTTACTGTCAAGAAAATACGAGGGTGTGGCTGCTCAAAGTGGGACACACTGTATATATATAATATAATGCTTTTATTGGGGATGAAGTCAGACAGATGGCCACGATTCAAAGAATTCTCTTTGGTATATCTGAGCTTTTGGATGACTTTAATCCATTTTCAAAGATATCTACAAAGTTTTTAAAGTAAAATATAAAAATACATTTTTATATTTAACTTACATCGTGAGATGAAAATTGAAGCAATTATAAACTAAAATCAAGAAATTTTCAACAAAATATCACCCTCTATTATAATAAACTTGAAAGGTAGATGTCAAATTAATATTTCACTTTGAAATTTAATATTTTTCTCAGACATTCATCTGGAAAATTTCTTGATTTTAGTTTATAATTGCTTCAATTTTCATCTCACGATGTAAGTTAAATTCAACAACAAGCTATATGACAAAACTTTTAAGACAAGCATAACGGACAGGAATGCGTGGAAGGAGGGACCTCCCATCATCGCCGAAAACGCTGTCTACACGGATGGCTCCAAAACCATTGAAGGTTCAGGAGCCGGCATATATGGAGCCAAGCCGAAGATGAGAATCTCACTAAGCTTAGGTAAACATACGACGATATTCCAGGCGGAAATCGTTGCAATACACCATTGCGCGCAAGAGTTAATAAGGCAGGAGTTCTCAGAAAAAACCATTGTCATTTACTTGGATAGCCAAGCAGTCAACTCTATGCAAATCACCTCAAAACTTGTTTGGGACTGCATAGAAACCCTAAAAGAGCTAGGCAGTCAGAACAGACTGACACTAGCTTGGGTACCAGTACACAAAGATTACAGAGGCAATGAAGAGGCTGATTCACTAGCTCGAGAAGGACCAAGTAAGGCCCTGAATGGCCCAGAACCGTTTTGCGGTATAGCGAAAGCTGTACTAAAAACCAACACCAAATCATGGATCCAACAGAAATCTCAAGAATGGTAGAACGATTCACCAGGAATGAGACAGGCCAAAGAGTTTATCAAAAAACCGTTGCCAACATTCACAGAATATCTACTAAACCAGAGAAGGAGCAATACTAGAATAATAGTTGGACTCCTCACAGGACATTGTAGGCTCAACAAACATATGAGTACTATTGGTCTGGCAGAAGAAATGCTATGCAGGTTCTGTCAGGAAGAAGAGGAAACATCGGCACACATACTATGCCACTGTGAGGGCTTGTCAAGGCTAAGGTTTCTAACACTGGGAGAAGAAAAACCAAAAGCTCCCGGATACATGGGAGTTCTGAAAACTGGCCTATGGAGTCTCATGACGAAGACAGGGCTAGATAAAGAACTCTAAACGATTTCGAGGGCGAACACAATAGATCTGAAAAGGTCGCGGTGTTGATGGTTATGGCACGGAAGCCCCAAACTAATCTAATCTAATATAGGAGTGGTGAACAAAGACATCCACAAAGACAAAATGTAAATGATTTTGACCAAAACAGACAGACACATTATAACAACTATAATAATAATAATAATAATATAAATAATAAGAGTTATAACCGAAACAGAGACAAGCAGTACAGGAACAGACCAAATCAAAATTATTATGATAATAATAATAAACATTTTATTACAATAACAGGGAAAACAATAACAATCAATATAATAGAAATCAGAATTATACAAGAAGGAATTATAGAAGCCAGTATAACAATAAAAATAATTATCAAAATAGGAATTATAATCAGTATAGGACAGACAAATTTAGACAAAATCAGGATCAGCCAAGACAATTTGATAGGGAGACTAAAGGAAATTCAAACCCTGAAAATAATTACAATAGGAAACAAACAAGACAGGTACATTTTAATAGGATAGGAACAAGTTTAGATAGGAACAATGGACAACAAAATGACAATAACAATCGGAATGACCATACACAACCTTCAACATCAACTAATAGTTAGGATTTTCATTGAAACCATATGGAAAGCTGGAACCACCAAAATATGAACACTCCATAGAATTTATTAAGTTAGATACAATTCAGGAAGAACCTTTAAAAAAGCGCTAATAATCATAAATGGGAAAATAGGAGATAAATTAGTTAAAATGCTTATTGATGATGGTTCAGAAGCATCATTATTAAAGGAGACAGCGATAGAAAACTGAGAGCTTCAAAATAAATTAGTTAAAATGCCTAAAACAACATTAATAGGAGTGATGGAAGAAAAATTGCAGAAACAAATCAGTTTGCTAATATTAAAGTAGAAATTCAAAATAAAAATTTAGATTTACAATTACTAGTGATAAAAGAAATGGAATTTGATATAATAATAGGAACGGATCAATTACAAATGATGAAGGCTAAGATAAATTATGAAAGGGAGGGTATAGAAATGGAAGGTCAATGGTTTAATTCAATGGAAGAAGAAGAAGTGAACAGGAGTACTTTGAGAAAAATATTTTGTGTATGAGAGAGATGAATGAATGTTATGATTATGAAAATAAAAATGAAGAAAATGAATATAAGGGTAAATATAAATGTGATTATAAACATGAAGAGTATATAAATTAATTATTAAATAAATATAGAAGATTAGTTATGAATGAATCGAGAGTAGCGGAAGAATATATGCACAAAATACAAGTCAAAGAAACAGATACGTTTAAATCAAAGAGCTATCCAATTCCATACAAGTACAGTGAAAAAGTAAAAGAAGAAATTAAAAGAATGTTAGAATTTGGTATCATAGAAAGATCCACAAGTAATTACATATATCCTATAGTAGTTGTTGTTAAAAAAAAATAAGTAACTTAGATTATGTTATGGATGCTAGGGAATTAAATAAAATAACAACTCCTCAATATGAATCTCCTTCAAGTATAGAAACTATATTTGGTTAAATTACAAATGTTAAATGTTTTTCCAAGATTGATTTGAAGCATAGTTTTTGGCTTATACCTTTATGAGAATTCTAGAAACTACACAGCTTTTTGTATAGAAGGGGTAGTATATAGATTTTGTGTAGTTCCATATGGTCTACAATCGTCATGTTCAGCACTAGAAAGGGCTTTGCATAAAATACTAGACAAATAAGAAGACTTTGCACTACACTATATAGATGACATCTTAATATACTCGAAAGACGAACAAACCCATAAAGAACATTTAAATAAAATACTTGAAGTGTTAGACGAAGCAGGACTTAAAATAAATTTAGACAAATGTGAATTTTTTCAACAAGAAGTAACTTACCTAGGATACAAATTAAATCAAAACGAACTTGAAATGGACCCAGAAAGAATAACGACATACAAGAATACACTAGACCACATAATTTAAAAACACTAAGGATTTTTAGGGATACTGAACTATTTTAAAAGACTAATACCAGACTTGACAAGTGAAGAATTACCACTAATACAACTACTGACGAGGAATGTAAAATGGAAGTGGGGACAGGAACAAGAACAGGCATTTACACAATTAAAAGACAATTTTAGTACAAACTTGAAAATTTATCACCCAGACTATGACAAACTCTAGGAATTCAGCAGAATGACTACCTGAAATCAAGAAAAATGATATATAAAACAAACTTGTAAATATGTAAATAGAAAACTCAAAATTTAAATTTAAACATTCTCATGTTAAAATGTTAAATTTTAATTTTGGGGAATTTGTTATGAAAAAGTAGAGTGTAGAAGTAGATAGGAATTTAAAATTAAATACCCTATTAATAAAAAAAAATATTATTTCATCATGTGACCTTAATTTATCTAATCGTTATCACAATTTCAATTAAAAATAGTTAGAAACCTTGCAAATCAAAATTTATTGACAAATTATAAGAGTAAGAGGCCAGCAAACGTATGATATACTGTACTGAACTCTTCCAAGAACACTGGTATTTCTTGAAAGAATTTAACTTTCTTAACACAAAAACATGAACTAAGTTATTAACAATTCAAAACAAGTCCAAAACGACTAAAAAAGTAGGAAAAATATCAATTTTCAACAAAAACTAGAATTTGAAGAAATTGAATTAAATACACCTTGTATATGATATTTGTCACACAGCCAATCATAAGTATAAAGGAGGACCAGGAAACAAAAAGTAAAAAACGAGTCATATCAGTAACTAAATGTAAAATAAATAAACTATTAGAAAATGTGAAAACTAAATGAAATTCAATTGAATCAATAATAAAAATATATGATATATAGATATTTGTGAGTAGTTTAATTAATTAAGAATTAAATTATAACAGTGACTGGCAATTAAAAAGTGATCGGGAGTGTGTTGTGAAATTGAGATAGACCTTACTTAGTAACGGAAAAAGAAGAGGAGAGAAATCAACAAGAAGGAAGCGGACGATTCATTTTTGGAGAGCAGAGAGCCAACATTATTACGATTGATTGAAAAACATTAATTAGACAGAAAACCTTTTGAAAAAATAAATAGAGAACGTTCCTGAACCAGACATACAAAAACGACTTACCTGCAATGGCACAATAATCAAATATCCAAATTTCCAGAAGTGGAAGAGAGAAGCTGCAGTCTATGAACATCAAAGGTATTTAACCATCAAACAGTCTGAGAAAACTATTCTGAATAATATTTCAAGTGCATTATTCAATTTCTCCATAAAACGAACTTTTTAACTTCACCAAACATAAAAACTTTATTCATGTAGTAGTGCACATAAACTTTTTTCCACTTCAGAACTTTGAGCAATCGCATTATTTATTAGGCAATTAATATTCAAGTCACAACAACCTTTTACTGTTGCAACAGTACTAGGTTAGAGTAAATTTAAAAAAAAAGGGCAGTGTCTCTGAGCACGATGACAGCACCGAACCCCAAGTATTTGTAATATTTATGATTTTGCATATTATTGACCATCATAGCATCTAAGTTAGATTTCGTGGGATCAGGTAGAGTAAGAAACTTGAAAAAAACTATTGAATTACTATGAGAGTTGTTCACATTCCATGCCAATAATAAAGGAAACAATATTTGAGTTGAATTTACATGTTTATTTCCAAGGTAAATTACATTGGATTATTTTAAATCATCATTGACATTCCTTTTTTCTGAATTTTACCTTGAGATTGGAAGATTCTCATGTGACGTACCAACTGAGCAGTTGAGGACCTGAAGAGAGAAAGAAAGGTAATATCTAAAAGCAAAGAGAGTAAGTATTTGGCCGGGGGCATTCTGAAATACTATTTGAATACTATAATTTATCTACTTTTTACTAAAAACTACTCATTACTAATATCAAATACAAACAAAAGAATAACTAATTTCTTACTACTTTCATCAGAACTGAAGAAAAGAAAACAGCAATTCATATATACAAAAAAAAAATTAAAATTTTCTTTCTATTTACAACTTCATTTCACAACTCATCATCTCATTACAATTTTACTATCACTATTATTACTATTATATATAATTAAAATATATATTGTTATAAAAATATGTGATATTGATGACACAAATTAGGAAGACAAAAGATAATTTATTAATTTTTTTAATTTATTTATTTATTTTTATTCAAAATGATAAATCTGCCCTAGCTCAAAACTAGTATCTATCTGTTTTACCTTTTTCCGTATATCTCTCCTTTCTTCAGCTCAGTCGATAATGCAAGAGAAACTCCTACTCCAGAACGTGGACGTGTATACAATTTCAATAAATGCAGAAATGTCGTTCAATAGAAATGATATGCCAAATTCTGTTTATATATTTTAATTAATAGAGAATTGAAATCCAAGAAATACCACTCAAATAAATGTTTCCAAACAGAATTGTTATTATCCTCTATTACCTTTTAACTATCTATAATTCGAAATTTTCTACCTTTGTTCCAAATAACTCAACTCTAGCGCCCTCTATTATTCAAAATTATAATCTACCGAAAGAAAAGTCTAGTCAGTTTCTGCAATTGTCCATAAGATGGCATTAGCTTATGAAACTTATCAGTCCAGTTGTGAAAATGACGTTTCACTACAATACCACTAAATAGACGGAAACGATCAGAAAGTTTAAATAAAGTTTGTGAATACGAATGGAAAAGTTCAAATGTTGTCAAATATTGATTGATAAACTGTTGGCTGCAACTCTGCTACTGGAATCGGTTTATTTCAGGATACACAATGAAATAGTTCATAAATACCTTGTATGGTCTTCTATATACTGCCTGTTTTTGGTATGGGATTGTTCTCAGGTACGTACTTTTTCGCATTAATCAATAATTGTCTTTATCATGTGTTCTGTTTATTTTTCTTAATCTTCTTATGGCTTTATAATGATGTTTTATCTCCTACAAGCGTTTTGCTGCTTTCTAGTCCACTTATTTCTGCTAATTTTCCATCAACTCAATCTCAAAATTTTCATTTTCTTTTCCTCCCAAAATTTTTTTCAACCCTTTACTTTTTTCCCTGGCAACTGGTTTTCGAATTTTTTTTCACATTTCAGCCAATCACAATTTTTTATTGCACTGGTCACTTTGTGTACCTTATAATTTAAAATTAACAATTTTCTTATGCTTGATCTATTTCTACTACATATTCAGACTATTCATTATTTACAAATTTCGGTTTGGAATCATTTTTCTCTTTATATCATTTCTATTCGTTCATTTCCAAATACAGTCTTTTTGACTTATTCTTACTCCAGATAATACAAGCATTAATTGAAGAGCAATATAACCAGAAAAAGTTTTTTGAAGCAAATCAAGCGGTCATTAGTTACGAAAATCAACACCTTCGCTATGGTAATACGTTGATTGAATTCGGTAATTTCGAAAATCCGACAATACGAGCAAACTTAGAAACAAACTTAGAAACAAACTTAGAAAATAACAAACAAACAAACTCAGAAAAAACTACTCTAGAAAATACAAACTTAGAAAATAACAAACAAACTCAGAAAAAACTACTCTAGAAAATACAAACTTAGGAAACAGAGCATTCGACAAAATAAATTCAGACAGAAAATTCGAAAAGAAAATTTTTACACACGCAAGAGCAGAACGAATATTCGAGGTTGACTGTAACGTTGACAGAAAAAATGGACACGTATTTTTGCGACAGTAAAAAGTAGGAGATTTGAGCCGGTTCTGGGCCTTCCCCCACCACTATGACGTCATCAGTAACCTTGACCTTTGACCTTCGACCTTGACCTGGCCATGACTCTTGTTGGGAGGTGTTCAGGGTTTGTGTTTGACATTGAGATTGTAATGACTTGGATTTTTTTTTCATACACGGACAAGTACTTTTTCCAAGTACTTAATATATTTTCCTTACCTCAATGTCTTCCATGTCCTTCATGTATACTTACTCTGCCATTGTGTATGACCCTTATGTGTGGAGTACACATACAAATCTATACCGAAGTATAGAGAGGGTACAACACGTCTGCACACCACGGAGATCCAGTCAGATATGTGAACTCTGATTACTCTCCAGTGATGTATACCTTGCGATGGTGGTGGGAGGAGAGGTCGCGTGACGCTATGCGCATCCGCCCTCGCTCTCGATAGGGTGGAGTGGGTCCGCGCTGACGTCACACACTCATACGCTGCGGTGACTCATCGACTACTATTTACTCTCCGCCCTCTATCGATGCGATGCAAACTCGCGCATGGTGGGGGCTTTGTATCATACATGTTTCATAAGTCTGTGGTGGGGGTGGTTCACTATCTATTATAAAAGAAGTGGGTATGGTGATATGAAATCAGAAGTTTTATACCTAGCAGTCGAGCAGTCAGCAAGAGTAGTGAAGTTATTCATTGCCTACACAGTGAGAGAGATCAGTGAGTGTGTTTTTCTATTGAAAATTATTTATATTTTCCTTAAATATTTTCATCATCATGTCAGTTCCAAAGGTGGATTTACCAAGAATCAATTCTATAATTAAACAAGAGATGGAAGTGTTAGAGCAAAAAGTAATATCATCCTTGCCACTGAATGAAGCTTACCCAATTAAGAGTATGTCAGTTTGTTCTACTCGGTTTGGTAAATCTATTTTATTGATATTACGTGATGTAAGCAATGATACATTATTCAAAACATGGCTGCGGAAACGTGTTTCAGAGCAATTTACCGATGATGATGTAGCATGCATCAATTCATCAGGTGGTAAATATACAGTAGCATATTTGGGTCAGAGTCCACAAAGCTTTGCCGGCATGAGAACGAGATCGTTGGTCAAATTCGATCTCACTGAATAATGGTAATATATAATTTTCACTAGGCTAATTCTGATTCTTTATATTATAGGTGATAATTGTAAGGAAAATATAAAAAACTCTTCATACATTGTTAAACACACTCATCGGTGGAGACATCATCAAAAGTCTAATGTGAGTACTACTACTGATTGCTTTTTTTATGGCATATTTATTTCAATGATTTCACTTTGATCATAGCTTAATTCTTGAAATATGTGGATGCAATATGCGAGTCAACACTGGACCGAAGCCGTAGACATCTCGTCAGCTGTTGAAAGGTTAACCTCTGAGTTGGATGCTTTGAGCGAGGGCGCTCTCCACGCCACCAATTATGACCTGAGCGTGTGCTATGATGAAGAAAGGATCCAGCACTGTATGCGTGATTATGAGAACTACAAGAAGGGTGTGGATCTTTGTGAGAAATATACAGATGGTTCTTTCGATCTACATCAACTCTGCGACGCAATGATTGAATGTGAGCTGAAAAGATTTCTACAGCGCCTCCTACCATACCTACCTGAAGACATCATCCAAAAGTACCAACTTGATGATGATGATAGTGAAATTGAAGAAGGAGAAAATCATGATGATGATGAAGAAGAACTTATATTAGATTGTTTGTACATACCTAAGACTATTTAAATTCTAAGCTAGTGATATTTGAATAAAAAAACAAAATTTTTTCATACATGTTTTATTTACCTATTCCTCTTTTACATGAATAAAGAAAGAAAAAAAATAATGCAAAATAATCAAAAATGTGTGTGTCTTCAATATCTGCTGTGAACTGAACCATCCAATGCATTGTATGTCAAAAATGTATCATGCCGAATGAGTGCATATACTTTGGTGTTGGCTGGGAAGTTGACTTTCCTAGTTTCAAACTCGAGCTTAATATCAATAGTTGATGATTTTGTGGCATTCGCCTGATGTGAACAATCAATGATGAATAGTGGATTTTGTCGAAATTCACTCATATCTTTATCATAATAACTTCGCTGAAAGTTCTCATAGGCATAATAAGCTGAAGTATTGAATTTTTTATCGAAATCCGAATTCCAACGTTCATATGGGTATACTTCAGAGTTCAACTACACACGAATGTTATTGATATCAGCAGTTGTGAATTTAGTGATGTCTTTTGTCCTATCTTCAGAAGTGGTAGTGCTTTGGAATCCAATGATGATATAACGAGGTGTTTCAAGGGCGTTAGTTGTCTTGATAGTCCATATATCTGAAGATTTGCCACGTAGTGATGGAAGTTCATAAAGATCCCACATGCGATAAGCCAACTTGATTTTAGCATTCAGACCACTTTTGTTGATTCTATTCAATAGTTTGAGCTTGTGCTTATCTTCTGGCACTATGTGTCTTATTTTCCACTCAATTTCATTGATTTCCAAATCAGCATCAACCTCACCAATGTATGAGTTCTTGAAGGATCGAGCGATTATTAAAATCATTTCTTGTTTGGAATTCAAGATACTTTTGTTGTAATCTTCAGCGAAACCCATCAAATATTTCAGTGGTAATTTACCACTGAATACATGACTGGTTGTATCCAAGATATCCTGTTTAGTTTCCGAAAGTCCCCATCCAGTTGTTAATAATGTGTTAGCATGTGATTGTCCAAATGAAATCATATTCTTCATTGTAGATATTATCCCTGGCTTCCTGACGACAGCAACTTGTTCACCATCCATTTCATAGCGAATTTCATCAAAAAGGAAGGCGATTGCATTGTTCGAGAGATAACATAATTTTGTTTCATCTTTAGGCGTGAATTTACCCTTTATATAAATGAAACTCTCAGCGAGTACCATTGTTCCTTACTTTCAGTCCAACTGATTTCAAAAATTTGAGATCTCTCAGCGAGAGAGCAGCGTGGTGTGCTAACTATTTAGCGTACACTTTTGGAATGAGCCTTTTTCTAGTCGAAACTTTCTTTTTAGCTGTTTTTGGAATGTTTTCAAATTCTCGTCGATTCTGTCTATTATAACAAAAACCCATAATAGTTATTAGATTTTTTTCAATTCCAAAACTATAACAATCTCTCCTGCACTTCCAAAATCAATTAGATTATTATTGTGATCCAAAATACGCACTGTGATGTTGTGAATCAACTGACGACCTTCTGGACTGATGGGCATATATATAATCTTGTGTGGTTCTTTTGTGAGATTGAATCCAGGCTCCACATCGATATCGAATGAAAAAAGAATGTGGGATTCTTCATTGTTTATGTATGAACCAGATATAATGTTGCCATCTAAGCGGATGAGTCTCACTGTTATGTTTATCGGATGTGAGGATTCATGTATCTGATTCGGTTGAAATCTATCAAAATTGAAACCCATCATCTTTGCTATGGAATTCGGATGAGTTAGATCAATTTCATATTTTGATCGCATCTCACATTTGAAAGTATTATTATTGGCATGTAGGTATAATATATCATCTGCATTGGTATCGTTTTGATTTTTACCATGAAACAATCTAAACATGATATGTTTCTGAATAACTGCATTGATTTCATCTATTTCATAGGCACCACATGGAATTTCAATTGTGTATTTCTGAAGTATTGGTGAACTAACATCACTGATTCTGAAACTGATCACATTGTTTTTTTCAGTTATATTATTGACTGTGTTGCATCCATAGAATCCTAAAAGTCCCAATCCATAACGACTGTTTCTATCCAATTCAATGGGTGGGAAAAAGTCTGCACTCAAAGACACTCGTCCCGACAGCTTGTAGTTCGAACTTCCGTGACATGACTGATACATTTTATGGATTTCACTTCAATTTATTGTTGTCTACAACACACTCGAGACAACCTACGCTTTTTTGGAGATGATTCATCAATATCCATTTCATTTTTATTAGTACCAATATTCATATCTTTTATATTGCAATAACAGCAGAATATTTTTCGAGGTATAGGACCATCATTCACATCAGAATCTGAAATGCTATCGCCGCCGTCAAGATTGTGGTGGTCATTGCAATATCTATATTTCATTATGTCGACATCATCTTGTAGACTTTTAGGTAATTTTTCCCAAACACAAGCAATCTCATGTGCAGCGCATGCGAGTATCACTTCCTTCGGCATATTTGCAAACACCACTCGATCCATTCTCGTCAAGGTCCGATATTTTGAATACATCTTGAGTGAAAATCCCATCGCCTTGATAGCCTCTCGAGTCATTGCTGGAGTTGTAATAATTCAGAGAGAAACTTCAGGCACAAGTGACCGCAGAAAACTGTGTTGAACTTCTGCCGACGATCATAGTTATATAGAATTTTCACTTTCGAACATTTCTGAAAGTATTGAATCAACTCTATTGGCGGTGGTAGATCACCAAAACTATCAAAGTATGCAATGTCTTTCCCACATTTGCTGTATGCCACCCAATGTGTTCCCGATCCTCTTATTCCATCTAAATTGACAATGGCGGTCTCGCGGCGTCGTGGACCTCTAGTGGGTAATGTATCACGCATAAAAATACCGCGAAAGTGTAGGATTTTCATTTTACTGGCATAATAAGTAAGATCGATGTCGGTGAGAGGTCTTCGAGGTAGATAATCAACTAGTTTTTTGAATTGTATGGTTTCAAATAGAGACCACTTTTACCCAATGCCACACTTTCCATTTTCTTATTATGACGATTCGCTTCGATCAGGGCGGTTCTGCTTGCTTTTGCTGAATTCACAGCTCTGGTGATGCCTGCAACAGCACCCGCTAAACTTCCGAGCGCAGACAATCCAGCAAAAATTGGTATCAATGGTAGAATCCCTCCGACTTTAGGAATTGGAATTATGCGAGGCGTGCGGATTATTTTCTTTCCACCGGCAGCTTTGATGTATTTACGTGCTGCATGCAATGCCACTACGGTAGCTTTTTTCAAATTATTCGTCACAAATTGCTCACCCCCAGCTTTTTTCAGTACATTCTGCACTTTATGAACCATCCCAGAGCCAAAGGCGATTTTTCTGAGATTATTTTTCTTTTTCTTCGGTTGATTCCTCTTCTTTTTATTCATAGTAGTACTACTACAACCCATACCGAAACGTCTCTTCGATTTCATAATGTTGGTAACGAGTAGGGCAGCTATTCTTTCCTTAATACCAGCGTCCTTCGATTTAACCCTGTTCAAAGCGGCGTATTCAAGTTCTTTGTCTGCGCTGTGTCTCGCTGTGAGGTCAGTTAGATGATTCAAATATTGAATAACGTGTTGTTCGCATGCAATGTCCAATTCATTGATTCCGGGATCTTTGCGGGCTAAACGTTTTTCCAATTTTGTACCGGGTCCACAGTACTGATATCCTCCGGGTAAATTTAATTCGAATGGAAGTTTGTTTATCAAATTATTAACAAATCCACGACCGCTTTTTCTACATCCACCACGAACACATCCGTATCGTTTGATGGTACTCATTTAAATGAAACGTTCACGACATATCGTCGCTTACATAGTCTCCAACCACGGTACGATGCGCATTGTAAAGCAGAAAGAAAAGTTTTCTGTAGATAATCTAGATGAAAAATTCGGTTGTGGATTGAATCGACAGAAAGTGTTGCGGTATGGTCCGCTACTTCCATCATCTGTTCGAGGACTCATTATCGGACCATCGAATTGTGGAAAGACGAATGCCATGATCTCTCTTTTAACACATCCACAAGGACTGCGATTCACAAACGTTTATCTCTATTCGAAATCACTCAATCAACCCAAATATCAATTCCTACGAAATGTATTGAAACCCATAAAGGGGTTGGGATTTTATACATTCAGTAATAATGCAGAAATAGTAGAACCGTCCGATGCCAAACCAAATTCTCTTTTCATTTTTGATGATGTAATATGTGAAAAACAAGACATGAGATCATATTTCTCTATGGGACGTCATAAAGATGTCGACTGTTTTTATCTTGCTCAAACATATTCACGAGTGCCCAAACAGTTAGTGCGAGATAATATCAACTTTATCGTGATGTTCAAGCAAGATGAAACGAATCTACACCATATTTATTCGGATCACGTGTCACCCGATGTAACATTTAAGCAATTCCAATTGATGTGTGTTAAATGTTGGGAGGATCAATACGGATTTCTGGTCATTGATAAGGATAGAAAAATGCATGAAGGTAGATATCGCATGGGGTTTGATAGTTTTATATATCCATGACGCTCCAATCCACATTGTATCCACACTGTATTCTCTTGTGAAGCGAAATGAAGACAAAAAATGATATAGTTGTTGAGAATAAAAACAATGAATTGAATTTGAAACGCCAACTAGTTGAAACAACAGAAGCTGTACGGCAGAAATTCAACTCTATCAAGAGTGGACTTATTGAAAATCGAATGGCGCTTGAAAAACTCTATGATCCCATAATGAAGCCATTGAACGTTCTATCTTCAGCTGCTGCTACCATGAAACCATCACCACCACAGCCAACGTCTTTGATGAAGCAAATGACTTCTCAGTCTACTCCAATGAAAGTTATGAGAACTTCAATGGAAAATAATTTATCATTTGGTAGTGAATTATCATCTATTGACAGTGAGACAGATACCATCAAAGAAATCGGAAAAGGTGAAATGTCCATATTCGATAATTTTGAAGACAATACTGGAGGAGATGTTTTGAAAAGACATTTGAAAAATGTTAAAACAAAGAATGCAGCTCATGATACAATATTTGGCATACGGTTAGATCGTACTACACAAAAACTGAAAATGAAAGTGTCACAATGTACGTTTCAGTGATGGAAATATTTTATTTTGGAATAAAAATAAAACACAAACACACGAATTCCCAAGTAGTCAGGAGTTATACAACATATGCACATATGCTAAAATATTGAGGCTAACGAATGCACCATACAAACAACATCAACTGCGAAATAGTTTCAAACACCCGAAATCTAAAAAATTCCGTGAAGTAATCAAACCTGTACTAAACTTATCACATCATCAGACGACAAGAAGTAGGACAAAAAAAAAGGTGAGGGGATCCATCGAATAAAAATGCAGAAAATGTATGATCCCAAACCTGCTAATTATGTCTACTGGTGAACCCAAGGAGTTAGTCGCCCGTTTACGGCTATTGATATCTTCAAAGTCAGCTGGTCATACTGGACATGACAATGAAATAATTTCCATAATTGAAGAATTACGCGAGGAAGGTATAATAATCTAATACATCAACAAAAATGATCAGTTTGTCCTCATTATATGTTGCCGTAACATTGTCGAATTGTTTGTCTGAATGAAAATAAATTAAAACACTACAAAATGACTGTGAGAAGATGGATAATGAAATAAGTGATGTCAAAAGACAAGTTGTCAATGAGTTACATAAGCCGGCAAGACGTAATTTCACCAGAAGAACCACAACCGTCAAAGGTTTTGCAGATCTGTGGCAAATAGATCTTGCCGAATTATAACCTTATGCTAAACATAATAAAGGATATCGATATGTTCTTGTGGTCATTGATTGCTACTCAAAATATTTATGGACGAAGCAAATTAAAAATAAAACAGGTAGTGCCGTAACCGATGCAATGGAAGATGTGCTAAAAGAAGCCGACTTTTCTCCGAAACATCTACAAAGCGATCAAGGAACAGAATTTTTCAATAGTTCTTTTTCATCTCTAATGCGAAAATATAAGATCAACCATTATTCAACATTCAGCACCATGAAGACGGCCATAGCAGAAAAGGTAATTCGAACAATAAAGACTTGGCTTTATAGAGAATTTTCAGCGATAGGACACAACAAATGGTTGGATATTCTTCCAATCATAACAAGGAAATATAACAATAAAGTGCATCGTACGATTGGTATGAAACCAATCGATGTTATGCCAGCAACGAACCTCAAATTCAAAAGTTCCAAAGTAATCCTCCGAAGAAAACAAAGTATACCCAAATTCCGAATGAATGATATTGTACGTATAAGCAAGTACAAGAATATTTTCGAAAAGGGTTACACCGCCAATTACACAACAGAACTATTCAAAATTGTTAAAATTAACCAAACATACCCCATAACTTATATTCTTGAAGACATGGATGGGAGCCCGATTAGAGGATGTTTTTATGAAGAAGAATTATTGAAAACACAAAATTCTGATGTATACCTAGTTGAGAAAGTGTTAAGGAGGAAAGGAAATAAAGTATACGTTAAGTGGTTAGGTCTTCCTAGTGAACAGAATTCATGGATACACAAAAGTGCTATGGTTTAATATTGTAATGAAATTGTGTGACGTTATTATCTGCGAGGTTAGCCCAGCGCAGTTGAGTACGTCCAGGATTCAGGTTTTCTTTACTCTCAAAGCCAAACTCAATAAAGTAAAAGACCAAAATCAGTATAACTAAGTTTATTGCCTATTATGTACAATTCTAACTGGTTCTAAGTAACTAATATATTTCAATATTTTATTTCTTCTCCATACGGTTTACGGTCCATCAATACGGGATTACGGCGGCTGATGTCAAACATCAATACATCCAGGTAGTGAATTCTTAGAATTTGTCAGAGAACGGTGGTAAATATTTTCAATACAGAAGAGTATTTCGGTTTCTGTATTACCCACAGAAAAGTTTCTACAGGACAACGTATCGGATCTTATAATGAAAAACAAGATGCACTTGAAGGCGGTATAGACGATATGAGATTTAGCATCGGAAATTTAACAGGATTGGCTCTGGGGGCGGTATGGACGGCCTGTGATTTAGCGTCGTACTTAAACGTACCTAAAACGCAGGATTGGCCCTGGGGGCGGTATGGACGGCCTGTGATTTAGCGTCGTACTTAAACGTACCTAAAACGCAGGAGAGCCCTGGGGGCGGTATGGACGGCCTGTGATTTAGCGTCGTCTGAAAACGTACCTAAAACGCAGGAGAGCCCTGGGGGCGGTATGGACGGCCTGTGATTTAGCGTCGTCTGAAAACGTACCTAAAACGCAGGAGAGCCCTGGGGGCGGTATGGACGGCCTGTGATTTAGCGTCGTCTGAAAACGTACCTAAAACGCAGGAGAGTCCTGGGGGCGGTATGGATGGCCTGTGATTTAGCGTCGTCCGAAAACGTTCCTAAAACGCAGGAGAGCCCTGGGGGCGGTATGGACGGCCTGTGATTTAGCGTCGTCTGAAAACGTACCTAAAACGCAGGAGAGCCCTGGGGGCGGTATGGACGGCCTGTGATTTAGCGTCGTCTGAAAACGTACCTAAAACGCAGGAGAGCCCTGGGGGCGGTATGGACGGCCTGTGATTTAGCGTCGTCCGAAAACGTACCTAAAACGCAGGAGAGCCCTGGGGGCGGTATGGACGGCCTGTGATTTAGCGTCGTCCGAAAACGTACCTAAAACCCAGGAAAGACCATAAAAAGATTTTCGGCTAAGTCGAACCGGTATTCTTCACAATTGAAGAATATTGTCGGTATGGGCGTCCTGTGATTTAGCGTCGTCTGAAAACGTACCTAAAACCCAGGAGAGACCACCACATGCGTCCCACTTAACAGAAAACTTAAAATACTCATAACGTTGATCTCAACTAAATATTTTTACTAATTAACAAAGCGATGAAATTATTACAATTTACTTTCTATCGAAAAATCCTCCTTATATCTTATATCGGAGCGGTTTACGATTGGCCCTACTAGCGTCGTAATTAACAACGTACTTAATAGCACCACTTCATAAAACACTACTAGTTTCCGAAAATAATCTTCAGATTAAACAAATTTTCTAATATAAGCATACGGATATTAAAAAGGTAGAACTACTCCAAGTGACTCGACTGGATATTCAAAGCGGTTGAGATCAACTGAACTCCGCTTCGGCAATTCTGACCGGCTGGAGGCTCGATGATCCCTCCACCAGACAGACATGAGTGGGATTGTCGGCGCGCGCGGCCTGCTCATAGCCTATTGCGCGATCGGTATCCCTCGATACAAATGGCGGTCGAGACTTTCGGAGCGCCAATTCAAAAAAATAAATATATATTCATCTCCAAATGATTATAAATTCTTAGTAACGAATGCCGAATTTTCCTGATTCGTTACACTCTCCCCTTACTTTCCTGAGGGAAACTTCGTTTCACTCAGAAAACTTTTTATTTAATATAGCTATTTTCCCAAAAAAAACTTGATACGGGTAATATACCAAAGCAAAATAAATATCCCAAACAAATTTTAATTGCCATCCTTTCCCTGGCATTTCAATCTCAAATTATTACAACAAAACCAAAACATATTTAATTCATAAATTGTATTTACAAACAAATGTTCGCCACCCGTCATTCTCACTATGGAACGACATGATTTTGCCTGTTGACTCTCTGGCGCTTTCTTCGCCTTATGCTTCTTCGTAGTTTCCCGGTCGAGGTCGATGCGGATTGCACTCCCGACATCTCCATTAGGGCTATTTTGGTTTTTATTAGTGGCGACCGGAGACTTTCATTAATGGCCTCGTCCATTTTATTTATGGCAAGGTTTATGTCTGGCGCTTCCCTATCAGGAAGTCTTTCTATTTCTGGGACAATGTTGGGTGATATTTTGGCTTGGGGATTATACTCTTTCAAGAGGTTATCCACTGCGAGCTGGGTTTCCATATCCATCAAATCCAAAATTGAATCATTGTCAACATCTTTCGGCCATTCAGGAATCATTTCGAACTCTCATTTTTTCTCCTTTTTTTTTTTACTAAACTCTACTCTATTTCGCTGGTTTGATATCCTTGACATGAGCGGTTACCGGTCGTCCACCGTTCATATGCTTGAGACGAAAAATTACGGGGGAATCCACTCTTATCACTTTATACGGTCCCCCAAATTTTGGTGCCAATTTAGCGTTGAAGTGCTTAGGTCCGGATGATAAATGATGGGTTCGTGACATAACCATATCTCCTAGTTTGGGTGCCCATTCCCTCCTTCGCATATTGTAATATTTTGCTTGTTCATAGGATGCTTGGGATAGATTTCTTCTAGCCAAATCGTGCAAATCGGCTAATTTTCTAAGCTTTTCGACGAATGGGTTCACTTCCTGCTCTATCGACGGTATTTCTTCATGTAAAGATGGTCCGGGTGGCACTAATTCTCTGCCAAAATTCAGCATTGCTGGAGTATATCCAGTGGATTCTTGCAAAGCTGTGTTTATGGCGAATCGCAACTCCGGTAACCATTGGTCCCACTGCTTCTGTTCGTGGTCGGTATACTGTGCAATCATCGTTTTTAAAACCCTATTTGTTCTCTCCACAGGGTTACACTGAGGGGAATACGGCGGGGTTAACTGCTGGCGGACACCGTACGCGTTCAGCAACCTTTTAAATTCCTGGCTGACAAATTGTCTCCCATTATCTGATATAACCAACCGGGGGCGTCCAAATTGAGTAAAAATCATCTCGTTCATTGCCTCGGCTATTACCTTGGGTGTAACGGAACGAACGGGTTTACATTCTACCCACTTGGTAAAACGATCCAAAAAGACTATGAGGTAAACATTTCCCTTTTTTGAGCGAGGTAGAGGCCCTACGATGTCCACGGCTACGGTATCCCAGGGCCCTCGATAAACCGCTGGCTGCATTTTTCCGGGTATTGTCGTTGTTCTGGCTTGAATAATTGACAGCTGGGGCAACTACGCACATACTGGGCGATTTCTTTGACCATTCTTGGCCAGTGATATCTTCGGGTGATTCGGGTTATTGTTTTGCAGACCCCTAAATGACCGGCTACGGGGGCGTCATGATTTTCTTGGATTATGATTTTTCTCATCGGAGTGGGCACGCATAATTTCCAATGATTGATAAAATCATTTTCATTTATTGAATTTCGATCCCAGCCATGATGGTAAAGTTGACCCTCGATTACGCAAAAATCAGGGTGTTTTTCTGGATTTTCCTGGACTTCCTCAACTAGGCGGCGGTACCATTCACATTCCATTTTCCCCTCAATCAACATGATTTCGGTTCCTTCTTCTTGAGGTTTTTCGGGCAGGGGTTGTCTAGATAATGCGTCGGCTACCTTATTTAGGACCCCTTTTCGATACTGGACTTCATAATCATATTGTTGCAATTCTAGAGCCCATCGGGCTATCCGTCTCGTGGGAGAATCAATGGAGTTAATCCATCGAAGGCTTTGATGGTCTGTTATGACCACAAAGCGGTAGCCTTCCAAATAAGGTCTCATCTTACGGATTCCGAATACTATCGCGGCGCATTCCTTTTCAGTTGCAGAATATTTTCGCTCGACTTCGTTGAGTGTTCTACTCGCGTATGCTATCACGCGATCATGACCCTCTAACTTCTGTATTAACGTCACGCCAAGCCCCACGTCCGATGCATCCGTTTGGAGGTAAAATGTCTTCGTGAAATCAGGGTTCACCAGGACAGGAGCCCTGGTGAGCGCTGATTTTAATGCCTGGAAAGCTTTTTCTTGACGATCTGTCCATTGCCACTTCTCTTTCTTTTTCAGAAGCTGATTTAACGGGGCTGCTATACGCGCGTAGTCCTCTATAAATCTTCTATACCATGAGGTAACCCCCAAAAATCCTCTCAATGTTTTCAAATTACGTGGTGGCGGTATATCGATTATGGCCTTGACTTTCGCCGGATCGGTTTTTATTCCATCCGGACAGACCACGTGCCTTAAGTAAACTAATTCTTGTTTGCAGAAATGGCACTTATCGGGATTTATTAAAAGATTGGCTGCCTGCAGACGATCGAAAACGATTCCCAGGTGTTTTTTATGCTCCTCGAGAGTTCGACTCACTACTATGATATCATCAAGATAAGCGAAAGCGAACGTCAGTTCAGGACCTATGATCCTATCTAAAAGACGTTGGAAGGTGCTACAAGCTGCATGCAGTCCGAACGGAAGAACTGTGAATTGGAAAAGACCTTTTTCAGGGACGGTAAATGCCGTTATTGCCTTGCTTTCTTGAGCCAGTGGTATCTGCCAGTATCCGTCCTTGAGATCCAGGGTAGATATGAATCTGGCTTCCCTTAGCTTGTCTAATATCGCGTTAATTTGGGGAAGAGGGTAAGCATCTTTCTCTGAAACTTCGTTGACTTTTCTGAAGTCTACACAAAAGCGATATCGTCCATCCTTTTTCCTTACAATTACGACCGGGCTACTCCATGGGCTGTCGGAAACTTCGATTACACCCTCTGCCAACATTTTTTCAACTTCTTGGTCAAGGATAGCTTGCATGGCAGGATTTCGGGGCCGATATCTTTGTTTGATCGGTGTCTGGTTTATCAATCTGATTTTGTGTTCAGCCAAATGGGTAACCTCGCGAGGGCGGCGAAATCTCTGAAGTTCCTTATCCAGGAACTCTTTGAAGGATTCTTCTTCATTCATCTGGTCCGTCGACTGGATGGAGGCGGCTGCTGACGCATAAGATTCTCTTGTCTGATATCCTAGCATTATTTTTGATGCTGCAATATCTATGAAAGCTCTCCACTTCTGTAACAATTCCATTCCGATGAGTAGCTGCACTTTCATGCCACGCAGATGCAGGAATTCTTCACTGAATTTATAATTTTTTATTATTCCACTGATCAGCCATGAGGTGTTAATTTTTACTTCCGTACCATCGGCCAATTTTGCTAGATTAATTTTAGCTATCACGGGTTTCCATCCCAACCTTTTACCTAACTGTAACGTACTATCGCCCACAAATGACAGCTCGGCACCTGTATCGAGTAGAGCCTCCACAGGAGTATTTCCTACCAACACAGTTAGACGCAATCTGCTGTCACCTGGCTTTCTTTTCAGAGGCACGGTGACACAAGATAATTCAGCCGAAGTGCTAGGCTGTTCTGTTTGGCGGTTTTGGCTTGGTTTACGACAACAATCTCTGGACAGCAGACCTTGTTTACCACAGACCGAGCAGAACTTGCGGGGAGGATTTCGACACCTAAAACGCGTATGTCCTTGGTCTCCACAGTTCCAACATACAGCATCGGGGCGCTCGATTCGATTGTCGTTAGTCTCCAGAGGCGGTGGTTGCGGACGAGAGCTACGGATCTCTCTCGGAGTTCCTGTTACACTTCGTTGTGGCTCCCTCCAGGATACTGGAGTTCGGTTTATTACGTATCCTTGCCTGTTCTCAACGGGTCTTGGTCCCTGACTGTCTCGGTTACCCGGGCGAGGTAAGTAGGCTGTTTCAGGAACGTACGACTGGGATAAATTAGGTGGAGGACGGTAATTGTGTTCCTCCTTGGTCAGCACCTCGTATTCCTCCCCTAGTTCGATCAGCTCGTCAACGGTATGAAAATCTCTTCTTTTTACGAAGTATTTATACTCTGGGCGTAAATTTTGATATATTCTTTCCAAATTCAACGACGGTATGGACGGCCTGTGATTTAGCGTCGTCTGAAAACGTACCTAAAACGCAGGAGAGCCCTGGGGGCGGTATGGACGGCCTGTGATTTAGCGTCGTCCGAAAACGTACCTAAAACGCATGAGAGCCCTGGGGGCGGTATGGACGGCCTGTGATTTAGCGTCGTCCGAAAACGTACCTAAAACCCAGGAAAGACCATAAAAAGATTTTCGGCTAAGTCGAACCGGTATTCTTCACAATTGAAGAATATTGTCGGTATGGGCGTCCTGTGATTTAGCGTCGTCTGAAAACGTACCTAAAACCCAGGAGAGACCACCACATGCGTTCCACTTAACAGAAAACTTAAAATACTCATAACGTTGATCTCAACTAAATATTTTTACTAATTAACAAAGCGATGAAATTATTACAATTTACTTTCTATCGAAAAATCCTCCTTATATCTTATATCGGAGCGGTTTACGATTGGCCCTACTAGCGTCGTAATTAACAACGTACTTAATAGCACCACTTCATAAAACACTACTAGTTTCTGAAAATAATCTTCCGATTAAACAAATTTTCTAATATAAGCATACGGATATTAAAAAGGTAGAACTACTCCAAGTGACTCGACTGGATATTCAAAGCGGTTGAGATCAACTGAACTCCGCTTCGGCAATTCTGACCGGCTGGAGGCTCGATGATCCCTCCACCAGACAGACATGAGTGGGATTGTCGGCGCGCGCGGCCTGCTCATAGCCTATTGCGCGATCGGTATCCCTTGATACAAATGGCGGTCGAGACTTTCGGAGCGCCAATTCAAAAAAATAAATATATATTCATCTCCAAATGATTATAAATTCTTAGTAACGAATGCCGAATTTTCCTGATTCGTTACAATTGTATTACTTATTATTCTCACTAAGCTGTAAGATTATCATTTAACTGTAGAAAACATAAAACCATTTTTGATTTTTTTTTAAATGAATAAATCATGAAGTGGTAAACGTAACCATAAGCAACATTCAGTGTATGCCAAAACCAAAATAATCTGCATACTCCTCCCCACTTCATAGATTTTTGAAGAAGTTCTTCATTTCAACTCACAACATTGATAATATTTTATAATCCTCAGAGCTAATCACTATCAGATTGAAATGCGTGATCAAACTCTTTTCGCCCCTTATCACGTACAGATGCTACCATATCAAAAAGTTTAGTGGACTACTGAAGCTCCATCTCAGCTTGCATTTTCAAACAAAGGGCGGACTGATTTTTCTGTGTGATTTTGAAACGGAGTTTATCTGCATCTTCACACATTTTGATCAGTTCAGCCTTGGATGATACAATCTTTGCATCGAGCTTCTGAAGTGCCACCTCGTCGTCCTTGTTACCTCTTCGAACATCGTCATCGCATTTGACGATGATGGCTTTCGATTTTACGATGCGGCATTTCGCTTTCTTAAGCAAGTCCCCACAGCGCTGCAGTGGACCAAAAGAATGACGCGATACTTCTTCCAAATCACCCATCACATTCTTGAAGGTCACCTACTTTCTTCTTACGGGGTTTCCGTACACTCTTACTTGTTTTCTTGGGATTAGAAGCAGTACATGCACCCTTCCTCTTAGATGGTTTCGCTTTGGCAACCACACTAGGAAGAGAGGAAAGTGAAGGGCATTTGGATGGTGATAATTGTGAAAGGGTTGGATCAACACTTTCTGAAGGTTCCGGTATATCTCCCATCTTCAGATAATCCATGTTATATTCATCGATGAAACCTTCTTGGGATGACAAGTGATATACCGGAATATCTTCAAAACCATCTCATCATTTGTTGCAATACGTGTCATTGCATCTTCTTCAGCAGACAAATTTGGTAATGAGTTCATGATAATTTAGCTCGAAGGAACGTGTGATATCAATGGGATGTGGATAGAAATGGTGTTGACGTTAGTGCGACTCCACTTTTATACAAACGAGTCGAGTGGTACATGCGCACACGAACATGACAACAAACCATCGTAGTAGAAGAGGGAGTAAATATCCCTCTCAGGAGTTAACTCTACAAATTTCATAGGAATAGGAAGTATTGAGAACAAACAGTGTTCTTCCAACCGATGTCTTCTTCAGATGTATGTTGTTCTATGTATGTTAACTATAAATATTGAAATAATTTTGTAACATAATGCGAAGGTGTGATTTAGAACAAAATGATCCAAGTGAGTCATAGTTCTGATTCACACCTACGTATTGCATATATTCATAGTGACAATTATCCACTAAGAATATGATTCCCAATAGAAAAATGAGTTCTTTTTGACAAGTATCATTTCGAGTTATAGAAACTTTGTACATTTTGCCATTGATTGGCACAAATGCGTGTGTTTGTTTTTTTGTGTGGCCCTGAAAAGGGCCAATTGGGTGCTCCGAATAGCTGGGTGTCATCACGCATATTTATGCGGGATGACCACGGGGGGGGGATGGTTAGGACTTAGATTACATCGTCATCGTCGTCATCCGATGACACCAAGATGATGGTGTCATCATCGGAGACATCCTCTACGGGAAATTCCTCCGGGTCGAGGTCCATGTTAATGTCCTCGACACGGATATTGACCACTTGGTCGTCATCCTCGGACCCGTCCTCCGAGGAGCTATCGCTGTCGAAGTCGTCGACGCGTTCATCCATATCTTCGTCGTCCGCTGTCGACGGAGATGAATAGTCCCACACATCTGTGGGGTTCGACACCTCATTCACCTGAATGGGTCCCCGTGGAACTCGCGGATAGAATCCATCCCACCGCTCACCCTGGTACACCTCCTCGTGCTGAACGGCAGGCACCAAATTATTCGCTTCTCTGATCGCTGCCCATTCTAAATCATCTTCGTATTCGGCACAATTGCTGCCAACTGGCGGGCAATATCACCCCGCTTTCTAGCGATCGCCAGGCAGTCGCGCTCAACCTCATCGAGTCGCGTCAACCCCTGGTCAGCAAAAGTCCTCGGCGCCAAGATAGGATCAGCGGCAGGCTCCATGGCAGCAGCTACTTCCACATTGACTGGGGCTGGTGGAGGTGGAACCACGGGCTGGACAGCTTCGACGGCGGGTGGTGGTGGTGGGATGGCATCTTCGGCGGGTAAAGGGATATTCGCAACTGCTTGCTCCACCATCACAACTACAGGTGCAACCCTTTCAATAATGGGTGCAACTATAGTTGCAACAGGTGGTGCAACAGGGCGAGCACAATAGGGTACCGACCATGGTCCTTGGTAAGGATTGGTTTTGTAACAGTTCTTTCTGTATTTGTTGATAACACCACCCTTACCTTTGCCTTGGCCAGATGGTTTTCGCGATGATGGTTTCCTACCACTACCACTTTGCTTCGGTTGTGGCATGAAGTCATCATCGCTGTCCCCAATCTCAATGGTATGGCATTTCATTGACGATTTTGCCGTACTTTACTTTTAGGGGCAACATCGCCTATGAAATTACCGGACCGTTTACCCTTACCTTTACCCTGACCTTTCAATTCCTGTGATGCCATCGGTGTGAGCGGCTCCGGGACATCAACATCATTCCTGATGGTCTCCATCAAGGCGTCGAATTCCATCTGGTCGACGGTAGATGGGCCCGGCGGTGTTACCAACTCACGCTGTCTCTCTCCCTCCTCAGCCCGCAGGTTGGTGAAGACTCCTGTCATCGTCAAAATGGCATTGACTGCTACAGCTGCTTGATCCACTGCTAAATATGAAAAAAAAAATTAAACGAGCTTCTGAATATGACATTGTAAACTTACCTTCTACTTCTGCTTGGCTACCACAAACTAAAACTGGAGACTGGTGGAGATGATGCCTGAAGACTGGTACTGGTGGAGATGCTGGCTTGAGGACTGGAACCCAACTGAAGAATTCACTGACGAGTTCTTCTTTTAAACACTCGATCCAACTCCCACTCTTCCCCCTCCTGCTCTAAACCACTCTTTGCTCATTGCGCATAAGCCACGCCCCCTTCGATTCCCAACCAAACCAGATAAACCACGCCCTCGTCAAAACCCCAACCCCATTTCAACCACGCTAAGTATTACAAAAGAAACATGTACTTAAAGGAGTGAGTTGAAACAGGGAAGTTTGGCATGCGTGACAATGATAGGTTGGAGTATCAGCATACTCAACAGTTCCATGCGAATGGTGGTTACCATACCACCCACCGTTGTCATTCATACCACAGTATCTTAAATAACACATGTGGCAAACGAAGAATTGGCCAAAATCCCCGCCATCAATGACGACGAAGGCCAATGTGCAACAATACAAATTAGTTGCAAAATTGTTCAACGTCTCCGACATGTTTATTGGTAACATACGAGTTGTGTTGACACCGCTCGCAGAATCCACCCCAACCCCTTCATCTTCATAGCTGTCCTCGTCAATGGCATCATCTTCAGCAGCATTCATCTCCACCGGGTCCTCCAGCTCCACCAGGTCCTCGAACACCAACTGATCCACTATCTCCTCCAGCTCATGGACCGCCGGTACACCAACGGCTTCCATCCCTATGTCGTCTTCCCAGCCCTCCTCGAAGTTGTTAATGTCCATGTTGGACAGGCTTTCCAGGACTTCCATATAATTTTCCATGACACATTGAAATTTTCAATGTGATATAATTCAATACAATATTCGAACTATGAAATTCGAATGAAGTATTCAGTGACCAGTTCGACTTTTATGTGTTTCATTTAGAGTATGGGGGTTACCACCACCACAACTCTACTGCATAAGAATAGGGAGCTCTCGTGTCTCCCTAACAGTCTTAGCAAGAGGATCAGTGTATGGTCAACAGGAGAAGAATATTCAGATGCACGTTAGGTTGTCAGATAGAACCGAGTTGAGAAGTAAGTAAAGAAGTGTAAATGATGATTGAATAGAGATCATACTCACCCCAAGCTGTCTAGCAAAGGTGTGGAAACGCGCCGAAGGCGCGGGGGTGGGCGAAGCCCGCCCCCCGCCGGCCACAGGCCGGCCCCACCAGCCGCAGGCCCGCTCCGCCGCCCCCGCTGGCCGAGATCCTTCTTTCTAAAATCCCTCACCTTCAAACCCCCCACTTTTTCTCCCAACCTTTTCTCCCACCCCTAAACTGGTATAAATTCAGTACGAGCTCAAATTATGGTATCAGTCTTCCAAGATGCCTCTTCCAGACTCCACCTCGTCTCCGAGACGTTGTGCCGCTTTCGAAGATGACCTAGAGTGGGCAGCGATCCAAGAACGACATAATACCGTCCCCGCCGTTCAGTACGAGCACGTGTACCAGGGTGAGCGGTGGGATGGATTCTATCCGCGAGTTCCAAGGGGACCCATTCAGGTAAATGAGGTGTCAAACTCCACAGATGTGTGGGACTATCCATCTCCGTCGACATCGGACGACGAAGACATGGATGGACGCGTCGACGACTTCGACAGCGATAGCTCCTTGGAGGACGAGTCCGAGGATGACGACCGAGTGGTCCATATTCGTGTCGAGGACATAAATATGGACCTCGACCCGGACGAGTTTTCTGTAGAGGACGACTCCGATGATGACACCATCATCTGTGTCATCGGATGACGACGATGACGATGTCATCTGAGTTCTCACCCTGCCCTCCGTGGTCGTCCCGCATGAACATGCGGGATGACACCCAGCTCTTCGGAGCACCCAATCGGCCCTTTTCAGGGCCACACAAAGAACACAAACACGCGCATTTGCGCCACTTTATCCATCTTATGAATAAGTATAAAATCAGTGTCCATTTGGGAGTTTGGCATCAGTCTCCTCACCATGTCCGAACCTGATTCAACTACGGGGCCAGCACCAGCTTCAGCAGCAGCAGCCATCAGTCATGATAGTGAGGCTGAAGCTGCACCAGCGCCTCGCCTAGCAGTGTCGTCGGAGCCCACTCAGGTTACCCGATTGAATTCGACGTGGCCTTTAGTGTTTAGGTTTGGACAGATTACAGACCAGGGGGATGAAAATGTGCCCGAAGTCCCGTCACTAGGCCCCATCCAAGATGATACGATATCATCTAGGCCACCGAAACGCTTGTGGCCTCCCCCAAGTCCATTCTCGTCTTCGTCCTGCCCCCTGCCCGTCTCACATAAACATGTGTGTGGGTCGACATTCCCCAACTCCTCGGAGTAAAACAGCCCTTTTCAGGGTTACAAAAAGAACATGTGCATGTATGTGAATTATAAGTAACATTATGTTATTGAAATAAAAATAATTTTAGTTTGACAAAATTCATTCCATATATGAATATAAGTGTATTACAATATACATTTTCAAACAGCTGGGTGTGGATCACTGCCTGGAGCCCACAGTTTTGGTCTATGTGTGAGCCAAACATCAGGATGTTTATTCTCCAATTCGGCTAATCTTTTTTCCAAATCATTATATTTTAGCATCACTGCAGATGTGACATTCAATGCATTGGCATCCAAATCATTTTTCAGATTTTTGCTGTTGTGATCGAGTTCAGTTGTCAACTCTGATATTTTTCGTGTCATTGTAGCTATAGCATCCCATACTTTGATATCCACATCACTTTTTAGATTATTGTATTTGCGATCTAGATCATCAGTCACCTCCTCAACTTTTTCATTGAATGCTTGACGGGCTTCAGGTACAATCTTAGCCATGGTGGCATGTATGGCAGCCTGCAAGGCCTTGAGGACAAGTGCCTTCGTTTCCTTGATTTGTTCATTGCGATATAATTGAGTTACACAATCGTTCTCATCTATCGGTTCGCCAGCATTTTTTAGTCTTTTATCTTGCATATCATATTGGTCATCAGGCGAAAGCTTGAATCCTATACCCTGAGGATCTTGAGGTACTCGAACTTTAACAGTATCCCATTTTCGTCTACGACCGAATTTATCGATAGCTTTGGACATCTTTCTCCCACCTTGATATTTTTCATACTGATGATTTAAAGACAATCAAAATCTATATATCTCTGTGTAGGTATTTTATTTTTTTTAATGAAACAATAGGAAATCAGAATAACGTGTTTATTTTAAACTATATATTTGGTAACAGGGCAAGACATTAAATAAAATTGACTAGTATAATTTGACTTTTATATAATAAGCGTAATTACATCTCAAATACAAAAAAATAAGTATGGTGATGAATTTTCCATTTAAAATGATATTTCATTTGTTCAATTCAGCAGTTAATAAATGAAGTAATTGATCCAAAGGACTCTCTTGGGAAAAAGATTGAATAATATTGAAAACCCAACGAATATTCTCTTCTGAATCATTCTGGTAGAATTCTATATCGCTATGACCTCAAGGAAGAGTGTGTGTCGTATTGGGAATGATGAACCGTTTATCATCATGGTATGACAATGCAACTTTGTTCTTCAATTCAGTATACATGTCATGCAAACGAGTTCATCTTCCTGAATATTAGACCACCCTGTTCGACAATTTTCTTGTAATCTTCACATGTCAATTCATTCTTTATGACGGATCTTTTGACACCTTTTGCTTTTTTGAATTCACTACCTACAGACTGAACATAATATGCTTTGGCACCGGTACCATAAAAGCTAATTATGGGATCATTCGGAAATTCATCTTTGAAATTACCCAGAATTGACTTTGTGATAGGAATATTGAATTGGTTTCCTACATTGTAATTGGAAGTATCAAACTCGCATATATTGTTGGTCATGAAATCATAAAAATTATCGGTATTTACTTTCAAAATTAGAGAATCCGTGTCAGTGTAGAGTAAGGTGGCATTTTCTGCATAATGAAGTTTAATACATCCATAGAAAAAGTTGTACATGACTGTTTTCGATAATTCTAGAATACAAAATCCCAAATATAGCGGTTTATCGTACAATACATTAACTTTGCCCAATTGAATGGCAACAAAATTTTCTGAAAAAATGGAACAGCTTTTGAAATTTGGACGTGATATTAGGGCGCTAGCACCAATTTTCCTCTTGATACTTTCCCAATGCGTAACCAGTCTAACATAAATTCTGTTATCAACGTTTTCCATTGTTTTTCCATAAACTGCATTATTCATGAGTTTATAAAAATCTTTTTCAGCTTTGTTGTTAGACAGATTTCGCATTTCAGTATTCGAATCAATATAAGGTTTCATCCAACACGACTGCTTGAATCTCAACACGCTATGTGTGTTCATGACAATAAGACCATTGGCCACAGCCTGCTGTAAGTTTTTATAATGAACAATATATTTTCTTTTGTCATTGAAATTTGGAATTAATTTGGGAATTTTTATTTGGAATGTGGTGGTATTAAACTTTCAACGAGAAAAGGGAGATCAGCATCTTTGTCATGTAATTCTTTGGAATAATGAACATCTACCTCAAGAACATAACCGTACGGACTATCAGATTGCACTCCCATTACGTCCAAATTTATTATTTCATCGGGTGTTAGCCAAGCAAAATCGTTGGTGCCTCCTTTCACTACACTGACTCATTCCACCTCGTATTCCTTTCTTGAAAAAATGAATCATGTCAATGTCTGTCAATAATTCCAATTCAATATTCGTATACATCCCACGATAATCCGGGCGCTGTATAATACTGTGCTGGATCTAATTTATATTTGTCTAAACATATGTTTCTAAAATTCTCAAATGTGTCGCATAATAGAAGCACATCGGACTTCAAATATAAATCCGAATATTCCCCTAAACTCTGACACTCGAATAAATGCCAAACAAGTTTCGTTCTCATATAATCCTTATCTGATATATGCGTTAAGATTGTCATAAAACTGATTTTTAGTGGGAAGAGTTGGATAATTTAACTTGTCAATATTATCAACAAAGTTATATGGAAAAACACCTTTCTGTCTCATCAAATTGAATTTGTCAATTTGTGGAAAATGTTTATGCATCTCAATATAGTGATCGGATGTTAAGTTAGCACCTAAGTTCTGCAAAGAATTCGACATGAATTTGAAACTGTCTATAAATCTCATTTTCAAAAAATTCTTTTTCTCTTTTCCATCTTTGTCAGTGTATGTGTGAGTGAATAGATGCTTGGTGAAAGATATGTATTTTTCCTTGGTTTGTGGAATAACATCCACTTTGTCTTTGTTTCTATACAGTTCTTTTATGAACAAATGACAATCATACCCACTCATTTTATGGAAAATAATCGGAACAAAATTTGGAAATTTGAAATTTAAGTTACATACGGAATGTGCGGCAGGTGATCTTTTTTTTCCAGTCAGGTGGTCTCTCACTTTCACATCACCACCCGTGAATGGTTTATCACATATTCCACAAAATTGTGCAGTAGAAAACTCTGCTTCTTCCGCGGGGGTTTGTGCAGCCATAGGAATTGGATACCTCAAATGGTTGTGATAAATATTTCTCAAATCATCTTCAAGTTTTGTAACAAATGTCTCGGCTGCATTCTCACCCCTATATGTAACAAATTTCGATAATTTATCATTGTATGAACATTTTATTATTATTATTATTGTGTTTTATTCGAGTATGAGTGTTTAGGGTTAGGTTGACTAGTTTGAATGGGTTGGAGAACTGATTCAAAATCAGCATAAACTACAAATGGCACCTTCATTTGTTTCTCAAAATTTTCAAACATAAGTGCATTCGCGGTAAAATTTTACCATATTTGTTGACTCTGAAATTGACTGATGGTATTGTAGTACTCAAGTGATTACAGTCATGCAACTGATGACGTAAGAGTAATCGCTCGTGAGAGAAATACAATCCATCACAAAAATATTTTTTATGCTCATGCGCAGATAGTTGACTTGAAACTAACCTTGAAATATCTTTAATCCAACAATAATGACTATTGCCAGAATCATCTGTAATAAGTAACAAATTAACATGTCTTCTAAGTCTTCTCTGTGAGTAACGCAATGGACCAACCACTTCATATTTCATTTTACCCTTATCAAGTTTCGACTCTAACCCATAGACATTAATTGAAATATCATGTCCTCAAACATTTTTATAGCTTGAAGTTTAACTGGAAAATCCATACCTGTTACATTCAAGACATCATAATAGTGCGGGTATGAGGAAACTTCTGACACTCTACCATTCGCAGGAAATAATGCAGATGTGATGGCCCATGCAAAACAATGTTGATCTTCATTGCGGATATTCACAACGCCTTTTCTCGTCTCAATGAAATCGGGCAGCTTCACATACGAACATCCGCTGAGTGGACTATACTTCTTGATGTTCACTTCGAGGAACTTAACTTTTTCACAGCTCCATCCTGAAACATAACAATAATTTATTATTCATATAGACAGAAATGAAACTTTAAACATACCTGAATCACGTTCTTCAAATTCCGTAGTCTGAGCAATGATGACATCGCGGAATCCGTCGAATAATGCACCCAAATCCGTAGACATGTCCACAATTTTATTTTGTGAGTTGAATGACTTCGTGTCACTCAAATCTCGTGTTTGAACAATCTAGCTGCCAAATACTTCCATATTTACTTTAAAGATCTTGTGAACCTTTATTGCCTCTTCAAGTAATCCAATAACTTTATCCCTGATCTCATTGAAGAACGGCATATATTCAGTGTAAACATTGGAACTTTCCACTCGATAGCTCACAATTCTACACTTGAAAACATTCCTTATAATTTGTATGCCATCATTTACTTGCACACATGCATTGTTCTTGTGTTGGAGAGTTCTTTTGTGAGAACTAACTTGGGAAACAGGAATTGTCACATTACAACAATTACATGTGTACACTGGTGTCGATGCAGGCACATCTAACTTAATCCTTTTCACAGAAGGGCCACCTTGGCAACTTTGGAGTTGATGACGACGGAGATTATCACTACGAGTGAACGATTTACCACATTCACAGGAATACATTTTCTCGATGTCTTTTCAGCACAAAACTCAACGAAATATTGGTTTCACAGTCGTTCCCACCTCCTTTAAATATAATATCGATGAGTAGGAGAGAGGGTGAATAAATTCTGTCCGCTTCGACTGTTCATGCAACGTCACAGAGCCCTCCCCACCAGTTAACGCATCCGACACCATAACAATATAGAGAGGACGGAGAGTAAATAGTAGTCGCTGCATTACCGCAGCGTATGGGTGTGTGTGACGTCAGCGTGGACCCACCCTATCGAGAGCGAGGGCGGATGCGCATAGCGTCACGCGACCTCTCCTCCCACCACCATCGCGAGTTATACATCACTGGAGAGTAATCAGAATTCACGTATCTGACTGGATCTCCGTGGTGTGCAGACGTGTTGTACCCTCCCTATACTTCGGTATAGATTTGTATGTGTACTCCACATACACAATGGCAGAGTATGTATACATGAAGGACATGGAAGACATTGAGGTAAGGAAAATATATTAAGTACTTGGAAAAAGTACTTGTCCGTGTATGAAAAAAAAATCCAAGTCATTACAATCTCAATGTCAAACACAAACCCTGAACACCTCCCAAGAGAGTCATGGCCAAGGTCAAAGGTCAAGGTTACTGATGACGTCATAGTGGTGGGGGGAGGCCCAGAACCGGCTCAAATCTCCTATTGTAAAACTCTACAAGAAGTGTATTTGAGTCGTTGTTTAACTACGGTTAAAAACGGCAAATGCATTGTTAGTTTCATAAATATAACGGAGCATCCAATGGAAATTGTGATGCCAACTGTTAATTTAGAATCGATAGCTTTAGAGCAGATCGACAACATAGAACAGTCTGTATTCAATGTGAATAAGACAGACTCTAGGTTTCAAAGAATATTAAATTCATTGAGACTAGAACACCTAAATTCTGAAGAAAAAACATCATTAATAGATATTCTTCAAGAATGTTCCTATATTTTCCATTTGGAAGGTGAGTTTTTAACGTGCACAAGTGCCGTAAAACACAAAATACCATTAAAAGCTAACGTACAACCTGTAAATGTTAGACAATATAGGTTACCGTTTAGCCAAAGAAATTGACAGACAAATAAAACAAATGCACGAAGACGGAATAATAATAGAAAATAATAGTTCCTACAATTCGCCGTTATTAGTTGTTCCTAAGAAAATAGATGCGAGCGAAAGTTAAATGGAGGGTTGTAGTAGACTATAGGAAGGTAAATGAAAATACAATAGGGTATTCATTTCCCTTACCAAATATTATCGATATTTATGACCAACTAGGTCACTCAAAATATTTTAGTACTTTGGATTTATCTAGCGGATATCATCAAATAGAAATGGATCCGTCGGATCAACACATTACAGCTTTCAGTACAAATTCCAATCATTGGGAATACCGTCGTATGCCCTTTGGTCTGAAATCAGCTCCGGGAACGTTCCAAAACTTAATCAATACAGTAATGACTGGAATCCAAAATGTTAAAGCTTTTGCATACCTAGACGATATTTGTGTTTATAGAAAATATTGAGAAATTGAGAGAAATTTTTGTCAGATTAAGACATTATAATTTAAAATTAAGTCCACTGAAATGTGAATTTTTGAGAAAAGAAGTACTAAATCTAGGATACAAAATTAGTGATCAAGGAATCCGACCGGATGATTCTAAATTTGATGTGGTTGAAATTTTTCCTGTTCCAAAAAACGCAAAAGAAATCAAGTCATTTCTAGGATTAGCTTCGTATTATAGGCGATTCATTGAAATTTTCTCAAAAATTGCCAAACCATTGACCAATTTATTGAAAAAAACTGAAAGTTTTATTTGGACAGATCAATGTCAAATAGCATTCGAAGAACTTAAATTAAAATTAATAAATCCTCCGTTACTTCAATACCCTGATTTTTCCAAGCCATTCATTGTGACGTCAGATGCTTCTGGCTATGCCATTGGGGGCATTTTGTAGCAAGGAGAAATAGGAAAATATAAACCAATATGTTATGCTTCGAGAACTTTGAATCAAGCTGAAAGAAACTATAGTACAACCAAAAAAGAATTGTTAGCCATAGTATGGCTATGTAACCATTTTCGTCCATATTTATTCGGTAGACATTTTTTTGTGTGTACTGATCATAAGGCTTTAGTACATTTGAAAAATATTCAAGATCCAAGTTTTAGGTTAACGTTTAGGTTAAAATTAGCAGAGTATGATTTTGAACCGATTTTTGAAGCAGGAAAGTTAAATGTTAACGCAGACGCACTTTCAAGAATAGTTATGAACATAAATGAAACCAAAAATTAATTCGTGTAACGACTTTTGTAATCACGTAAAATCGCATATTCTCCCGAATATCACAATAATAGAATATAACGATAACATTATCAAGTCACCAACTGTAAATTCCATAGCAATTCCAGTGACTGAAGAAATACCACTGAACGAAACAAATCTTCTTTTGATAAAATCGTTAAAATGCGAAAACAGAGTTAGCGAATGTATTTTAAGCAAAGAAACCGTTTCCAGTATTTCGTTGAATAGCAATAAATTCTTAATCCTACTAACAATCAAAGAAAATGATGAAATACGAGAAACATACGAAAATATTTTCAATACTCTAATATGTTTAAAGGAATTTTTAATACAACAAAAGATTACAAAAATTTCCATACCAAAATTAGGCAAAAGTCATATTAAATGGGAAAAAGTTCGAATGATGTTAAGATATTTATTTAAAGAAACAAATATTGAATTTTATATTTACCATAATAAAATTATTTGTGACGATCAAATCACAGAGGAACAAAAAGAGTGCATCTTACACGAGTACCACAATATTCCAACAGGACATCCTGGTGTAAGTAGAATGTACAAACGAATAAGACTGAAATATAATTGGATGAATCTTAAATCAGACATAAAAAATTATGTTAAAAAATGTACTTTATGTCAGAAAAATAAATGTAGTAACAAGAAACAACGAACATCCTTACAAATAACTGATACCCCTGAATCGGCATTTGAAAAAGTTTATATTGACATTGTTGGCCCTCTTCCGATAAGCGAAAATGGAAATAGATATATTTTAACTTGTCAAGACTCTTTAACAAAGTTTTTAGAGGCAATTCTGATTCCAAACATGGAAGCTGAAACGATAGCATTAAAATTAGTTACGGAAATTATTTGTAGGCACGGTATAATGTCTTCAATCGTCACAGATCAAGGTTCAAATTTCATGTCAGAAATATTTACAATTTGTTATTGAAAATAAAAAAACTGAATTGTACAGCTTATCATCCTGAATCAAATTCCGTAGAACGAAGTCACCGAACAGTCGCGGAATATTTAAGAAGCTTTGTAAATGATACGAAATCTGACTGGTGTAATTGGATACCATTCAATGTATTCACGTACAACACTACTCCGCATAGTACTACGAAATTTACGCCATTCGAATTAGTGTACGGAAAACAAGCGAGAATTCCGAGTTCGATAATGCAACCTCCGACATTCTCATATTCCTATGATGATTTTGCCAGCGATTTAAAGTTATAGCTTCAAGTAACTAGAGAACGAGCTCGAAATAATTTAATAACTCGTAAGGAGAAAAGTAAAACTGCATACGATAAAAAATCGAAAAATATTATATACAAAGTTAATGATAAAGTTTTGCTTACGGATGAATCATGGAGATCGAGTCGTAGTAAAAAATTATTTCCAAGATATACAGGACCGTACAGAATCATTTCTGTTGACTCGGACGTGAACTGTACCATAAAACATGGAAAGAATGAAATAAAAGTACATAAAAATAAGTTAAAACCGTACCACGAATAACAAAATATTTTTGTTACAGACTAACACCAATATTTTGGCAAATTACCAAGAGCTATCAGAAACACGGAAATTATTCTATCACGGAGATCAGGCAGTCATCGGGTATACATTATGAAAATTTAGGAAGTTGTCAGTTATATAACGATCTGTTTGAGCTAATAACTTTTGTTGATATGTTAGAATATAACGAAGAGTTAAGAGTATTGCAAGATTATCACTCAAGAACTGTATCTTTTTGTCAAAGCCGAATTCAGAAACTAAAACTGCAAGATTTGTGTTCTAATTTTATTAGAACATCGAAACCAATCATTGATAAAATCATGAACGAACGACAGTTATTAAATCAATTGATAGGGCATAATATTGAAAATGAGCAAAGAGGTAAATTAAAAAGATCCAAAAGAGGTTTATTCAATTTTGTAGGTAAAGCTTCAAAATTTTTATTGGAAATTTAGACGATGACGATGCAGAATATTATAATCAAAAAATTAATCAGTTCAATGAAAACGAACAACATTTAGCTGTTATTTTGAAAGAACAAAGTCATGTGATACAAACAACGATTTCAAACTTCAATCACACAATTTCCACTTTGAATACCAATGAACGAATTTTGAAAGAAAATCTAGACAAAATAGAAAATTTCCTCAACAGAGAAGGTCGTGAAATTCCTCTTTTAGAGGCAAGACTGAATACAAACGAACATTTTTCTAACTTCATTATGCTCTATGTCCAATTCCAATTAGAAACCCAGTCGCTCATAAATGCAATACTAGCAGCAAAACCTGGAGAACTACATCCTTCCATACTAACTCCAGAAAAGCTTATTTTAGAATTGCAAAATATATCAGCAAGTAATTATTTAATAATTTCCTGTAATGCCAACCATCGAGAAGGCACACATATTTTTGAATTTTGTGAAATTTTACAAAGATGGTCGGTTAGTTTATGTTTTGTCAGTACCAATGACAGATAGCCAAGAATATGATATTTATAAACTTACTCCACTACCAGTGCATGTATCTGATAATAAATATATTTTTATCCAACCTTCTAATAAATATTTGGCTATTAATAGTATTAAGCAAAAATATTTATTACTTGTTGAAGAACAATTTTCTTCATGAATGAATATTTAAAATCACACTATATATGTCAACAAGAAACTCCACTATTGTTGACTCATCAACATGAAAGTTGCGAAGTCAAATTATTTCATGCAACGAGTACGATTCCAGAAAATTGCGAAGAGAGAACTAATTTTATCTAATACTTGGATTTTTGTTCTTAATGAACCAGAAGGAATCAGTATAAATTGTAAAAGTCAAATTTATAAGGAATTCCTTCAAGGAACCGGTATGTTGTCTTTACCTGAATACTGTAAGGCTTTGACGCAAAGTGCACTTTTAATTCCTCATAGAATACATACCAGTACAATCGAAAGTAACCAAAATTTCATTCCAGCTGTAAATTTGCTAGTTGATTGCTGTGAAACAGAAGGAACCAAACAAGTTAATTATTCGAAAATACATTTAGATCCAAATTTTAAAGTTGTTAGCATGCATTTAGATGATTTGAACTTAGCCAGCAAAAAAATCTCTGAAATCGACGAAGAGTTAGAAAATGCATTCTGGGTGCCATACTCGTTAACTTCAAGTAGTAGTATATTATTTATTTTGTTTATTATTTCACTTTTTATATTTTGTTGTTTTTGTTGTTGCAAGAAATGTAATATAGGAGAAGATTTAATGAGCCGGTTGTTCATTTCTCTCACACTCCGGAAACTGCTTCCACATCAGCACATTCTGTAGAATATTTAGACAATCCACCTACAGAAAAAGCACGACAAATCGTAGGTCGTAGAAGTACAAAAGATTTCACGTCTACATAGGCGTTCAATCTTTTTTTTTTTTCAAGAAGGGAGGTGTTGTAATCCACCCTATATTTTTTGCCTATTAAACCAACCTCTATTTTTGCTTTGTTGTAATTCCAAACTGTATTGCTTCTAGAATAATTATTGCGTTTCATTTTTATTAGTCAATGCAAGGTTATATTATTAATACTCGTTTTTCTCAGTTATTTATTATTTCTCAGTCTCTTGTTATCAACCACGAAACTTATAAAGCTCAAGAATCTTCATTTGGTACGTAGGAAATATTAATCCAGTGACTTGTTTTATGCACATACAACTCATCTCAGCAAATTTCTTGTTCTTTGTTCAGAATAGGAAACAAGTTTAGAGTTCTCGATTATATTGTCATGCTAGTTTTATATCAAATCTTTTTTTCCATAATTTGTGCTCTTTTAGAAAAAACTCACTTTAGTTAGTTAGTAAGAAAACTTCGACATATAACAACGTATTTTCTGTAACAACTTGTTGAAATCTTTTGGAAGTGTCTAATAAACGCCTACGGGGAAACGCATTTTCCATCTATCATTTGGTAACCACTATAAATATTCACTATCTGAGTAACGTTCTGTGACCACTCACAGATCTCCCAATT
The DNA here is from genome assembly GCA_958298965.1 of Chrysolina haemoptera. Classification (NCBI taxonomy): domain Eukaryota; kingdom Metazoa; phylum Arthropoda; class Insecta; order Coleoptera; family Chrysomelidae; genus Chrysolina; species Chrysolina haemoptera. The sequence continues at coordinate 25,421,465 of OY282584.1, forward strand.
TCCAAATAAGGAGAAGGTTACAACACTACTAATGATTGGATTGAGAAGCGAACGCTTTATAGTAAGGGCGCCGCCAGTGGAAATGCGCCGAACAGCTATACTCCTTCCGAGCTCAGGAATGAAAGTACTTACATCGAAGTTACCAAATCCAAAATATTTTTGAGTTGAGTAGGGCCCAGCCGAGAAACAAGAGAAAATATTTTGATAAATTTCAGCCGTCTTTTATATTCCTTCCGTTGAGATATATTGTTAAGAAAGTGATCAGTTATCATCTGACAAAGCGGAAGGAAATTTGGTTGGGGCTGAAAAAAAAAATTTGGAAAATTCATCTCCCGAAAATGTCTTAGGTCAAAAATTAGCCGGTCCCTATATTCTCACTTTTTAGTTTCTCACTCTGGTTCATTACAGGCAGGGGGGCAAAAGGGGGCAGTCGAAAAACTCGCAGGACCGGCTATGTTCAAAAATTAGAAAAATGGACTTGGTAAGGTAAGGTAAGGAGTTTTCGTCCATATGTACTTAAACATAGAAGTTTTTTTTCAGATCCTACAAAGTCGAGGAAATAATCATAAAGAGGGCCATAATTGAAAGGGGGGTGATATCTGGACGAACACTCCTTCCCTTGAGGGGTTGCTTTTCTTGGTCCCTGAAGAAGTGCTACCTAAAGTTTCAGGGCTCAATCATCATTCCAAGTCCATTTTTCCAGTTTTTGAACATAGCCGGTCCTGAGTTTTTCGACTGCCCCTCTTTACTCCCCCTGTAATATTTTCTCTTGTTTCTCGGCTAGGCCCTACTCAAAATCGAAAATATTTTGGATTTGGTATCTTCGAGGTAAGTGCTTCCATTCCTGAGCTGAAGGAGTATAGCTGTTCGGAGCATTTTTTCACTGGCGGCTCCCTAACTATTACCAACGCGCCACCACGGCCATGATATTCATTGAAGGACAATGAGATAAAACAAAATGAACTGAAGAAACGGGATGATAGAACGAACTGAACATATCAAACAAGCGAACAACGAACGGAACGAAGGGAAAACGAAGGTAAACGAACCAAATCTACAAAACAAGCGAAACAACGATCGGAACACGAGGAAACGAATGGGAACGAAAGAAAACTAACTGAAAACGAGAAGAAACAAAAAAAAACGAAAGGAAACGAAGTGATTGAAGCAAACGAAAATACGAAACAGTGAACGGAACAAAGCGAAATTAAACCATACAAAAACGAAGATAAGCGAACAACGTACGAAACAAAACGAAACTGTGCGGAATGCAATTAAACTAAACTAAATGTGCTACAACATAACGATCCGGTATCACATTTGTCAGACCCTCGTGCAATTAGTTCAAACAGCTCTTTAAATAACACCTGTCAGCATTCACGCCTTTGCTAGCTGAACTTGCAACTGAGATTCTAAGTGTTCCAGAAAAATGAGCGATTGCGAGTGAAATATCATGGGCAAGGAAAAAAACTTGTTACGATGGAAAAGAATATTTCCGACATACATTTCAAATTTTATATCCATTGTAAAATCTCAACATAACTCGTGATGAAAGGAGTAGTATTATTAAAAGTTCTCGTCCAAAAACGGTGTTGAAGAATACGAGCTATTATCAGATATGGAGAATACAATTCAATTTCAAAATATATGCCAAAATGGTAGAGAACGACTATTTTCCGAGTTATTACCATGACGTATATAGAAAAGTACATGTTAGATATATGTACAACGCCGCCCCAAAGAGATCATTTCCATACCAAAATATTCATTCCATCGCGAAATCTGTGAAAGATTCCTCAAATAATGAAAATTATTGTGCGGAAAAATATGGATAATTGTACATATAAAAACTCGAAAATCAAGAAATGAAACACCGTAATTATGAAAATGAAGTAAGTAATAGTAAGAACTGAAGACAACATCACATGTGGTACAGGTTCGGAAGTAATCGAGCTTGACGCATTGAAACAAATCAAACGAAACGGTTCGAATTAAACAGTACGAACGAAATAATAGCAACGAACGAATGAACGAGAGAACGAATGATCATACGAACATACGAAAACATACGAAAACATAAGAAACATACGAAACGTACAAAACAAATATAACAAAACAAATGAACAGAACAAGTGAATGAAATAAAAGAAACGCGTATACCAATTAGATTCCAAAGGTGCTACAACAAAAACATCTGTTATTACATCTATCAGACCCTCGTGCAGGGAATACATATTTTAATAGAATATGTTTCGACAGAAGACACTTGTACAAAGATCCTACACTTTTGTTAACATCATCAACTTGCAACAAGGAAGCCAAACTCAAGCTGAAACTATGTCTCACACATGATGACAACACTATGACACTATGAAAAACAAAATCTACACCCGACAATACTCCAAATACAAGCAACATCGATGTAGTACCTTATGTAGTAGCAAAAAATTCCAGAGAGCGAACTCACCGATATAAGGAGATACATAAAACGGAACAAGAACCCAGATAAAGTCCTAGTGGAGGTTCTGAAACATGACACGCATATCGAAGTGGCAATAATCAACAACCAGGACATGTCCTCCTGCCATATGTCAAAGGTGTCAGAGAAACTAGAATGGACTAGGAAAAAAAATAATGAAATTGAAAAATAAAAATAAAAAATTTCTTCAAATCCAGCAACGCAAGGTAAAGTTTTCTGGCCAAAAATCATACCTAAGAACAACAAATATTAAACAATCGCCAATATACCAAGAGTTGAAAGCTGTCTAATAAATAAAATTCAGTCGTAAGTAACGCCGAGAAGACAATTGTGATGGATTAGTCGAGTGATATTAAAAAAACCAAGCAACCGCGTGAGCGTTTGCTCTCTGGACGGATGGATGACATACTTTGACAGGCATTTTCAGTAGGAATTCTCGACCGTGCTAGGGATCACGCGTTAAAAGGTAAGACCCTCTTCACTTCCAGCTCGAACAAGGCGTCCGAAAACTTCCAAGTATTACTCATAAGGTTTCAGCCGGATGACGGTTAGAACAAACAAAATTTTACAACAAACAGACAAGATCATCTCGAAATCTGCATAACGAATTTCGAAGAATCTCCAACTTTCAAAAGGTGAAACTATGAAATACTCATCTTAATAATGAATGACTTTGAGTCCCATTTGCTGCTTTTTACTTTAGGAACACGATCATATACTGCACAACCAAAAATTCGTAGAACTTCCAACTCCATGCTTCCTCAGGGGTTTTGCTATACACTGCAACAGTCGGACTTTTGTTCTTTAAATAACATGCAGTATTTACTGCTTCAGCCCAAAATTCTTAAGATAAATTTGAGTCCTGCATCATTGAACGTGCCTTCTCATATTTATTCTTTCGGCAACACCATTTTGTTTGGGTGTATATTGAACTGTTGTTTGATGTTGAACGCCTTTTTTTCGTAAATAGTTATCAAAACTCCGATTCGTGTAACTTTTGTTGAAAATTCTTTGAACTTCTCAAGTACCTCACTTTTGTTCATCAGGAAATCAACGAATGTTTTTCGTGTGAAATCATCAGTGAATGTTATGAAGTACAGTTTTTAACTGATTGATCTTTTAGGCATAGTGCCGCAGAGGTCCGAATGGATGAGTTCTAGTTTTCTGATTGCTCTCGTAGCTTTACTCTTATGAAATGTTTTTCTTGTTTGTTTTTCTCACACACAGCTTTCACATACTTGTTCATGGTTGTCTTTATTAAAACTGATTCCTTCAGCGAGTCCATTTTGTAGGAGTTCCATACCATTAAAACTCAAATGTCCTAGTCGTCGATGCCACATATCGTAAGATGAACTTCTAGGAGATGTTGTACAACACAAGGTTCCTTCATGAATGTAATCTAACTTATATAAACCATTTTTCTGTTAACTTTGCCATTGCTACAACGTTTCCTGTTAAATTGTAGGAAATTTGGCAGATGTCGTTTTCGGAAGTAGTTTTTAGTCCTTTGTTTCCTAATTGTAAAAGGAAATCAAATTGAACTTGAGGCCAGAAGCATATCACGGATTGGAGTTTTAACTTAATATCCATTAACACGCAAGCAGACAGTTGTTTCTCCAATGGCCGCAATATCAAACTTTTCTCCAGATGCAGTACATATAACGTCTTTAACTTTGAGTTCTTTTGTGTTCTTCAGTCAGTCTTCTCAACCAGTGATGTGAACGGATGCACCCGAATCGATATACCAGTCATTTGGGTTGAGATTTACAACACCAAGAACTGAAGAATGTATAATCAGGACCGATTCGTTAATTTCGACAACATTCGTTCTCCCATTCCTTTTCGAATGTCTACAATCCTGAGATCGGTGACCAAATCGATGGCAGATATAACATTTTCCTCTAAAATTACTTCTTGCTGGTGATCCTTTCTCAGATTCTTTCTTGATTGCGAATGCAGGCTCTTTATTGTTGTTTTCAAACTTCACGACTTCTGCAGAGAGCCGTTCTTTCACCAAGTCCATAGTTAGCTATACACCACAGTTTTCTAAAGCCCTAATCAACGGTTTGTAATATCAGAAAAACTCGCAAATATAAGGACTGTCAAGACTCCATATTTATCTCGTGGTCAATTACCTTGAGTTGTTGGGCTAGTTTTACTTTCTTGGACAAACAATCATCCACGCTTTTATATTCATTGTATTTTATCAGTACCAACTGTTCGATCGAAGTAGCAATTCCTGAAAATGAAAATTTTAGTCTCAAAGGCACTGGTTTTCGTTCCATCGACAAAGAAGATGGTGTGTTGTCGGGCATTGTACGACCGTGCTGTTCAAATGAAACGAGAAAGAATAATTGCCATTGAAAAGAATTGGAATTCAAAACCAATAAAAAGAATTGGAAATTAAGACCATTAAAAAGAATTGGAAATTATACCAATAAAAATACTTGCAGACTAAAATCATTAAAAATACTTGCAGACTAAAACCATTAAAAATAACTGCAAATTACAACCATTCAAATGATTGCAAGTGAAAACCGTACCAATGGTTTTGTAACGTGTCATTTTCAACGTTACGAATTTGCATCTGATTCCTAGCTTTGCCCCGCTCACTCCTATATAAATTCAGCTGCAGACGCGCCAGTCAAATAGCTCTTAGCTCGCTTCGCAAGCGACGTGAAGTATTTGGGTAGGTCCGTTATCGGTTCGTTTTACACCGCACCTGTGTACACTGACAAGGTCACGATTTGGATGAATATTATTAGTGGGTTATCTGTTGATATGATAACTATGACATCATTTGATCTTAGTTTGTTCTGTTATTGTTTTAGATATGTTTTGTGTAATTTAGTATGTCTGTCTTCGAATTTAATTGTTACAAGGTCCACAGAGTAAGTAAAATAAAACGTACTTGTGTATAGTGTTTAGAGTCGGTATATTGGCTACACTATTTTTGAAGTCGACTAACGGATTTAGTAGTGGGACTCCCGGGTTAGGGCAGTCTTGATGAAGCTGTCGAGTTAGTAGGAACTTGATGAAAAGTTTACTGTCAAGAGCCGTAGGCTACTGCAACCAAGAAATATATCTGAGGATATCTAGTGACCGTTGAGTCATCCCATGCCGGGAATTCTTGATCTTGTTGCTGTATGGTAGTTTGAAAAGGTGCATCGTTGATTTTGGAGCGTTGTTGGTTTTGAACATAGCTGTTTTTGGGAAAATCATCTTTTCAAAACCCTTTGAGGGGATCGCAATCACGTAACTCATCTCGTCGTCCTACAACTGTTGTATTTTGTGTGGAACCCTTGTTAACAAGGTAAATAATTGCTTTACATGTTTGATTTCGTTGTTTCCTATGTGTTAAATGTAATTTCCATAAGGGCGCTTTTCGCCAAGCCGACATCTTATTCTTTTATTTTTAAACGTTATTCATTAATTCGAGTCACTTGTCGAATTTATATGGGGGGTTTTGAATGATTATTAGTATACTTTGTCGCAATTTGATTGTTTATTTGTTTGGCAAACAATGTTCATCGTGAACTCCTAAACTGGCGTAGAGGACTGGGAGAAAATTGGAAACCTTTTATCTGCAAATTATTCGTTAGAGTAATGCTGGTATTTTGTATCTTAGGGTTTTTGTTGGAGGCCTACATTTCAACTTGGAGACGTACTCAAGTGCAAGACGTATTCTCAGAGGTCCAAGTTCCTGTGGGAGGCCTACATTTCAACTTGGAGACGTACTCAAGTGCAAGACGTATTCTAAGAGGTCCAAGTTCCTGTGGGAGGCCTACATTTCCAAATAGAGGCTCATATTCTTGTTGGACCTGTAGTACTTTGAGAAACTATTTTTGGAGCCCTATCAGACTCATATGGAGGCTGTAAGTAGCTGCTAGAGATTGCGAGTACAGAGAATCCCTGTTCCAGACTCCCGCCGGAAGAATAACGTTCATATGCCAACAGTGAAAACTGTGAAATATCCACATTCTTTTATTTAATAGTCATATATTTTTTTAGAAGGGCTGATACCCTTAGAACTTTTGTAAAGTTATATTGTGCGAAGGTATATATCATACTGGTATTCATAGGTACTTTTTGTTGTAAAATATCTGCGGAAAGCCCATTACATCACTTATAAGCGCACGATTTGCATATAGTAAACCTCTGCCAATGGATCCATTCGCCGAAGTCCCTTTATAAAATCGGTAATCGTCAGAGGGTACACTTTCCGTACGGTATAAATATCTACTATCTCATTAGAAAATTATTCATTTGTTTTTGAAACTGATTTACGAAATTCTTGTTCTTAGTTATACCGTGGATACCGAAAGTAATAATAATACCTGAGTTATTCGTAATTGCCAAGAACGCACTGTCAATTTCACGCAACATATATATTATCGTTGGCACAACAATAATTGTACTATATAACTTACTATAGATGTACAGGGTGTGTATTTGTTCCAAATTTTGAATATACAGGGTTATAGTTTTGGGAATTGGTTTTTCCTTTTTCCGATTTCCTAGTTCTTTAGGAAGAAGCCAGTATCGAACCTGCTGTGGAAGGGAACTAGGTGGTGCCCACAATTATTTTATACAGGTAAGGTGAATTTGAGTCTGTTAGTCACCTAAACGCTCACCTGTAGTTTTACCCACGACCGTCTCCACTTCGAGCGTAGCCGCGAGCATGCAGGGATTTTGAACGTCGATCCCCGAGACAAACCTTTGTAAGTGAACCAGTTGGGGCCATATTACTGAGTAACTAGTATTTGTAGGATATAATTCGGTATTACAAAAAGGGCTATTACCAACGTGAATTAAGCTAGATGATGGCTGCGATGCATCGAAACGTAAGTGTACTTGTCAATCAGTTTGAACAACGTTGCCAAAAAAACAATATACATAATTTTAAAAATATCTTGCAGAAATTCAAATTGCGTAGATAATTGCTGACCGGGTCAACATAAAATAAGATTGCCAAAATTCGCTAAATAATGACATATAATGGGCGCGAGTTCGTACTTGAACTTTCAAATTATTATAATAAATTCGAGCATACATAAAATATAGGTTACTCCACATATCATATTTAATCACCTCGCAACCGACTTCTGAGACAAAACATAAACAAAAATTTAAACTTCGCAAAATAGTCATAATCATATAAACATGGCATACATACCATATGTATCAAATGGATAACACTAGATCAAGCAAAAAATATCTAATCTCAAATCGTTACGGTGAATACATAAATGTTTGGGAGCTTAAAATAACACAACATTACGAGAGACGCAAACATAAGCAGAGGTTATAATATAGCAAATGCGCCAAAGCAACTAAATTAACGATTCTCGGAGAATCCAAAAACAGTAAATACCATTGTCATATTCAAATCATAATACATGCATCAAGTTGTATAAAACATAAAAAAACACAAATTCGGTTATCAGTTCCGAGTGGGGTATCATTGCAAAACTAAAAATAGTCATCCAACGCCCAGACGGCAATGTAAATTGTTGGCCGATGCGTTAAGCTTCGGTGGTTTGATCGCGTTTCACAGCAACGTTTCTCGATTATTCACCGCAGAAAAACATTTTTGACAGCGTTGTCTTGGGAACCAGCAGTAAACTATTTTAGGAACGCATTTAACTTTTCTTTCGCCTACTTTCTCGGAGAACTGGTTGCCGTCTGGATTATAAACGTACTGTCTTTAAATCGATCTCTGCTTGCATTTATATATGAAATCTCTCCACGCGTAGTGGGTAGAGTCTTAGTTACGCATCGTGTCAATTTGACCCTCAGATACCCATTAATTCGCAGAACAGATGGGGGACTTTGTAATTAATATGACACTTACTGCGAAATCCACATTAAATTGGACAGATTGATGACCATAATTAATTAAAATTTGACAGTTTATTGAAGGTAGTCAGAACACCTGTCTCTCAAATTAGATTTTGATCTCGCTTGTTGTGTTCGCTAATGAGGTCAATAGGTCTCATGCATGTTTTTTTCTATTTGTTCCAATAAATTATACCATCCATTCAAATACTGGGAAAATAAGATAGCTGCCAAAAATATCAATAATTAACAAGAATAAAAATGTTTGAAAAATAGTGGAAATTCAAACGATTGTCTTTTGGCGGTAGGGTGTGATGTCAAAATACATGAAAACAAAGATTATCCAAAGAAAACATAGTTTCGGTAGGTTTGCAGTGACTCAATAATAAAAAGATAATAATCAACCACTTGAAAAACTCTAGATAGACTCTAGATGATCAACGACAAGTCAATACCATGAAAAATACATTTTGTTTACATGAACTTTGACATCATACTAAGGCGCGCGTTTTACCAAATTCAAATTTGCTTCACATTTTAAAATCTGGATTGTTCAAAACTTGCAAAAGTTACAATTAAATGAAACAATGTTTAATGATTTAATAACAAATTAGATGGTGCACACAAAAATTCCAGTGATTTTGTGATACATGCATGTGACCTATTCTAGGATCACGTGGCTGTGATTGAACCGCTGTGACATAGCATTAGTCCATTTGAATAATTAGATTCCAGAACTGGAATTCGCGATTTTTTTATGAATTAATGTATTTTACGGGGATACGAAAGGGGCAGAGTATCACAATGATCAGAGGTAAAGTTGCACGTAGCCAAACACAACGGGGTTTTTGAAGGCTGAAGCAGTTATGGACTCCCCAATCAGGCCTCTGATATTCAGGTCTTGGTAATTGCAGGAGAGGACGTAGACTTGTTGGTTATCCTCACCAGCGTTAGGGGTTCCACACCAGCCTTAAGGGTTCCACACCAGCTTTAGGGTTTTCACACCAGATTCTATAAACTTCAAAAGTGTGGAAGAGGCAAACGCCAAATGTTTTCTACTCCTCCACCTCATTATGTGCAGACAGTCAACTCATCCCTTTCACTTGCGCCTTCAGTAGCTGCGATTCCACTCGGTGCTTCTTCGGCCAAAGAAAACTAAAGTTGCTTCAAATACTACAGAAATATGTAGACCTCCGAGAGAAAGCTGCTGTTTTTTCTAATCCAGCTGCGACACGTAGCTGAAGCCAGGGAGAAAATCCTCATTAAGCTGCACAGTGGGGAAACGTCCAGTCAAACCCTCAACGACCTGCATGCACTACCAACTTTGCACAAAGGCTGCAGCCAGGACCAGTTTCAGCCTGGCCAGACTTTCTCACACGCAAAATGATGTGAAGCTACATTCATTCCGCATAAACCTCCAGGTGCAGCAGTGGTTAGGTTACAAAAAGAATCAGCTAGAATGGGGATGGGTTGCTACAGCCCCAGGCTTTTCCCCAAAGATGATGTCAAGGGAAGTAAAGTAGCCCCCTAAAACCTACTGAACATGATTTCCTGCAGTTGCAAGGAGGGATTCTGAAATGCTGTCAGGAAAGCAGGTGATTACTTGTCTATGAAACCTGCAATGACCAGTCCTCCAAAAACCTGCCTGAAATTACGGTAGACGTCGATGTCAACAACCACGATTTGGACGAGCTCGATGACAACAATGAGATGGGTAGGCTACTCGATTATTCAGTCAGCCAAGTCTCTGGAGATATGTACTATTGTCAAAGATCAACTCCACTTCAGGCGAAACAAGGCGATAAATATGGCACTAAAAGAGGAGGAATGCTGGATTGGCTTGGCCCTGGTCCTTCGAAAGGGAGGAAACACTTTCAATTAATTGTTTGTATACACTTGAAGTAGATGTATGTTGAATACATTTTGTATTTCAATTTCAGTTCGTCCGGTTGTGAACAGTGACCTCCCCCCTCCTCCCACCAAACCTTACCTCTCATCACCAATCCCCTTCAGAATGTTCAACTGAATAGATGTATACTCCACTCATATCAGACAGGTTCTTGCAGATATACAGACAATAGTGGTAATTCTGTAAAGCTTTATGGTAATTTTTACCCATTTAACATATTTTGTTACACGTTTATATAACCCTTACAAAATAAACAGATATGTTAATATGTGTGAACATGAACATACATGCCATACAGCAGGAAATTGGTCCTCTATCGAATTGGCTGAATTTTTTATATGTTGTAGTCCAAGTCATTCCAAACAAAAAGTTCAATGGGACAACTTTTCCTTTCTATAGGCTAGTTTTGCCACTAGAGGCCCTTGGAAACTTTCATTTGTTCTCCATTGTTAAACAACACAAAACGTTATACTCGATAATTATCACTATTTAAATCAAGATGAAAACAGTCATAAATACGAGAAACTATTTAAAGTATAGTTATTTGGTATTGTTTCATTTGGACAATTATACAGTGTATTAAAAAATTGTTAAAATTGTTTTTTCCGTTAACCAGTTGTCGTCACCTTACGAACGGCAGCCCTCAAAAGTCGAAACTTGTGCGAGCCAAGGATTAACTAGTTCTTACCTTTTAACGTGCGATTCCCAACCAAAAAATGTTTATGAATCCTATTCTACACCGTTTTCTACATCACATAGTCGAAAGATATAAGGAGTGTTCCTTTTAAAAGAAAGCGAAAGTAACATTCGAAAATTTCCTGACTAAAAAATATTTTTCCACCATTCAGTTTAATTTTAAGTCACGAGAAAGGATAAGAAATATTACAAATCTATCTATAAAAGGCCTTGGAAAAATTGTCTTTCTTAATCTATTATCGTAACGTCAGTTATTAGTTGTCTGGTTAACTTTCGTTTTCATCGATATCACAATAGAACTCTAGAAATCGAACTTTGACGCACTATTGCTCAACCCTGTATAAAAATGTTATAGTCCAGGTTTGTTTAAAAAATTGTTCATTTTTTAAAATTGAGGATAATAAAAAAAAATCTGTAGATGGCCTTGGAAACGATGTCAAAGTTTCTAGCACGGCTTTGATTGTTTATTACTTTATGTCAATACAATGTTGGATATGGCTTATAATTTTGCGAATGTAATGTGTTTGAATACAATGGTTCACCAAGGTGAATGGTACGTTTGGACGAAGGAACCGTTAAATGAACAGTGGCGTAGCTAGAATTTTTTTTCGGGTGGGGACTTACTCTTATGCATAATAACTTCTTGCAATTTGAATTACCAAATTATCTAAAGTTTCTAAAAATGTCAAATCTCCTGCCCCCCCATCCCCTTAGACACAAACACAAAACAATTTGTTGCAAATTACACATTTAATTCTTCCAAAACAAAATGGTACGTCATATTCGTGTTCAGCATCCAATGAGGAAGAACTAGTTGAGACACAAAACAAGTATGACCATACACATCCAACACCAACAGCTTTTCAGTCAAGTGTGGATTTGTACACACAATGTGTCTATCAGATGCGCATGCATGCAATTGCAATTGTTTGTTCACCCAATTATAGTGATATTCAGTATTTCAATCTAACTTCTAGGCATGTGGTGCAGTATATGCAAAAAAACGGGTTTTCATCCACATACAGAACAACCACCCCTTTTTCAGGTAGCAGATCATGTGAGAATAGATCAGGAAGCAAGTTTAGAAATCATTGATTACGTGAAGTCTCTCAATAAACTCAAGAAAAACTGGACACCTATTCCAGTGGTTCAAACAAAAGTGTTTTTTGACAACCTTCTGAAAATGAAAAAAATATTAGATCAGTGAAATCTTCACAAATGTACTTTGCACACTTGTTAGGAAAATAACTTTTATTCATGCACAATATGGTTGGATGCAGAATGAAAAAACTAATTTTTGTAATACCAAATTGTATGTTTTCAATTTGAAAATCAAAATTTAATTGTCAGTAGTAATAACCCAAGGACATTGATAATTATAGCAGATTCAGAAAGCTTGTTGCTTGCAAACAGACCCTTCAGCGTCGGTCTATAAGCAACAAGCTTGAGAAAGTTGTTATATTTATCAATGTTCGAGGGTTATTCGAATAGAAAATTTTTTGCTAAGCGATTCAATGTTTATTTTGAAATATTTGATAAGAAAATTTCATCAATCATCTTGTCAGTATTACAACCAAATCATGACATCACTGACATTTTGACGTTATTGAATATTTGAAACTTCAAAATCGAAATAAATCAAAATATGTATATCCATAGCAACGTGCCTGAGAGTGAAAACAGACCGTTGGGTCTGTTATCAGTATAATGTTGTTCTTATTGGTTGTATTCAATCACATGACCTCACTTTAACTAATTTCATTGGATTTCTCCTTGAGCAAAAAATTTTCAGTAGTAATAACCCAAGGACATTGATAATTATAGCAGATTCCGAAAGCTTGTTGCTTGGAAACAGACCGACGCCGAAGGCAGAGGTCTGTTTCCCATAAGCAACAAGCTTGAGGAAGTTGTTATATTTATCAATGTTCGAGGGTTATTCGAATAGAAAATTTCTGCTAACCGATACTTTGTAACATTGCAATAGTCTATAAATGCTTTCCATACAAATTTGTTATTGTAAACAGTATATTTTGATATATTTGATAAGAAAATTTCATTGATCTTTACAACCAAATCATGACATCACTGACATTTTGACGTTATTGAATATTTGAAACTTCAAAATCGAAATAAATCAAAATATGTATGCATAGCAACGTGCCTGAGAGGGAAAACAATGAAAACCTATTATTACAATCAAAATATAACAGAAAATAGTAACTTCGTTACAACTGGTAGGGCGGCCAATTCAAAAAAAGGTGGAAAGTAGGGTAAGATGGCAAGATATAAAAAACAAGTTATTTGAAAAAGTTGCTTAGATTTTAATTCTATACACATAAACAAAGTTTGAAGGGATAATGTACAAAAATTGAAAATAACAATTTTTTATTTTTTTCTATTTATATAAAAATATAGAATATTATTCTTATGAAGAGCTTGACTATACTGAAACATTGCATTTCAATGATGATGAGAAGACTTTCTCATATCCTCCACACCAAAGAGCACTAAATTTACAAAAAAATAGATTTTCTCAGAACCTTGGCTGTTACATTCGTTTGACTTCGCACATAATCCTAAAAATAGTTCGTCAAATTAAAGAGGCTTAGAGTTTTCAAGAATCCCTCTGTACGTTGTACGATATCATCGAAACTTGATCATAATCTGGAAAACACTATGTTTTTGGAGTCATGTCATCACAATGGTTGTGAAATTTTGATATAACTATTAGATACGAACCAATGTAAAAGCCAGGGTTTGTATCAAAAAATTTTAAATTAATAATACATTTTTTTCCATATGCTGCGAACTTTATACCGGACAATGTACCTATAGTATTTTTTTAATAGAGGAATTTTAACTATGAAGCATAATTGCAATATAATCTACGAAACCTCTCAACCGATTTTAATGAAATTTTGTAAATATGTATGGCCTGGTCCAACTTGAGATATAGGATAGTTTTTATCCCAATAAGTGACACCTCAATATTTTTTATTGCAAATTCAATGATTTTGTATAGGACGAGTAGCTTCTGTCAGCGACTTCGCCAAAATGGATGCGACAATAACATTAACAAAAATATATTGGGAGGATTAGTTGGCGAATCAAATATACACAACGATAGACACGATGATGAGGCAGGTTCCGCTAGTAATCATACAAAATCGATTGTAACCTGGTATTTTTAAAATATAAAAAAATTCCTGCATTGACGGTTGTATAGGTATTATTAATGTATTTATTCCTATATGATTAATTCAGTTAGCTATACTAAAAATTAAGATGAAAAATAAGGTATATTTGCATTTGCATTTTAAAAAAATTAAATTCTAAGCTAAGATGAATTTCTACAGAACGACAGTAAATCCATTACTCTCACATATCTTATAGATTAAGTAATGGAATTAATGTATGATGCTGAGCACTTTCCAATCAGTAATTTCAGTTAATTCATCAAATACAGATGATTTCCGGATAAAAAAAACGATCTCGATTCATCCTGTTTGAAGACTTTTTCAGTCAGCGAAGCGATTGAAATGCAAGTATCACAATGTCAGAATTATAGACTTTCTATTGGATTTTACAACATATTGAAATTTTCATAAGATCTGTGAGGAAATAAAGTAATTAATTACGAACCTTTTTTGGCATACTGTACATTCAATGGGTTTTTCAGTTCCATGAAGACGTTTATGACTTGTGAGATCTCCAGACTGGCGAAAAGCTTTTCCACAAAAATTGCACACAAATGGACGCTCATTTGTATGAGTTCTCATGTGGATTTTTAGACTTGCCTTCGATACATATCCATTTTTACAAACTTCACATTGAAAGGGTCTTTCACCTAAAATTCATAAGAAATGGTTTAAAAAAGCACATGTATCAACAATTAATGGTACAAATTGGGTTAATACTTCTGATATCTTCAATATCAAGTTACAGGTGATAAAAGTATTTCTTGAATTGGACATACAGGGTGTCCCAAAACTCAACGCCATCATTTGGAGGGCTGATAGTCCAGCTCATGACTGACCAGAATATCACAATATGACCCAAATGAAAAATTGATATTTTTTGAGATATTGACACTTTTATGAATTTCTTGAAAATCGAAACCTTTGATGAGTATTTCTAGTACCAACAGGTACAAAACTTAGTTTAAGATTCTTGTTTTATGCAACCCTGAATAACCTTCCTATTGTTTGCAGTCCAGAATAAAATAAATGCTGCCATTCTGAGAAAAAAAAGTACCTATTTGGCCGATTCAAGAGTTAATTCATGTTAATAATAGCTCACTCAGATTGTTCATACTGTGTACATTCATGAAAACGGGAACCAGGCACGTTATGTTAAAAAATTAAATGAATAAATACAATAATAATTAAATACCTGCCATTCCAATTAACCAAGTATTTTCATTTGAATTAATCCGTGAATCGCATAAATATGTTTTTTTTCTCTCCAAAGGTATTGCAACAATATTTTTATTTATCAACAGAAGGGTGATTAAAAGTCTCATAAAAAAAATTTGAATCTTATAAACTATGAAGTTTTGTATCTGCGGCACTCGAAATACTGATTTTCAAATCTATCAATATTTTACCAAGGTCATATTGTGATATTATGGTCAGTCATGATTGGACTGGGCATGCTGGACTATCAGCTCTCCAAAGGATGATGTTGAGTTTTGGGACACCCTGTAGAGTTTATTCTAATTTGCTTATAGGAGTCCAATAAATAATTTACAATTCAATAGTGTTTCTGAAATTGAAATTGAAATTGACGAAAACTTTTAAGAAACTCCTTTCAGGGGCAGTAGAGAACTTTTTAAATAATAAAAATGGAGAAATGTCATTGATAGTTGTAAATAGAAAATTGTCATACATTTTTTTGGTACCTTTCGTTACTAACATCAGAATTGACGAATAAATGTTGTGTAATCACACCTAAATTGGTTACTTTTATTGATGTGATTTTTAACAACTTATATTTTATACAAGAGCAGATTCGTTTGCAAACTTCCAACAGGAAACAACTACTACCACTTACGACTGTTGATTCAAATCTACAGACAGCATGAAATCTATACATACTTCACAGGGTTGTATGGAACATAATGTATCAATAAATATTGTAGTCAAAAATTTTCGAAATTTTTTTAATCGTTTTCAGTTACCTTCGTTTGGGAGGCACTGGTTTGATTCTCCAGGCCACAGCACTGGTTTGATTCTCCAGGCCACAGCGTGTCTGCCCACTGGCAGTGTTTCAGCACGGTTTGCGCAGGCTGTACTCTTATCAGTGATTACCGAAAAAAAGTCTTGAATGCTGTTCATTGACTGGAAAATATGTTCGGCAAGTTTCCAAGTATTGATAAAAATGTTTGAAAGCTGAACTCGACGGGTTGTCGAACTCGATGTATCTGCCAATGACGAAATAATTGATGATATTGCAGAAGTGCATTCGTCATGAAAATATCTATAAAACAGAAACAGTTTCGCGGTTTTCTATAGAAGGAACTGAGACGAATTGATATTTTTTGCTGCTTCGACGAGTGAGCACCACTTTGTAGATGATTTAGAATGTAGGATAAAAAATACTGGAAATGGTATGACATATTTTTCTCATCCAAATAATGACAGAGATATGGTATTTGCAATATTAGATCCATGTCATATGCTCAAACTCATGAGAAGTGCATTGTCAGAGCGTACAACTGAAAATTTTTTGCTCAAGCGGAAATCCAATAAAATTAGTTAAACTGAGGTCATATGATTGAATACAACCAATCAGAACAACATTATACTGATAACAGACCATACGGTCCTTTTTCACTCTCAGGCACGTTGCTATATGGATATACATATTTAAAATGTCAGTATAATAATGACGAGAAGATTAATGAAATTTTCTTATCAAATATATCAAAATATACTGTTTACAATAAGAAATTTGTATGGAAAGCATTTATAGGCTATTGCAATGTTAAAAAGTATCGGTTAGCAAAAAAAATTCTATCCGAATAACCCTCGAACATTGATAAATATAACAACTTCCTCAAGCTTGTTGCTTATAGGAAACAAGCAACAACCAACAAGCTTTCGGAATCTGCCATAATTATTATCAATGTCCTTGTATTATTACTACTGACAATTTAACTCGTGTATAAAAATTCGCATATGACACAGTGTAATTGTCACTTTGACAGCGGCAAAAGTTAGCTTTAACTTTTACAGCGACAAATACACTAGTCGTTTTTTCACTTATTCATTTGTTTATCAATTATCGCGGTGTTGGTTGCCAAAATAAAAGTTTGACGTTGATATGTTTCTGAATTTCTTATTCATTAAATTTTCCTGCCGAATTACACTCGAGGTTTGTATTGATATCGAGTAAATTTGTGTTGTTTAAATTCTAAACTGTTTCCTTTAGTAATTTGACTCGAATAACTGTCAACCTGAAAACACTCCACCTTCGGTGTCGTGTTTTCACTAGTTGATAGTTACTCTCGTCGAATTGCTAAGAAACAGTTTCTCATTGAACAACCCAAATTTACCCGATAAAATACAAACCACTTGTGCAATTATAAGTGAAAATAATCTTGAGATATGTTGAGATGCTGCATGGAATGAAGAAAAATGACAAGTTATCTTATTTTTTCTTTCACAAATTAATGTGAAGTGAGAAGTGAAATCTAACAAAATTAAAAAATACCAACTACTCCAAGTCAAAAAGACAAAACCCAAAAAGCACTAAGACAGTCACTAATAGAGTGGAACATACATCAGTAATTAAAAATTTATTCGAAACAGTAGTTTCTATACATGTGTTATATCGTAATTATGCTTTAATCTACGCAGTCCCTTTATCGGGTCACCTTGCGATAACGACTTCCCATGAATCCGAGACGCGGAATCAGCAGAATAGGTGTTTTTGTTATTTTCAAGCCTGATGCTGATGAAGCTACTGGGAATATATATAGGCCCTGCGAGGTCAAATATAAGTTAGTTGATGTAGAGATGTTAACCAAGTAGTTGTGTTTATTTTATATTAAAGTTTCTATAAATAATTGTGTTTTTTTAAAAGTCATATTTGAAAGTTCAAATATAAAAATTGGCGCAGTCTGTAGGATCTGGAAAACGTTACTAGAACACGGACACATCCCAACTAGTACCGGCGGATCCCAATCCCTCAACAGAAGAAGAACCGAAACCACAGAGGAGTCAACACTCAAGGAGCAGAAGAAGGACCACCTGGTGAAGCCCCTGGCTGGACGACTTGAGAACAAGACGAATCGCAATGAGCATCATAATACTGTAAGCAATTTTGAATCAACTCGCTTATACTTTGTTTAAAAATACTTAATATTCATACTCAGTGAGTATTCCTAGCTAAATAATATTAGTAATTGTACAGCCAATTACTGCATTGAATAAGTCGTACTGTTCGACTATTTGAAAGTCTGATTTGCCTGTATTCAGTAAATTCTATTCGATATGGAAAATGAACAAAATAACCAGCCTCAAGCTCAAGCTGAAGCTGATGCGATTGAACCATATAAATCATCTGAAGTGTTTTCGTTAGTGCCTGAATTTGAAGGAGACCAAATTTTTTTAAACACCTTTTTAAATGCGTGTGACTGTGCGTATCGCATGGCCACAGTGGACCAACGACTTCTGTTAGTGATTCAGATAAAAAATAAACTCAAAGGTAGAGCCGCACAATTAATAAGTTCTAGAAATCCTGTAACTTATCATGAAATTAGACACTTATTAACCTTATATTTCGGTGACGCTCGTGATCTGACTTCACTGATTCATGATCTCCAGCGTATTAAACAGCTATCTAATGAATTGACTTTGACATTTTTCAACCGCCTTCAAGTTCACAATGCCAAAATGCATTCGTGCGTTCAAAAATCTTCTCTTACTGTAGATCAGAAAGCAGCGCAATGCGGACTTATCGAAACAATGGCACTAAATACGCTCTTAACTGGACTTGAACCACGAATAGGTTAAATAATACGTGCCTCTAACCCTGGAGACCTTCTCGAAGCACATATTAGAATCAGGAGAGAAATGCAACTGTCTTATTTCGAAAATCAGAAATCCGAGAAACCAAACCAGTCACGTCCTCAACAAACGGTTAGGAGAAACCAACCACTTGCATTCCAAAGAACTTGCCATTCTTGTGGTCGTATAGGTCATATTTCTACTGAATGTCGAGTGAGATAACAAAGAATGCAACCTCAAAGTCCCCCTCAAAATTTGAATCAGAATTTTTTGAGACAACCAAGTTCCCAATCTAATCAAAACTTTTTCAGGCCACAGAATTCTCAAACTAACCAACAATACAATAAACCCCAAATTAATCAACCTCAGTTTCAACCCCAATTTCGAACCCAATTCCAAAATCACCAAAATCAACATCGAACATTCCTAATTCATCGAAATCCAAATTTTTCAGAACGCTCAAACCAACAGAGAGCACATTTTATGACATATGATGCTCAGAATTATCATACAGTTGATAATCAGGACAATTATACTGTTGATTGTCCGCAAACCGATGAGTTTTATCCAAGTAATAATGATTATGATTACTATACAGAGAGCAATCAATATTATCAAAATGATACATTGGAACAACTACAGGCCCCAGAAGATCTTTCGACATACCAGGATTTTCTATCACTCCCGAGTACAAACCACCCACCGAATCAGTTCCAGATGAGCAACAACCAATCAGTCGATCCCATGTTGGAAATTCAAACTCAAATCCAGTCACTGAACATACATACATAGATTCCCACCCGGATCTGAACTTCCCAGAACAGAGTTTCATATGAGTTCGTTGTTCTCCGTAAATTCAAAGAACCTTTACTATATTAAAGATGCTTCAAATACCTTCAGAATCCTCATCGACACTGGTGCAGGAATATCAATTTTTAAACCCAAAACATGTGAGAAATATCCCCATAGATTTCCCGAAAATGTCACTATACAAGGCATTACTCACCAAAAAATAATTGTTAATGAATTCACTTTGGTTGACTTTGAGCCAAAGGACCCACACAAGGTTTATATTTATAATTTAAATATTGACTTTGATGGCCTGCTTGGGTCTGATTTCTTGGAACATTACAACTGTATAATTGATTTGAAAAATAAACAATTAATTACAAATTTCAAAACAGTCCCATTATTTAAAGTCCCAGAAGAAAATCAACTAGGAGATTCCAATCATACAGAAAAATCAAACCAAATTAAAATTGAACCCCGTATGGAACAAATTTATAAATTGAGTTGTGATCTCAGGAGCACTGACGCTATACTGTTAGCGGAAGAAAAAGAAAAGGTTAGACTCCCTAATGCCTTAGTGAAAATTGATGAAAATGGCACATTCTATACTTCTATTGTGAACATGAACGCTATACCCAAATTGATTGATTTTTTGGAGATAAAATTGAAACCCCTTCCAAAGGACGAAAACATTTTTAATTTGAATCTAACCTACCCCCAAAATACTGTCCCGGTAGATCGAACAGACCAGACCAATTAAATAAGGAAGAGGATCAATTGATAACAGATTTATGTCTTCAGTTCGAAGATATTTTTTATTTAGAAGGAGACAATCTCACATTCACCAACGAAATAAAACATGGTATAGAAACAAAGGATGCTACATCAGTTTTCACAAAATCCTACAGGTACCTACAGGTACACAAAGAGGAAGTGAAGACTCAAATCTCCAAAATGCTAAGCCAAGGCATTACTCAACCATCCATTTCACCTTGGTCGTTACTTGTTTGGGTCGTGCCAAAAAAATTGGACGCCTCGGGAAAGCAGAAATGAAGAGTGGTCATCGACTACCGAAAACTCAACGAGTTGACTGTAGATGATAAGTACCCATTGCCAAATATCTCTGACCTCTTAGACCAGCTTGGAAAGTGCCAATACTTTACCACTCTCGATCTGGCGTCAGGGTTTCACCAGATTGAAATTCAACCAAAAGACGTCCATAAAACAGCATTTTCCGTGGACAACGGTCATTATGAATTTATTCGTATGCCATTCGGTCTGAAAAACGCTCCGTCTACATTTCAGCGAGTAATGGACAACATTCTCCTGGGCATACAAAACGAACGATGTCTCGTCTATATGGACGACATCATAGTGTATTCTACCTACCATCTATGAACACATAGCAAGGCTTACCGAAGTATTCAAGAGACTTAGGAAAGCCAACTTGAAAATTCAGCCAGATAAGTGCGAATTCTTGAGAAAAGAAGTTGCCTATTTTGGACATGGTATCACCCACGAAGGAGTAAGGCCAAATCCTTCAAAAATGGACTGCATCCAAAACTTCCCTGAACCAAAAACCCAAAAAGAAATGAAATCCTTTTTACGTTTAGCCGGTTATTATAGACGGTTCATATATAATTTTGCCAAAACCTCAAAGCCTCTGACGAGACTATTGCACAATGATACCCCTTTCAATTTTGATACAGAATGCAAACGGGCATTCGATGAACTAAGAAATGCGCTAACATCTAGCCCAATTCTCATTTACCCAAATTTTGAGGAACCATTCCTATTGACCACTGACGCGAGTGCCTTTGCCATTGGAGCCATATTATCACAAGGTTCTATTGGCAAAGATCTTCCTATAGCCTATGCGTCTAGAACCCTTTGTAACGCCGAGTCGAAGTACTCTACGATTGAAAGAGAACTTCTTGCCATTGTATGGGAAGTTAAACACTTTCGCCCGTACCTCTTTGGACGGAAGTTTAAACTAGTCACTGATCATAGACCTCTTACTTGGCTCTTTTCAATAAAGGACCCCGGAAGTAGATTGGCGCGTTGGCGACTCAAACTTGAAGAATATGATTATGAGATAGTATATAAGCCCGGCAAAATAAATAAAAATGCCGACGCTCTATCCCGTATCAAAATCAATCCCTTTAAAGAATGCGCAAAACTTCAGAAGAAAATTTCAATTTTCACTTCCAACACCGACGAAAGTGAAGAACAAGAAAACCCTGAAGAATACTCTGAAGATAACCCTGAAGAAAACCCTGAAGGAAACTCTGAAAAACCTAAAATTCTTATAGAAACCATTCAAGAAGAATTCGAGTCTTTTGCTAACCTTTATAAAACAAAATCATTGATTGATTATTCCAAAGTAGAATTCGATAATTCTCAACTTTTGGATAAACATCATAAAAACATCGTTAGCTTCTTTTGGCAAAATAAACTAGAAGTACTGCATGACGAAATTATTGAAGATATTTTCGAAGAACATCCCGATTTTCGTGGTAACAAACTTAACATACTTACTAGTAAATCGGTCAAGAATAGGAAATATATTATTATTTCCCTTCCTTATGACCCTACAACTGTTGTGCAACACTTGTTTTATATAATTTATTCTTCCCAAGACGAATTTGACCCCCAAGAAGTATACTCAATTGAAAATAATTTGGAGTTACCCATACTGGAAATATTTTCATTCATATTTGCAGACAAAGATATAAAGCTGAAAGTCTGTCAAAATATAACAAGAACCCCTGATGAAGACCAGATCCCGATAATTTTAGATCAATGCCATAAAGGAAAAACAAATTTACACCGCGGCATCAATGAAACAGTTAGACGAGTTAGGGAAAAATATAATTGGCAAGGTCTGACGAAAGACGTTTAAAATTTTGTGAAAAATTGCGAGACGTCAAAAAGTCAAAATTTGTCGAAAAAATCTCAGTACACCTCTTGTCCTTACCGAAACCCCAAAAACCTGTTTTGAACGTATTAACGTCGACGTCTTTGAAGTCCCGATTAAACACTATGTATTAACAATAAGAGATGAGTTAACCAAATTCACTCAAGCCTATGCAATGGAAGATAAAACTGCAAGATCTGTTGTAAACACTCTTCTTCTGTACTTCCAACATTTTGGGACACCCTTGAGAATTCATTGCGTCGATCACCCCCAGTCAAACGGATCTATAGAACGATTCCATGCGACATTTGCCGAAATGATGCGTGCACGTAAGGCAGAAAACCCTGATGAACATCCATTAAATGTCGTACCCTATGCTGTCATCTGCTATAATAATACCAGAAATAAGACACACGGTTTCACCCCTCAGGAGTTGGTATTTGGACATACTGCTAGCAGACCTGCAGAAACGGTTTATAACCAAAAAGATCTCATATCAAAATATGTCAGAGATCTGAATAATGAAATGTCATTCTACTATAAAGTTGCCAGAGCTAAGATAGACAGAAAGAAAAAGCAAAAATTAGATTCGACCGAACGATCTCTGAAACTATCCCTGATTATAAAGTAGGAGATAAGGTATATGTTAAAGAATCCCAAATTTCAAACAAACTTGAGAATAAATTTAATGGACCTTTTGAAATCATAGAAATTTACGCAAATTCGGCCATGTTAGTAAACTGGAAAACTCGCAATAAAACTAAAGTCAATTTCGACCGACTGAAACCTTTTCAAGAAGATTAATTTATTTCAGGATACTTCTGTTTTCATCAACAGCCAATTCCCAATACAAAATCGAACAAGTCAATAATTCTATAGGAGTTTTCTTCCACGAAGAAGGAACCCTCAAAATCTCCAATGAAAAATGGATCCTTCTGGTTTACAAGGACTTATCATCTATCAAAGAAGCTTTAGACAACAATGACAAAATTTTAGAAAATTTGATTTACTTCCTTGAAAAAGACAAACCCAGTGTAATAACATTGAAAGCCCAAATAAAAACACATATCAGTCTTCTCAGCCAAATATCAGATTCATTACGTCTAAAATATAAAGAAATCTTCGCAGATACTGGAAGTTTTGAAAAAAGGACCAAACGTGGTCTAATAAATGGCGCTGGTACGGTTTGGAAAGCCATCACAGGAAACCTCGATGCATCTGATGGTGAATATTTCACAGATTGTATAAATAAAATTAGTCAAGATGAGCACCAAATGGAAAATCTTTTAAAAAATCAAATTTCGGTTACTACCTCTGTTATCAAGAGTTTTAATTCGACCATTCAAAAGCTACAGGTTGACGAAGAAACATTCAACAAGGACATTAAAGAAATTGAAAAAACTTTAATGGATATGTCAGATACCTTGGCGTTTTATGGAGCACAAGTGAAAGTCCTTGATCATAAAGTAGTGTTTGTTTTGAATATTCCACTCGTGGAGCACGAAACATATACTCTCTATCATTTGTACCCAATACCAATTTTGGACACTCGAACAGGACTTCATCATATTTTATTAACCTTTCAAAAATTTATTGCGCGTGATGATGATTCAATGTTGTACATCTCCCTTCGAAATTTAGACAATTGTAAAGTGATACAACGCGATATGTTCGGAAGTGCTCCCTTACCCGGTAGACAATAACGCTATCTGTGAAGCACAACTTCTGAAACAAGTCTTGAAAATTCCCGATTCCTGTAAATCAACTTTGATTTACGCAAAGGACTACAACGTTCAAGAAATCTCCCAAAATATATAGTTGATTTCTGCGATAACGACTTCCCATGAATCCGAGACGCGGAATCAGCAGAATAGGTGTTTTTGTTATTTTCAAGCCTGATGCTGATGAAGCTACTGGGAATATATAAATAAGCCCTGCGAGGTCAAATATAAGTTAGTTGATGTAGAGATGTTAACCAAGTAGTTGTGTTTATTTTATATTAAAGTTTTTAAAAGTAATTGTGTTTTTTAAAAAGTCATATTTGAAAGTTCAAATATAACACATGTATTTAAATAAATATTATATCACATTATGAATCTTGGAGAAATTCATCAACTGAGTAGTATGATTTCTTCTTCAGAAATAACCTCAGTTACAGTTACAGTTTATGTTTGGAGATGATTTTATCTCATCATTGAGCTTATTATATTACACCACTATACATCGGATGATTTTCAATCTATTAAAATATTGGTAATTTTGAATTATTCCTGGTGTAATGATTATGTATTTGTTCATTCTTTGGTAGACAAGAAATTTTCCTTTTAATGTAGATGAATGAGCAAGCTTGGCAAAGTGAATACATTGAAAAATATGAATAATGGCCTGCAGTATTATTTGTAGCTAGAATCTTTCATAATTCTTATTTCCTTTTTTTTGAACTGCAAAGACTGTTTTCCCAGAAACTTAAGTACAGTACCTACTTAGGAATATCATTGATAAAAGTTAGGAAGAGAAGTGGTCCCAAGACTGAGCCTTGTGCTACTTCCATTGATACACTTTTTATAGTTCAGAAAACATGGCTGAAACTTTAAAAATATGCACGACTATGATGCCCATTAGTCGTACGACGGACTACGCCCATGATGCCCATTAGTCGTACGAAGAACTACGCCCATGATGCGTATTAGTCGTACGATGGACTATGCCCATGATGCGCATTAGTCGTACGATGGACTATGCCCATGATGCGCATTAGTCGTACGATGGACCATGCCCATGATGCGCATTAGTCGTAATATATAATCCCGTGATAAGGCACCTAGCATCAAACGTCCGCGCAATAAGTGAGAATTTCACAATTTCAGCTGTTATTGCCGAACTGTACTTCAGGACATTCACCATTGATACCAACCTACACCGGTTTGAAAGGTAGGAACTAATGCAGTACAGATCCGCGAATTTCATAAAGCTGTTATATGTATATGTAACAGTATGTCATGTTAACGAGGTTAATGCTTTTGGTTATGTCAAAAAAACAATCCCAAAGTTTTATGTTTTTCTCCAACATTTTCATTACGTGTTTAAGAAGTTGATCAATTGCACTGATGGTGGATTTATTTTTTATATAGCCATTCGACTACCAGAGAACAATTTTAATGTTTCAAAAAAGTTAGTGTATTCTAAAATGAAACTCTATGGTCTTGGAAGGAAAATCTTATTCTATAAGAGAAACAATCCAATCCTGATTCTTTATTCTTATATATGGGTACAATTTTTGCAAGATTCAAGATATCTGGGAAGGTTCGTTCTATGGAAGAAATATTTATAATATGGCTCAAAGGTTCGAAAATTAGATGTGCCATCATTTTGATGATGTGACCAGGAATTCCATCAGTACATGAAGACTACTTACAAGAATTTTTTATAATATCTACAAATTCCGGTTTGCTGTAGGACAGAGAGATGCTATTCAAAAAAGGATGGATGTAATTAATATTATTGAGATCAGGTTTAGATATATTTGTACTGACACTTGAGAAGTAATCACTAAAAATGTTGCTTAACATTTGGCTATCAAAAATATCTTCAGCATTACTGCATAGAATATTCACACTATTATTTTTTGCTTCCTTGATAATTTTCCACGATTCCTTCCTCTTGTTAGGCACTTTGAATATGCTCTCATCATTAAAAGTTTTCTTTGTAAGTTTCAATTTTTCCTGACGAGTCTTTCAGCATTTGACACTCTTTCGAATATGTAATTTTTATATAATTTATTCAACTCAGACAGTTCTGTTAACATTCTGCTCATTTCTTTGAGCTCATCAGTGATCCACTAATGATGGCCACTTGATTTTGTGTTCACTACTCTTTAGAAAATTAAATATATAAGTGGTATGTAATTGTATCACGAAAATTTGCAAACTGATATTTTAAACAAAGTTTTGCATGTAGCAGACAATGAATAGATGAACTTAACAATATTTCCCTTGCTAGAGCATCTTATAAAAACTTCATTAATTTAATCGATATGTTCATGATAATAAGTAGGCAGTTGATAAGTGTCAGAAATTGAGGAGTGATTAACTGAAAACCCAATTATTTCTAGGGTAGAAAGAATATTGTCAATACATGTCGCAGTTTCACCACATATACATGTGGATTCACTAATGATTGTCTTCATACTGAATTGATGTAGTATAATGAAAAACTCTGTTTTGATGTTAGTATTCTTCAGCATAACCATGTTACAGTCTCCACAAACATTCAATAGCGATAAAATTAAATTTTACTAGTTTCATCTCTATTGAACGCATTTCATTGGGAATTTTAACGTTGTTATGGATATACAAAATTACCAAACATGACGTCAATCTCTTCTTAACTTAAATATACTTCAACTAATCTTCTAATATGCTTTTCCGAAAAGGGATAAACTCCTTGTCCTGGATAATAATTGTCTTCTTATCTGCAACTACTTGTTTGAGTAATTTTATCTCCGCTCGCAGATATACTTCGTCAGTGGTATTTTTCTGACTTTCTTCTTGTAAATAATTTTCATTTACTTCAGTACTTCCCTCAAACGGATTTCTTAAGAAAAGGATGAAATCGATGTATGATATAATTTGAATATTGTTTGTTGGTGCCCCGAAGTTTGAAATCTTTCGTTCCGTTTTTGAGATATGTGGAAAGAAAGTCGACCACTTTTACATGAACGGTATACGAAAGCAGTACATAAATGTGTCTTAAACATAAGTATTTCATGAACCGCTCTTACGACCGATTTGAAAAAACGGAATACTTAATTTTTATTTAAAAACAATACTACTATCAAAATTTTGAACAGTTCTTGTTTTTTTTTCTCGAGTTATTCAATTGATCAACATAACATAACCTATTTCTAGTGAAATGGTTATTGTAGCATGGTGTCGTTCCGACGTACGTTGGTACGACTACAGTACAGCCTTGTAAACATTAGACAGTAACGTCTGCAGATTTGGTTTCATTGAGTATGCAACGACTCCAACCAAAAATATAGGACTAGGGGTGTTGTATTTAAAAAATAAACAGTGTTAATGGACTAAATAAGTATGATTTGAATATTTTAATGATTTATGAAAAAAAATTATGAAATATATTTTTTCAGACATGAAAAATAATTTAAAAAAGATTTATTTCTTTATCTTCGTGGCGCATGCATTTTGAGTGAGTAGAATTGAATTTTGTTCATAAAAATGGTGCTGCATATGTAATTACGGTATTGGGACAATTTTACAACACTATAATAAATACCATATCTCATTAATCGCATTTTTTATTATGATTACCATTATTGCAGTCATGTATATATTAATAGTATTATATTATATGTTTCAATATGGTAAACGTATTGTAATACATTGGAGTTTCATTTCATGACCTTCATTTATAATGATATTATGACAACATTATGACCACTCAACGATGTAATAATAATATCCAATCCAACCCTTCTACGACTGGCTTATATAAGTATATATTTGCGAGTAATTGTGACTACTTTATAACGTCGTTGTGGCGTCCCAGAAGTGCACTTCTTTGTCGTATTAGCATACATTTCGACGTTTGAGCATATTACAAGACATGTCACAGACTTTTGAGAAAGTCCTTCTAGACGTCTGTACAACCCATATATGACCTCTGTGTACTACTTGGGTGTACACTCTGGGTAGAATCGACTGACTCTACAGATATAGCCATCACTATGGAAATCCGCTCGACCAATTTCAAAACCTTTGACTCCGAAGGCTAGGGAATGGCATCTCACAGCAAGATTTTACTCTTTTTTACACAGCTGTTGTAAAATGAAGCACTTCACTCAACACATGCTGTGTCAATCAAAAAAAATTTCTTACAATATTTTCAAAATTTGTTTAGCTTATTCTACTCTGGCCATTCAAATGAATGGCCATCTTACAAAAATCTGACAAGTAATATAGAGTCGAGAAAACACAAAATGACAGTAACTTCATAAAGTGGTTACCCATTACCTTACACCATATATTTTTTTTATTCTTCATATATATTGAGAAATATGTGAGTTTCAGATTAGACTAGTTGCACACACAAACTTCAAGTAGTAGCGTGGCCGATGAATTTGAATTTTTAATGAATGATCTGGAACTTCGGAGAGCATTTCCAACAATTCCTTTCATTAGAATTATGGACAGATCATTTGATATTCTGAATTCAAGATCTTCTGTAGGAAGAGGTTACATCCCACTAAACATGATACATAATAAAAACATTTACCAGAGATAACTTTATTAATATTGGCAAACTAACAGAATATTAATGTTGTCATGATGTTTCTTAGATAATATTTTCAGCTATATGTTTGTGTCACATCGAAATAATATAACAAATAATATTCATTAAAAGATATATAAAATGTTGAGTATATGTTCCTCAGATATGTCTCAGATAGAGTGATTATGTTATTTGTACGATGTTTGTGTTTCACCAACTCAAAACATTACTCACATGTGTACTGAAAACTTTCGGAATTAATTCATGTTCATGACATTCATCCATCTTGTTTATTTTACAAGCTGTGAGCGAGTGCTTTCAATTTTCATTGTGCATGTTTTGTAAAATAATCTGATGCCTTTCTATATTTTGATTGAAAGTTCTTACTTGATTTTTTGACCAGTTCACGAGTGATATGATTTTCGTACCTGCTGAAGTATGGTAGGAAGAATAAAAACATGAACAAACAGCCAGATATTTGTTGGCAGATATTTGAGGTAGGCATTGAACTTTAAACTACTAAAAAATATTCAATAAACATCATTGATTCATTTCAGGATGCTGCTCGATTCATAGAAAACTAGAAGCGTATTCCTACAGTTGGTATCTAGATGAACATCTATGTTGGTGGAAGAAGCTCTGGACCCTTATTATCGACTTATTATTTCCAATAATGATTGAAAGCAATATTATTGAAATTCTTAAAATAGGATTCAAAAAATACAGTCTCAATATCATATTATTGTAATGAGTATTCACAGTGTTTATAAGGTTATGATTTTCCCAGTTTCTCCCAACAAGCCTAAGCCTAGGCTCTTGAACAAAGGAAACTTATCAGCGTTGTCAATCCATCTCGTCTGACTTTTACAAATAAAAATAGCTCTGCTGAGGAAACAATTTTAGGTTAATAAGGAATGATAATTAGAGTAATACTGAAGTCATTACATCCAGAGAAGATAAACTTAGCATACAGGTCAGGCGGATGTGAGTTAGAAAATTATTTCAATTCCAACAAATGTTATTATTTGAAGTGATGCTAAAATGTATATCTAATATTTTCCATACATTTCGAGTTATTGTTTCAAAATAGATTAATTATCAGAACTGGTATGAAATACGAATACTCGATGCACAAATTAGTGATTTGTTTTTCTGTTACCCATTTGCATAAATCTTTTTGTTGAGCTAACGTAGGATTAATACTGCTAACTGATGAAGCATGAGTTATAGTAATAAACAAATAAAATATTTAATTCTATTAAATTGCAATATGGCCTGTCTTGTAAAGCTGATGGTACCTATACTTATGAGTTTCATTTTGTAATCACCCATTAAAATGAAATATAAATGGGTTTTAAGAAATTATTAGTGATTTTAAGAATTGCCAAAAATATTACAAGAATTAATGAAAATATTTCAAGTCTTATTAAATAGCATACAACTGACATTTTGTTGACAATATAAAATTAAAATTGATTTAAGTTTTCAGTGACTTTACTATACTATACTATACTTACTATATGATTACTATATTTTCAGGATCTGTAAATAACATTCCGTTCAACCACAGGTGAATTAAGTTTGAACTCATTGTGACGGATTGGATAAGGTTTGCAAAGTAGAGGCTGAAGAGAAAGGAGTAGTGACACACAAACCACGTGATCATTGATTCAGTGGAAATACAACTTTTGTTCTTTAAGAGTATTTTGTTATTTTTTATATTTTTTATTATTCCATTAAATAGTTAATGCAGTTATAGTTTTTTTTATTTGATATCATTTTCCCATTAACATTTACCTCCCTCTGTTTTGATACTTCGATTTGTAGTGTACGAGGTGGAGCATATACTCATGGTATATCATCTTTTTTTTTATATTTATAGATACATTTCTGGAATTTTAGTAGTAACTTTTTTGTAGGTGAATAACTTCGACTCAATAAATATAAAAAGAGAAAAAATTAAATGAGTCATACTTGCACCCAGTATATCAAATGAAAAAATATCGAACAAATTGAATGTTAGAAGTTCAAAAGCAATATTTTTCCATTTGAGATACAGGGTGCGAGTGTGGCTCATGATATATGTTCTCTTTCTATATTTTTCAAGTTGAAGTTACTCGCCTACCAAAAAGTGACTATTGATATTCCACATTGTATGTATAAATTCAGAAAAGATGTGATATACCATGAGTATATGCTCCACCCTGTATAATACAATTCAAAATATTAATATAGAAGAGTAACAATGTTATTACATTACATACATGTTTTGAGCAACATTGAATGCATGTTAATATGATACATTTTTGTAACGTTTAGTTTTAAACGTTACATTGTAATATTTAAAAGAGGCACAAAGGACCATGGACGCAACGTATCTGTAATGTCAAGCATACCTCTGAACAACATCACAAAGTCACAATGTGATATAACATTTATATTTAAGTTATGTTTTAATGTTTAGTGGGATAGAACCCTTGAGAAAACCCAATCAACACTTTTGAGATTAATTTTTGAAGAAAAATGTTGAATATCTGAAGAAGTATGCATCAAGTGGTCGGACATTAATACAAGAAAAACTCCTATTGGATTCATAATAACGATCTCTCATATATTCAGGATTTTTGATGAATGTGTGAAAAGTAATACAGTACAATACCTGCTTACATACAGTGTGTCCCACTTTGAGCAGCCACACCCTCGTATTTTTTTGACAGTGAAGTGATTTCAAAATTTGTTTTTTATTACATATAGTGCCCAGAAATATCTACCTTCAGGTTGATGAAATATTCGTATATCCATTTTCCACGGCTACCTACGACCAATTGAAAAGTGAAAAATTGGGAAAAACATACTAGGCATTTTTTTATCGCAAAAATAACACCAGGATCTGTTTCAGAACACCCTAAAACCCCCAAATATCAGTGATAATTCATTAAAATATACAGGGTGTCATCTGTAACTAACAACATTTTTTATTTGTTATTCATCCGCAATGTTTGGTAGGTTTCGATTTTTTCCTTGGTCACGAAGTATTGAAAGTATTGAAAATGTTCAAATAATGCTGTAGGGTATGTTCCAATATTACTTTTTCATGGCTACCTACGACCAAATTGAAAAGTGGTAAATTGGGAAAAATATACCAGGGATTTTTTTATCACAAAAATAACACTAAGTTCTATACCAGAACACTCTGAAACCCCCAAATAGCAGTACTTAATTATTTAAAATATACAGGGTGTCACCAGTAACTGACATAGTATTGATTTTTATTCATCCGTAATGTTTAGTTGTTTTCGATTTTTTTCCATAATCACTAATTACTAAAGAATGTTCGAATAATGTTGTAGAAAATATTCAAATATTACTTTTTCATGGCTAGCTATGACCAGTCAAAAAGTGAAACAGTGTGAAACACACATCAAGGACTTTTGTAGCACAAACGTAACAGCGGATTCTGGTTCAGGAGACCCTAAAATTCCAAGACCCCAATTCTTGAATCATAAAAATATACAGGGTGTCATCTAGCGTAGCGTCGTAGTGTCGTAGCGTTTGCGTTAGCGTAGTGTCGTAGCGTTTAGTTGATTTAATAATATTCCGTTTTTTACACTGCATCAATTGAATTTTTTGGTTGCTTCTTGACTGGAAAAGAAATATTCAGAAACAATTCAACACTACAGATAAATAAAAGTTATCAAATTTGCTAGCTACAGATGATACCCTGTATATTTTCAGATTTAAGTATCGAGGTGGGGATATCAGGGTGTTCTGATACAGAAATGTTTGTACTTAAAAGTATCCTCAATGTATTTTCGTCTCTCAACTCGTCATAGGAAGCTATGAAAAAGTAATATTTGGTTATTTTCTATAGCAGTAATTGAACGTTTTAGGTACTTTGTTACTACAGAAAAAAAAAATTAAAAACAACCGAAGATTACGGATGAAAACAAATTGAAAATGTTGCTAGTCTGTAAGACCACCCTGTATATTTTAATGAGATATGGGGTTTAAGCATGTTCTGAACCAGAATCTGATGTTAGTTTCGAAGTAAAAACTCTTTTAGTATATTTTTCCCAGTTTTTCACTTTTCAACTGGTCATAGCAAGCCATGAAAAAGTAAAATTTGGGTATTTCTTATTCCCAGCATCAATTGAACACGTTCAGGCTCTTTGTGACAAAAAAAATCGAAAGCAACCGATCATTTCGGATGAATAAAAATTAATAATGTTGCTACTAACAGATGCCACCCTGTATATTTTAATGAATAAAGTACTTAGATCTAGGGGTTTTCGGGTGTTCTGAAACAGAATCTGGTGTTATTTTTGCGATAAAAAAATGCCTAGTATGTTTTTCCCAATTTTTCACTTTTCAGTTGGTCGTAGGTAGCCGTGGAAAATGGATATACGAATATTTCATCAACTTCAAGTTAGATATTTTTGGGTACTATATCTTATGAAAGATATATCTGTAGTAGATGATGTAGTAGATATAGTAGATGTATCTGTCTATATCTGTAGGCGTTTGGAAAATATTAATTATTCTAAAATTAAGTACCGAAAAAAAAAAATATTTTTACAAAAGGAAAAATTCCACCACTAATTTTTTCATTTTTGTGATAGGAAAAAATTTCACCATAACTTTTTGTAGTTCTAATCGGGTACAATGAAATTGTTCGTACACACTTCTCCATAACTCGTTCAGTTTTTGAGATTTTGGTGTTTTTATAAAAATTATTTCCAAGTCCAGCCTTTCTTTCTTTCTCTGTTCATGAATTCGAAGAAACCAAATTGGGAGGGTCGGTAGAGTTCATTGAGAGATTTTTTTTTCCTATTTTTTCATTGGTTCTGTAGATATCGATTTTTCCGATTTTTTTTTTTTTCGAATATTTCCAAGACTATTCATTTTTTGTATATTTTGCCTTTGGGCAATGATAAAAGG
Source organism: Chrysolina haemoptera (assembly GCA_958298965.1). NCBI lineage: Eukaryota > Metazoa > Arthropoda > Insecta > Coleoptera > Chrysomelidae > Chrysolina > Chrysolina haemoptera. The sequence continues at coordinate 25,455,334 of OY282584.1, forward strand.
TTCCATGAAAAATTTGAAACTATGCAGCCGTTTAGGAAATATGTGGAATTTTTCTAAATCGTCAAAACGAAAATATTCTGTCCTGACGAATTTTTTCATTTTCGGAATAGGAAAAAATGTCAGTCGCCAATAACTTTTTGTAGTGCTTATCGGGTACAATGGAATTGTTCCTACACACTTTTCCATAACTGGTTATGTTTTTGAGATTTTGGTGTTTTTATAAAAATAATGTCAAAGTCCACCTTTTTTTTGGATTTGATTTTTTTCCCGTTCTGTTAATGAATTCGGATAAACCAAATTTTGCTAGAGTTCGTGGTCAGGGATTTTTAGCAAAAAAAATCAAATAATTTTTATTAGTTACGAAGATAGAAGATATCATCGATTTTTCCGTTTTTTTTTCAAAATATTTCCTGCACTATTGAATTGAACGTATGTACATTTTTAATTGATTTCTAAAGGCGATCAAAAGACGTGGTATTTAATATTTGAAAATTCCCAGACGTTTTCGAAATATTCGATATTTTCCAAAATGTGAACGTTCATTTTAGGAAAAATGGGGGTTTCGTCATTTTCCTATCCCTTTTTCGGAAGCAGTCAGCTCGGCGTTTGTTTGTATTATAGAGCTCTATTCATTGCATATTTGAAATCTTCGTTTCCTTCATCGGTTCAGCCACAATAAGGGCAAAAAAAAAAGATATTTTTCGGAAAATCGCCCGGGAAATCTTTATGTATTTTCCAATCTTTTCCAATTTCTCATCACTAGGTCCTGACATTCAGAAGTACTTCTTAAAAAAATACGAGCTCGAAAAAACGAAAGCTCAGCAGTGTGATTCCGTGTGCCATAGAATTCTACATATCGCTACGTTTTGACGTAAACGGTATTCGGTGTGTATAGTTAGCTACAGTTTTTCAGGCGACAAAATGCTTTTTAACAGCATTTGAAGTGCCATCTTTCCTTTTTACAATAGAATTCTACAATTTGTAGCTACACTTGAACAAAGTCGTATTCTGTGTATACATTTTCTACACTTTCTGCTGGCGATTGTCGCTATTTGAAGCGATAGCCTAGCATGTGTCGAGAAGACAAGGAAATTATCGTTTAGAAAGGAAAAGAGTGTTATGTTATTAGGTTTTGGTCATAGAAATGAAATTGTCAGTATATTTTTATCACATTTCTATGGTTTTGACCGAAAATTTGAAATTATAAGCAACCGATTTTGATTGTCTACTATAAATTCCTAGTGATATCGATTTTTAATAAAAAACATTGAACCAAATTTTTGCTTATTGTAATAACTCGATAAATTATTCCATATAGAAAAACGCTTCTATTGATGTCGACTACAGACAGACTACAAGACCGACAAACATCAGTAGACAAGAAAAAATGGCAATCATTCATCAGTTATACCCAGATTTTCAGGGACAGCTACAGCTTTACTGCATTGCTACATGAACCATATATGTTTTGCAGATCATGAAGACAAATGGATCATCATACCTCATCACCCCTTTTTTCCCATTCCTGAAGCAAGTTTTATTGAAATTTATCAAGCATACAACTTTACTCACTCACTTCAATGGTATCAACTTTTCTATACATACCTTGTGTTACTGAATAAAGTTTATTCATTATTATTATTCAATTCTAACGCAAGTGTATTATTTGTATAAAACACATTTATTTATTAGAGTTATTGCAGAGTGAAGTGAGTTTACTTAATTACAAGAAACTTTCATGTAAGTGTCCTGTATTGCAATTATTAATAATTATGGTTGATAATGGTGTTATTGCAAACACCATCTTCGTATGAAAAAATGGGAAAAGTAAATTTCCATGTTTTTGTACCACTTTATATTTATAACCTTTAGTTACTGCACTTTCGTCCTTTATGGACATTTTCAAAACTATAATTCAAACTGATAATTGACTATATCAATACACGCCTTTTATACCTGGCATCTCTTACAAATAAAAATTTAACCCCTAATTATATCCTTATACCTGATGGATATGTGTTTATGCTCGACAATGTGGAAGGGCTGCATTAAATACGGGTGAATATACTAAATCTACCTGGTCGTTCAATAGATTACAACGGCAATATTTATGTTTTTAAATTTCTAACGATTCTAAATAATTTATTTTCCAACCCTTGCCAGCGTAGTGCGTAGTAGAAATTTATAGAATAGAATAGAATAGAATAGAATATCTTTATTGACCATTTTTTGGTACAAGAGTACATATGGTAAGTCAAAATTTAGTTGAGAAAATAATAACAATTACAAAAATATACCTATGAACAAACAATAACATTTTGATAATAACGATTTCAGGACATGACATTTAATAAGAATATTACGTATTTAAATAATTCAGATATTCTTCTTTGCTATAAAAACATTTTTGTATTAAAAACTCTTTAACCTTATTACAAAAAGCATGATCTGAACCCACTTGCTTAATAGAGTTCGGCAATTTATTGTAGAGTTATCGCATTGTACAAAGGGGATTCTTTGAACTTGGAAGTTTTGTGAGCGGGAACCTTCAACAATCCCCCATTGTGAAGAGTTTACGGTTTGCAAAGAATTTACATTTTTTCTTACATGACAAACACATTTCAGAATATATATTGAGGGAGCAGATAAAATATGTTCTTTCACAAATATTGGCTTACAACTGTCCCTAAATGGCAAACCAAATATCAGCCTTATGATGCGTTTCTGAGCTATGAAAACCCTTTGGAAATCTTTCCCACAGCCCCAAGACATGATGTTCAGGAAAATATAAGAGAAAACCATTGCATAATAAACACTTAACAAGCTAGACCTAGTCACACACTTTGTTAATTGTTTTATAGCGTAAAATGCCTTATTTAATATATGGCAAACACTCTGAATTTGTAGTTCCCAAGTCAGACTGGGATCTAACACAGTGCCTAAAAATTTAATATCAGTACCTATATGTATTGCATTATCTAGGCAAGTCATATCTGTCAACAGATTTTTTTTGTTGTGAAATGTCATAAACACTGATTTATTTGTATTCAACACTAAGCGATTATTGTCACACCAGGATGAAAAAGCATGTATTACTGTATTTGCTTTCGAGATAACATTTAATTTATTTTTATCAGATACCGTTATGGTGGTATCATCAGCAAACATTGTAATGTGACAATCATTCAAGTGGTCTGGTATGTCATTTGCAAACAAAAGAAACAATAACGGTCCCATTACCGAACCCTGCGGAACTCCAAGTTTTATATCATGAAAAACAAACATAAATATTGCGGTTGTAATCTATTGAACGCCCAGGTAGATTTAGTATATTCACCCGTATTTAATGCAGCCCTTCCTCATTGTCGAGCATAAACACATATCCATCAGGTATAAGGATATAATTAGGGGTTAAATTGTTATTTGTAAAAGATGCCAGGTATAAAAGGCGTGTATTGATATAGTCAATTATCAGTTTGAATTATAGTTTTGAAAATGTCCATATAGGACGAAACTGCGGTAACTAAAGGTTATAAATATAAAGTGGTACAAAAACATAGAAATTTACTTTTCCCATTTTTTCATGATGATCTCCTACCACATAGTAACAGCTACATCCATCAATTTACCATCTTCGTAGTTGCTTCTTTAACTTTATTTTGACAAAAACGTCAAATTTCAATTTGGCAGATAGTTTCTATTATGTCAAAATAGAGGATTCCTAAATAAAATGACTATTCCCGTATATAAATTAAATAAGGGAATCCTGTATTTTAATAAAAGATAATTGTAAAGGATATATTGAATGCGCATGCGTATATGTCAAATAAAGGAAAACTTTATTAAAGTATTATTACGATAGAGGTTGCAACAACTCTCTATTAACAACTTGTGGAAACAAAAGTTAAGTAAAGCATAAAACCAAAGTAAGAATATATAATATATAAAACAAACTTCAGAATCTGCTCGATGTTTTCAGGACGACACAAATGAACACGATCTCTTTCGATTTGAAAGCGATACTTTCAAAGGCACACAGAATACGGAACGAAGAGATAGTTAACAAATAATTGTAGAATTCTACTGTCGCTACGAAGCGATGGTACATGGAATCTCACCCCAGATCCCTAGTCAACAAAATATGAAAACTCGAAAAAAACCCGGTAAATTTTTCCGAGTTTTCCGATCGCGGAAAAAAAATGTTTCAATAAAATTGTCCTCAAGTTATTGATGGGGTTAAAAGTCCCAAGCGATATCTTTAAGAGTTCGGGAATTATATTGATTCGCAGTGCCCACGCGGGACAAAATGACTGACATTTTTTTTATTCCAGAAAAATTTTCAAACAAAATTTTGCAAAGTACCTCTACAAAATTTGGAAAGAAAAAAATCAATTCCCGAAACGCTATCGAGAGAAGTATGAAAAACATGAAAAAAATCGTAAAAATTGTCCGAGTTTTCCGATCACGGAATAAAAAAAAACTGAGAAAAACGATCATAGAGTTGATGAGGTAGAAATTTCAAAGCGAAATTTTCGATAGAATTTTTTTTTTTTCGGAAAATTGCCCGGGAAATCGCTATGCATTTTCCGATCTTTCTTAAAAACAATAAACGAGATCCTGACATTTAGGCGTACTAAAGGCCGTATTATAATAATGAATTTTATTGAATCAAATATACGGTGTGACCATGAAGTTAAACCCACCCCCCCGTTTCAAATATTTTGGTAAAATGGTTCATAAGCTACATTTTGAGTCCAAAACAAATTATCTGATTTTTTTTAATGGCATGGGTCGAGGGATTCCCCATTCAAAACGTCTTTCAAGTCTCTATATGACCGCAGCATTTCAAATAGAAATATTCAGCCAAAACAAAGTGGCGGTAATTAATATTGAGTAGCCCCACCACTGTTAACTTCTGAACGGATTGGAATTTTGCTCTAAAATTTTATCTGGTTGAATGATGTTCATAAACTACTTTCTGCCACTAATAATATTTCTATTTTTCAAAATGGCGTTGGGCCGCCATTTTGAAATATTTTTTGGAATCGTACTGGAGGTCGAATCATACCTCATTTGAATCGTATTTCAATTTTATATACGAAAACATAATGTCAGATCTCTGCTATGAGGATCCTCTTGAATCCTAACGCGTTCCCGAAAAATCATCAAATCTCTCAAGGCACCTTGCCACCGTCATACAATTAAAGTATTATAGTGAGCAAGATCGCAACTTACGCTTTTAACCAAAAGCGTCAGAGTGATAGGGTAGGTTCGGGGCTGAGCTCCAGTGAAGAGGGAAGTGAGTTCAACAAAACAAAATGTCATGTGATATTAAAAGTGCGGGCGCCAGTCATATGAATACCGAGCCCCCTGTATATATAATTTTACCGATTACCATAAAACACGAATAGTAATAATTTAGGCAATTGCCACACTCTTAAATGATAACCAGATTAATGATTGAAGTCATATAATCAATAAGGTGACAAGGGTTTACGACCACATAGAAGTCGAAGTAGCTGAAGGATTATTAAAAATTACCAGAGACACCGTAGAGGTGAATTATAAAAAAAAATATTATATAAAACGAACTGAAGAATATATCAGGGCTCAAACTATCTAGGGGTAGTTACCCGCAGTTATCTTACTCAACATAATATACCCCTTTAGGGTAGGATAGTAAATAAAACCGCTTAAGTTAGGTACACTTTACCTGTAGCGTTAACAGAATTTCAAGGTAATTATCTTCAGCCAAAAAAAGTATATAATATCGGGTGAACTGGTTAACTTGCGTGCAACATCAGATTGGTTTCAGCCAGGCAATACGGTGGAATCCATCGGGTGGAGGAATACCAGTAGGGAAGGTGCGAGGTAAGGGTAAGCCTTCGGGGCAGTGACACCAGAACGAAATATGAGTCCTCCAATCTAACGATAAGTACGCAAAGACCAAGATGAGTTCTCCAGTCTAACGATAAGTACACCAAGACCAAGACGAGTTCCCTAGGACGACTAGTGCTCTAGGATGAATATAAGTATACCAATACAAAAGACCCTCAAATCAAATCATTGACTGTCTGATACAAACTTGAATAGACCTCATACTTTTGTCTAGGAAGGCCAGGTGCTAACTCCGGGAAAGATCCTGTTAGAAGGCTCCTCTACAGATGTATGTCCCAATATCATAGTCCTAGTCAAAGGGTCAACGACCTCTCTATTGATTTTCACACTTAGCAAAATTTTGCCTACAAGATAAATAGGATTGCCACAGGCTCAAAGGATATAGTTGGAGGATTCTGCTTACTCGAAGAAAGTGGGGCTAGAAAGTAACGTTATAGTCCCCTAATGGGTATGTTTTCCAAAAAATAACCAGCTTCCCATCAACTACGGAAAACATCAATTGAGTTGAAAGAATAATCCCATTAATTGGATGAGTGCAGAAATCAAAATTCAATATTCAACTGAAATGTCCAACACTTCCTCAACATATACAATTTATACGAAGTGTCAAAATGTCAACAAAGGTTCTGAAATGTTTCATGCAAAATTTCTTTCCCAATTCATGTCACCGACGGGCTTTGAAGGTCATTTCCACCGATACATCACATGCGGAATATAGGAAGAGTCGCATCTACCTGAAAAAATAATCTATGCCCAAGCGACAGTCACTGAACTGAACAGCTGTTCTCTGACAATAGGCAGCGCTGAAGACAAATAATTGGAGGGAGTATAGATAATGAAAGATGAGAAACGGCTGTAAATATATTCACTAAGGAAGAAATAATGTTTCAATGACATTTAGATTTTATCAATGTAGGCAAATTCAAGCATCGATCTAATAAATACAAACCGAACTCAATTTTATAACTAAAACTCTGAATAGCTGATAGTGGAAAATAATAATGTTACAAATCCCCCCTTACTTTAAAAGAAATAGAAATTTACCGAAGTCGGGAAATTTATTCGCACTTTGAACAGGTACTGCTTATTTAAAAAAATAAATAAAAAAGAAAAAATTACAAAACAGAATAAAAGTGAAACAAGACCTAATATTTCCGACAACAAATCGCCTCAAGTTTGTTGTTCTGCAAGCAAAAAAAAATTACAATGCTTGAAACGCATGACAACAAATCGCCTCAAGTTTGTTGTTCTAGCCTACATTATATTGTTGTGAATGGATCCAGTTTATGAACCCTCTCCGCCGTCCGGCCGCATAACCAAAATTTCCAGAACACCCAATATGGTTGAGTTTGGATGGAAGTAACTCAAAAAATCCAAAATTACACAACTCAATAACGCAGAAGTCTTATATTTTGGGCTACATCGTTGCTCTAGCCATTCCAGAAATAGAACCCAACAATAATAATGCATATTGTCAGCGCAAAAATGTTAAGATTTTCCAATACTCACCCAGCCCTGGAAGAGGTACTGAGTGAAAACTAAATAAAGAACAAAATGAAATCTTGAATCCTGATTCTAAGATGGTTCAGGACTAAATTGCCACCACATCAAGACAGATTAACAGGAATGCAGTTTTTCAAATACAATGGAAGCTTTATGGTTGGATAACGTTAACAGGTCAGAAAGAATGATTCTTCCAATAGGATTCTCTACAAAACCAAAGTACCTATACGTAACGTAACTGTAGGGGTTGTTCAACAACCTATAAAATACATCAGGCAACAAAAATTTACAAAATATAGGGTGGGCGGTTATCTACTACCATAGGTCAACCATAAAGAATCAACCAAAATATGACTGACCAACATTCCCATCTCTGTTCAGGATGCTAAGGAAGATAAAAAGAAAAAAAAAGAAACAACAACCCGTACTGATCTACAACACCAACTCACCTAGCTATTACGAACCTGAATCGAACTAGTCGAGATTACAACTTACAATAGCACACTCAAGGGATACACTTATACCGAGGGTACTTACAAGAAGACATTAAAGATAACGAAAACCAATGATCTTCCAGGAGTACTACCTCAAACAGAATAGATATGTTACTGTCATGGGCCAGAAAATACATTATTAAATAACAAAACCAAATAAACCTTCAGCCACGCACAACAGAACACATTGGGGTGGTACTAATATAGAGTAGTCACTACAGGAGGCATCAAAGATAATGGAACCCAATACTCTCGCTGTAATACCAACTTCAAATCAAACAGCGATGTTACTGCCACCAAATGTATTTCCAGCCCCTGGATGGGGAACCATGTCCAAGTCGCTTTAGGCATATGAAATGGATGACCATCCTTCACCCCAAATAATCAAACTATAGTTACTATTCATCATCAGGTGGGTGAGCTTTGAGATCCTTTACATGCCAAACTCCACAATATTTACCAGAATCATCTTCAAGTTCATAAGTCCAAGAAGATACCTGTTTCGAAACAATGAAGGGGCCGACGAATTTAGGTGCCAGCTTAGCGTCACACAAAACATAATTCCGTGTCCAAACTAGCTGATTAACATCGTCTGAGATTATAGGTCTCGCTATTTTGTTCATAGGCTTAAGCTATCTTGACCTTAACATCAGCATATAATTTGGCAAAGACATTCCCACGTTCCTGAGTAAGCGCAGATCGATCAAAAGTAATCTCTTTTGGAGGTGCGTTATCTCCTTTGAACAGCAATTCTCGTCCAAACACAATAAAATTAGGAGAAAATCCAGTTATTTTGTGTTTCGATGAACGAATCGCCAACCCAACTTGGCTCAAACGTTGATCCCATCCTCTTTGATCTTCTGTTAGGTATGATCTGAACATAGTTTTGATAACTCGATTAATCCTCTCAACGGGATTTGCTTGAGGATGATATAGGGCTACAACCTGGATTCTTATATTATAACTGGTTATAAACTTGACGAATTCTTTAGAACGAAATTGACAACCATTATCTACAATGATCGAAGTTCGAAAGATTGGAAAAACATTACATAGAACGAAATTTATGTGGTGACTTAGATATTCTCTACCACATTCTTTGATACCATTTATCGCCTTTATCAACAGAAGATGAGGTGTTTTCATCTCGACAAGACAAGAAGAGTTGAGATCATCAACAATAGGAACAGCTCGAGACAACATGTCTGGTACGACGTGTTCTTTCCCCTTTCGATAAATAATGGTATAGTCAAATTGTTGAAGATGTACAGCCAAAGAGCCAGTCGACCAGAAGGAGATTTTAACCTGTCAAGCCACAATAAACTTGCATGGTCACTGATGACCGTGAAATGGGATCCTTCAAGGTAATGTCTTAGTTTTTCAATTCCCCACAGGACTCCCTAACATTTACGTTCGGTGGTAGAGTAATTATGTTCTTTGTCGAGTAAGAGACCTAGATGGATAGCATATCACCTTCTCACCATCAGAATGCGATTGCGTTAAAACAACCAAGGCCATATCCCGAACTACCTGCGTGAACTAGGAAAGGCAGTGAAAAGTCAGGCACGATAATACCGGTGCACTTGTAAGACATTCTTTCAACTTGTTTAAAGCTTTATTGCTTTCTGAACTCCAACTGAGGGTTTTATTCTTGCGCAACAAATCACAAAGAGGGGCTGTTAGGGTTGAGAAGTTTGGTACAAATCGCCTATACCATGAAGCTAAACCAAGTTTCGTCGAACTTCCGAAACGTATTTGAGAATGGGAATATCTATAATGGCTCGGACTTTTTCAGGATCTACTCTCAAACCAGTAGCATCTACAATGTAACCCAGATATAATAGTTCTGGTCGGCAAAAGTGACATTTTTCCTTTGAAACTATAAAACTGGCCTTTTTCAAACGCGAAAACACTTCAGTCAATATTTCAATATGTTTCTGGAATGTTTGAGTGACAATGATAATATCATCCAAGTACACAAAAACATGTGGCTCAAGCTGTGGATCTAATATCTGGTCAACAAAACGTTGAAAAGTAGCTGGACTATTTGATAAACCCATCGGTAAGCGACGCAATTGAAATAAACCTCGATTAGGAACAGTAAAAGCTGTCACAGGCCGAGATGATTCAGCCAGAGGGACCTGAAAATATACGGATTTGATGTCGATTGACGAAAGAAATTTTGCATCGCGACTTGTCTAACGTTGCCGAAACATAGGGTAATGGGTTGGCATCTCGTTCTGACACTTTGTTTAATTTCCGACAGTAAACACAAAATCTGTACCCACTAAACATGATACACAATAAAAACATTTACCAGAGATAACTTTATTAATAATGGCAAACAAATAGAATATTAATGTTGTCATGATGTTTCTTACATAATGTTTTCAGCTATATGTTTGTGTCACATCGAAATAATATAACAAATAATATTCATTAAAAGATATATAAAATGTTGAGCATACGTTCCTCAGATATGTCTCAGACAGAATGATTATGTTATGTGTACGATGTTTGTGTTTAACCACCTCGAAACATTGCTCACATGCGTACTGACAACTTTTGGAATTAATATTATTTTAAAATGTTTCTTAAATGCAATTTTCCAGTTCATGCTCATGACATTCAGCCATCTTGTTTATTTTCCAAGCTGTGAGCGAGTGCTTTCAATTTTCATTGTGCATTTTTTGTAGGATAATCTGATGCCTTTCTATATTTTGATTGAAAGTTCTTACTTGACTTTTTGACCAGTTCGCGAGTGATATGATTTTCGTACCAGCTGAAGTATGGTAGGAAAATAAAAACATGAACAAACAGCCAGATATTTGTTGGCAGATATTTGAGGTAGGCATTGAACTTTAAACTACTAAAAAATATTCAATAAACATCACTGATTCATTTCAGGATGTTGTTCGATTAATTTCAGGATGCTGCTCAATTCATAGAAAACTAGAAGCGTATCAGTTGTTCCTACAGTTTGTATCTAGATGAACATCTATGTTGGTGGAATAAGCCCTGGACCCTTATTATCGACTTCGATTTCAGGATGCTGCTCAATTTATAGAAAACTAGAAGCGTATCAGTTGTTCCTACAGTTTGTATCTAGATGAACATCTATGTTGGTGGAATAAGCCAAGGACCCTTATTATCGACTTTTATTTCCAATAGTGATTGAAAGTAATATTATTGAAATTCTTAAAACAGGATTCAAAATATACAGTCTCAATATCATATTATTGTAAAATTCACAGTGTTTATAAGGTAATGATTTTCCCAGATCCTCCCAACAAGTATTAACGTTTGATCATTTCGGGTTTCGAAGCCTAGGCTCTTGAACAAAGGAAACTTATCAGCGTTGTCAATCCATCTCGTCTGACTTTTACAAATAAAAATATCTCTGCTGAGGAACGTAGGATTAATACCGCTAACTGATGAAGCATGCGTTATAGTAATAAACAAATAAAATATTTAATTATATAGAATTGCAATCTGGCCTGTCTTGTAAAGCTGGTACCTATACTTATGAGTTTCATTTTGTAATCACCCTTTAAAATGAAATATCACTAGGTTTTAAGCAATTATTAGTGATTTTAAGAATTACCAAAAATATTTCAAGAATTAATAAAAATATTTCAAGTCTTATTACATAGCATACAACTGACATTTTGTTGACAATATAAATTTAAAATTGATTTAAGTTTTCAGTGACTATAATTACTATATTTTCAGGATCTGTACATGACATTCCGTTCAACCACAGGTGAAGGTGAATTGAGTTTGAACTCATTGTGACGGATTGTATAAGGTTTGCAAAGTAGGGGCTGAAGAGGAAGGAGTAGTGACACACAAACCACGTGATTATTGATTTAGTAAAAATTGTACTTTTATTCTTTAAGAGTATTTTGTTATTTTTTATATTCCATTAAATATTGAATGCAGTTGTAGTTTTTTTTATTTGATATCATTCTCCATTTAACATTTACCTCCGTCTGTTTTGATACTTTGATTTGTAGTGTACGGGGTGGAGCATATACTCATGGTATATCATATTTTTTTCTATATTTATAGATAAATTTCTGGAATTTTAGTAGTAACTTTTTTGTAGATGAATAACTTCGACTTAATAAATATAAAAAGAGAAAAAATACAATGAGTCATACTTGCACCCAGTATCTCAAATGAAAAAATATGGAACAAGTTGAATGTTAGACGTTCAAAAGCAATATTTTTCCATTTGAGATACAGGGTGCGAGTGTGGCTCACGATATATGTTCTCTTTCTATATTTTTCAAGTTGAAGTTACTCGCCTACTAAAAAGTGACTACTGATATTCCACATTGTATGTATAAATTCAGAAAAGATGTGATATACCATGAGTATATGCTCCACCCTGAATACTACAAATCAAAATATTAATATAGAGGAGTAACGATGTTATTACATTACATACATGTTTTGAGCAACATTACATACATGTTTTGACCAACATTACAAACATGTTTTGAGCAACATTGAATGCATGTTAATATGATACATTTTTGTAACGTTTAGTTTCAAACGTTACATTGTAATAATTAAAAGAGGCACAAAGGACCATGGACGCAATGTATCTGTTATGTCAAGCATACCTCTGAACAACATCACAAAGTCACAATGTGATGTAACATTTATGTTTAAGTTATGTTTTAATGTTTAGTGGGTAAGAGTTGTCCTTCTTCTTAACGAACAGAATAGAAGAAGACCAGGACTGGTTGATCGGTCAACAAGTTTTTCTGAAAGTAGCCTATTCAATTCTGCATCAATATGTGTTTGCCTTTTCTTGATAGGTGGAGCAGAAGTTTTTATGACATGATGGACTAGATCTGTACATCCAAGTTTGTGGCCCATTTCTAGAAAAGCTTTTGTGACTGTTCAGGTGTTAATTGCTCCTCGGACTGTGAAGCCATTGAATCAATGGAAACTTGAGGGTTATTGCAAAGGCCCATTCTCCCCTCTGAAGATCAGGAATGATTTCTAATTTTTTTCCAAAAATCTATACCCAAAATCAAAGCATGAGGTAAAGCTGGGATAAAATAATTTTCACACCATTTTCCAATTACATGGGAAATCTATAGTACCAATGCTCGAACATGTTTGTCCATTGGCCACCCGACAATTGACTATATTATCAGAATTTATTTTAAGATTGAGTATTTTCAACATTTCCCAACCAGGACGACTATTGTATTTGAAGCTCCTGAATCTAGAAGGCCAAGCAAAGTGATATCAAAGATAGAAACTGACCGAAAAGGTCGTTCATCATTTTACGCATGCGCCAGAACATACTCAAGAATAATTTTTTTTTATTGAACAGAATTGGACAGACAAAGACCAGCCAAGTATAGTACGGAGGTACATTTACGGCTATTTATGGACTCCTCAATTAGTTTCCCGGCCGGGCATTAGATTTAGGACAAGTTCTTACTGTAAAATTTGGAAGACCACATTTGAAACTATATTTAGTTTTACCAGCAGAAGCGAGGCATTGCCTTGAAGTATGTCCTTGACCTTTACAGTTCCAACAAGTAATTATGGTGTCCACTTGACTAGATGAAGTAGATGACACTTCTGAATAAATGCATGCCAAGTCTGGTTCCATAAGAGAATTTTTATTTCTTGGAGGTGGGACAAAAGACTCAATTGCTTCCTTGCGCGTTTCTAGTTGACGACCCAATTCTAAAAGATGATTTATTGAATAAATTTTAATCAATCCCAACTGACTTTGATAAAAAGATGATATATTTCTGAGAAAATTTTTAAGCGTGCTTCTTCATGCACTGGTATTAACAATCTATTAAACATATTTTTCATAACCACAATATACATTCCCATTGTCTCACCAAGACCTTGAGGTCTTTGCTTCACCTCTTGGAATAATTTTTCATTATAATTGGGAGGTAAAAATTGAATGCGCAACTCGTTCTACAAGGTTGGACCAAGAATTAATAGGTGGTCGAATAGACCTATAATGAGAGCTTTTCCAGTAAAAAGATCACTAGCTGAAGTGAACAATTGAGCTTCAGTAACATTTCGAGAAATACAAAGTTCCTCAACATTTTCTAAAAATGCACTAAGTGAACCACCAGAAGTATCGCCATCAAATTCATTAATATTCCAATATACAAATCAGTAAAACGCAAAGTCGTCTCCACAATTTAATTTCCCATCTAATTCAAAAGGATGGTGAAACGGTGAATGGCCGCTATCAATCAGATAGCCGTCAAAAAGTAGTACATGTTTTGGTCCTATATAGACCATCATCAGCTATTCAAGAAAATTCTACAATAAAAGAAAGACTATGTACTAAAGACAAAAGGCTAATATAAGGCTATACTTACATGGAGAAGAAAATAATGTAGTGTGATATATATAAAATGTTAAAATATTATGTTATTAAATAATGTTTTACCATCACATTACATTATTTTCTCATCCATGTAAGTATAGCCTTATATTAGCCTTTTGTCTTTAGTACATAGTCTTTCTTTTATTGTAGAATTTTCTTGAATAGCTGACGATTGTTCTATATAGGACCGAAACATGTACTACTTTTTGACGGCTATCTACTAGATGGGAAATTAAATTGTGGAGACGACTTTGCGTTTTACTGATTTGTATATCCATACCACTCCACTTTGAGATATAATGGACTTCTACCACAGGTTTATTAATATTCCATTTGGAAACAGGCACCGTCTTACAATGATCAGTAGAAGTAAGAGTTGGTTGACTAACTACATGAACAGCTATATCATCATCAGACTCTTCCGACTCTGAAGCACTCGACATAACAGTTGATGACAAAGTACACTCAGTTCCAAAAGTGTAGAATGTTGTGACAACCTTTTATATTTCTTAACCCCTGATTTGAGTTCGGATTGACAATTTAGAAGGTCCACTAAATGTTTTGACTTGGTTGCATGCAGAAGTTGCAACAGCTCATTCAGCTCGTTTGAACAAATGAATAAGTTTTGTGCTGATTTTTGAAAACTCTGTATCTGACTCATCACCTGTAAAACTTGAGATCAGAGTTTGTATATCTGTAATTTTTAATGAAATATATGTGGAATATATTTGATTGATTACGTTCTTTTCTCTTTTCTAATTTTAAATAATCCCTTAAACATTTCCTCATATCAGCCACAAGAGTTTGATCAGTGACTCGCCGAATAACCAATTCGTAAGTTAATTCTTCCTTATCAAGACGCTCTATTTTAAGTTTGCCTTCCATAATGAACAAAATTTCCCCAAAAAGTTAATACAAAAAAAATATATATCCAACCGAAAAAACTATTTAAACGACAATTTCCTTTATCAGGAAAAAATATATAAATGGGCACTGAAAATGTGTCACTCTGTATATCAATACCACAACAATGATCCTCAAAGAAAATACCAAGAATTATACACAGACTATTAGAGTGATCCTGCATAAATATAGCACTTTAAAACTGTCAAATAGGGGGAAAAATATAGATTACAAATAGATTGTTTATATCACCCTGTATAGGTAGACAACATCATTATAAAAAAATAATGATAGAATATCATCGAATTCGGAAAAAAATATACCGTGCAACTTAATCACCCTATACCTTAGAGAAAAAATATTCAAATGACTTATGTACCCTTAAAAGTTGAGGCGCCAGTTTGCCACCGTCATACAATTAGAGTATTATAGTGGGCAAGATCGCAACTTACGCTTTTGACAAGTGTACAGGGTAGGCTCGGGGCTGAGCTCCAGTGAAGAGGGAAGTGGGTTCAACACAACAAAATGTCATTATTAAAAGTGAGGGCGCCAGTCATATGAATGCCGAGCCCTCTGTATATATAATTTTGCTGATTACCATATAACACAAATAGTAATAATTAAGGCAATTGCCACACTCTTAAATGATAGCCAGCTTAATGATTGAAGTCATATAATGAATAATTTGACAAGGGTTTACGAACACATCGAAGTCGAAGTAGCTGAAGGCTTATTAGAAATTACCAGAGACACCGTAGAGGTGAATTATAAAAAAAAATATTATATAAAACGAACTGAAGAATATATCAGGGCTCAAACTATCTAGGGGTAGTTACCCGCAGTTATCTTACTCATCATAATATACCCATTTAGGGTGGGACAGTAAATAAAGCCGCTTAAGTTAGGTGCACCTTACCTGTAGCGTTTACAGAATTTTAAAGTAATTATCTTCAGCCAAAAAAGTATATATCTGGTGAACTGGTTAACTTGCGTGCAACATCATATTGGTTTCAGCCAGGCAATACGGTGGAGGGATATCAATAGGGAAGGTGCAAGGTAAGGGTCAGCCTTCAGGGCAGTGACACCAGAACGAAAGATGTATGTTTAGTAGTCGTGTGGACAATAGGGTGACGTTAGCAAGACAACATTGTCAATAATATAATAATTTTCAAGAGAGAAACGTCAAGCTCTTACTTCTTACTGTTACAATTTCATAAAATTAGAAGTTGTATTTATTCTAAATCAAAACCACACCCCACATTCATGGTCCCCTCCAGTCAAACTATAAGTACGCCAAGACCAAGATGAGTTCCCCAGTCTAACGATAAGTACACCAAGACGAGTTCCCCCAGGACGACGAGTGCTCTGGGATGAAGATAAGTATAGCAAGACAAAAGACCCTCAAATTTAATCATCGACTGCCTGATGACAAACTTAGACCTCATACCTTTGTCTAGGAAAGCCAGGTGCTGACTGCGGGAAAGATCCTGTTAGAAGGCTCCTCTACAGATGTATGTCCCAATATCATAGTCCTAGTCAAAGGGTCAACGACCTCGGGCTTGATTTTCACGTTTATCCAAATTATGCCTACAAGATAAATAGGATTGCCAAAGGCTCAAAGGATATAGTTGGAGGATTCTGCTTACCCGAAGGAAGTGGGTATGTTTTCCAAAAACTAACCAGCTTCCCATCAAATCACCAACGTGACAAACTACGGAAAACATCAATTCAGTTGAAAAAAGAATCCCCTTTAAAGGATGATTGCAGAAATCAAAATTCAATATTCAACTGAAATGTTCAACACTATCTCGTCACATACAATTTCGACAGTCGACAGTATAGACAGATATCACATATCCCAGACCGATATCAAGAACCTTAGCGGAGTTGCCAAGTAACTTCATTCTTTCTTTGAAGTGTGGAAATGTCAACAAAGGATTCTAAAATGTTTCATGCAAAATTTCACTATCTAATACCTCAAATATACGGGAAATCGTCAGTACAGATAACTATTATCACGATATGGTGTCTTTCCCAATTCGTGTCACCGACCGCCTTTGAAGGTCATTTCCACCAATACATCACAGATGCGGAATATAGGAAGAGTCACATCTACCTGTTTTGGTTTGTTTGTCAATTGCGAACAAAAAACAAATTTACGCATTTTCAACTCAGTTTTCCTTCCTCTTTTGTCATCTAAACACCTCGCATGCATTCGCAGTATAATAACTAAAACTTGGCAACGGTTGAAGCACCCCGCACGCATGCGCAGTAACTTGGCAACGTTGGTACGGAGTGAGCGAATTAGACTCTCGTCAGTCACTGAACTGAACAGCTGTTCTCTGACAATAGGCAGCACTGAAGACACAAATAATTGGAGGGAGTATAGATGATGAAAAATGAGAAATGGCTGTAAATATATCCAAAGTGAACACACTACGGAAGAAATAAGGTTTCAACGAAAATTAGATTTTGTTAAGGTAGGCAAATTTAAGCATCGATCTGATAAATACAAACCGAATTCAATTTTATAACTAAAACTCTGAATAGCTGATAGTGGAAAATAATAATGTTACAACCTATTCACAAAAGTTTCCTATACCTAAAATCAACTCATTATTTATTAGCAGGCGGATAACAAAGAAAACAAATAATAGTAAGGTATCCTCATAGCAGAGCTCTAACGTTATGTACAGTCATTTTGTTTCGGATGGAAATTATTGACTGAAATTTGGTTGTATAGAAAATTCAAAGACGATTCAAATGAGGTATTACTCGACCCCCAGTGAGATTTCAAAAAATCTATCCAAATGGCACCCACACGCCATTTTGAAAAATAAAAAATTTTTTTGATGGGAAAAAGCAGCTAAGGAACTATCATTCAACCAGATGAAATTTTAGAGCAAAATTCCAATCCGTTCCAAAGTTAATAGGGGTGGGGTTACTCAATAAAAATTCTAATATTATGTACCGTCAAAAGAAAATTGAAATTTTGACTGGTTTTCCAAGCGCAAACGTACGTGACATTTAAGAAATTGAAACGGAACCTTTACTACACATACAAAATCGTTATGGCGCTCACCTGGTGAATTTCTGGTTGTCCACTCGACCCTGGGAGCTCCCACTGCTACGTATTGTCGTGTTGACTTTCTTCTCTTCACCGAAACTACCACATAGAGAAATAATTAAGAACAAGTTTTCCTTTTTTTCTTTTAACACCACAATTCCAAAATTGTTCGACCGGCCACACACCCACTTGTGTATTCGAACCCTCCGTCTCCATACGCAGCGCATGCGCATCTCCTCTTTCAGGTTGGCCAACTTAGAGATTGTATGTTTTTTTGAAATTTTATGAAAATTAATTCGTGCGTAGACATTTCCGCCCACTTAAAACACATTGTGTTTTACTTAGGAAAAAATCTTAACAAAAAAAAAATGATAATTTTAAGGCAATAGTTTGCCTGGAAATCCCCAAATTAGCTATGTACAAAAATTAGAAAAAATATTATTTTAATCGTGAACCGGAACCGGACAGAGTTTCACCACTGGTCGGCGGTAAACTCCTGTAGCAGTTTTAACGTCAACCACCCTGACCACACCGTCAGCTCCCGGATACAAAGCTACCACTCTTGCTAAGGGCCACTGAAGCGGAGGTTTTGTTTCATTTTTTATGAGAACTAGTGTATTCAGTTCAATTTGTCTAGCTGGATCCGTCCATTTGGTGCGTTGCTGCAGTGTATGCAGATATTCTGTATGCCATCGCTTCCAGAATTCTGCTTGAAAACGTTGGATAAGCTGCCAGCGCGATAAATTTGAGATCTTTATATTGGAAAGATCTGGATCAGGTAATACATTTAATGGCTCAAGGGTTAGAAAGTGCCCGGGAGTAATGGGGGACAAATCATTGGGGTCTGCACTTTGTGAAAAGAGAGGTCTTGAATTGAGAATCGCCTCGACTTGACAAAGAAAAGTTGAAAACTCTTCGAACGTGAGACGCTGCTCACCTATTACCCGCAGTAAATGAGTCTTTACCGACTTCACTCCTGCCTCACTCAGACCATTGAAATGTGGCCCACCACTCGGACTCCAATGCCATGTAATTGAAAGAGACTCAGAAACTAGCTTCGAATATTTCTTAAGAAGATTATCTCCACCATGAAACGTAGTAGCATTGTCAGAATAGATATGTTCAACTGTACCTCTCCGAGCTACAAAACGACGGAAACATGCGAGAAAAGCTTCAGAGGATAGGTCAGAGGTTAAATCAAGGTAAACCGCCTTTGTACTAGTACAAACAAAAACACAACAATAAGATTTTAGAACCTTTGCTCCTCTGTAGCGACCAGCTAGAGTATGAAACGGTCCACAGAAATCTATGGCAGTATGCAAGAAACATTTTAATTGTGATACCCTCTGAATAGGTAAATCAGACATGGGTTGAACGTAAGACCTTGGGTTTACCCGAAAACATTCCAAGCAATGAGATACAGTGTGATCAATAGCCCTTCTGGCTGAAATAATCCAATATTTTTGGAGTAAAAGGAAACTGAGTGTTTTGAAACCTGGGTGATGAAATTTATTATGGGTATACTCAATAATAATAGATGTTAATCTGTGTGATTTTGGCATAAGAAAAGGATGTTTTGCATCGTAAGATAATTGTGAATTTTTCAGACGTCCGCCCACTCTGATAAAACCTCTCGAATCAAGAAACAAGGAAAGTTTCCGAAATTGTTTAGAAAATACCCTACCATGTTGCAGTTTGTCGATAATATCAGAAAATTCTTGATTTTGAACGTGTTTTATAAGAACACAAAGTGCATTCTCCATTTCCGTGGGTGAAGGATAAACAGATGTTTTAGGAATTCTCTTGTCTTTCGGAAGAAATCTAAGGAAATACGAAACTAACCTCTGTAATTTTGGTAAAGATGAAATATTGTTCAGTAGGACATCTAAAATATTGTCCGACACTACTGTTTGTAAGACAACCAATTTGCGTTCCTCTTGTGAACATTTCAGAGACATTTCTTCGTCAGGTTCCGACGTTTCAGTCGGCCACTCAGATCGAGGTAGTCTTAAGAAGGGAGGCGAATTCCACCATACGTCACACTCGAGTAATTTTCGAGGCGTAACACCCCTACTACCAACATCTGCTGAATTTAATTCTGAGCACACATGATGCCAATGTTTTGAAGGTAGGATGTCGTGAATGTGACTGACTCTATTTGCTACAAAAACCTTCCATCGATGTGGAGAGGAAGCTATCCAATCCAATGTTACTCGTGAGTCTGACCAAGCAAATATATCATCGAAAAGAAAAAAATTCTCGAAAGCGTTTTTCACATACTGAATTAAATCTACAAGAAGAACCGCTCCGCACAACTCAAGGCGCGGAAGAGAAACTGTCTTGAGTGGAGCCACTCTTGATTTAGCTGTAACGAAAGAAATGAAAATACCCTGTGTAAGAAATCTGAAATATATTACAGCTGAAAAACCAATTAAAGAAGCGTCGCAAAACCCATGCAACTCGCACCTTGAAAAAATATCAGGAAATGCTCGTCTTGGTAATTGAAGTGAACATAGCTCAGGAAGTTTGGACCTAAATTGATCCCAAATTCCTACGATAGACTTTTCGGGAGGACTATCCCAACCCAATTCCTTGCAAGCCCACAATCGTTGCATAATATGTTTTGCCATCAGAGTGACTGGACTTAAGAAACCTTGCGGATCAAATAACCGTGCAATTTGACTGAGAATATTTCTCTTTGTACAGGGTCTGTCATCCAGAACAACTTTGTAAGAAAATGTATCACTCTCTGGATTCCATTGCAAACCTAACATTTTTATATATGTAGGATCCTCCTTATCGAAACTCAAAGACATTTGACGATTGACTTCTGGAATAGTAGAAAGAAGTTCTTTGCAATTCGAGGCCCATTTTCTAAGTTGAAACCCACCTGATTTCAGCAGCTCGATTAATTCTTGTTGTAAAGACAAACATGATTCAAGGTTTGAGCTACCCCCAAAACAATCATCGACAAAGATTTGTGAGTCTAATATTTGCGATGCACGAGGATAATTTGCTCTTTCCTGATTGGCAAGCTCATTCAATATGCGAATACACAAATATGGTGATGAAGATAGGTCATAAGTCACAGTATTCAACCTGTAAGTCTGAAGAGGCTGATTTTGATTGAAACGCCAAAGTATTCGTTGATAATCTCTGTCTTCTAGACACAATAAAATATTTCGAAAACACTGTTTGATATCACTAATGAAAACTAAAGCATAATATCGAAATATAAGCAACAAACAACTAATATCTTTTTGCAGTTTAGGACCAGTTAAAAGGGCCGAATTAATTGAAATTGAGTTACTACCCTTAGCTGCTCCGTCGAAAACAACCCTCAGCCTTGTAGTTATGGCATCTTCTTTCACTACGCAATGATGGGGTAGATACCAACACTTCTCAGGAATTGAATCTTCATTTGAAATCAAACTCATGTGCCCTGTATCAAGGTAATCTTGCATGAAGTCTGAATATTCTTTGTATAAGGAAGGATTTTTAAGTAAACGATTTTCCAGTAATGTAAATCTTCGAAAGGCCATAGAATATGAATTTCCCAAATTCGGATGAGAATCTTTGAAAGGAAGCGAAACAATGAAACGGCCCGTGGAATCACGCGACACTCTATCTCGAAAACACTGCTCACACTTAATCTCGTCAGGTGAGAGGTGAACTTTGGAAGGAATATTTTCCAAATGCCAGAATTTTTCTAAACATTGGTTTAAATGCGAATCATTCAAACAATTACCAAGGAGGGAAGTTGAGCTTTTCTGAGGAATTGAATTTTCAATTTTTCCTAACAGAACAAAACCAAAAATAGTTTCCAAGGCACTAGGTTGTCCTGAACTACCTTTAATTCTACCCTCTTTTAGTGTTTGAACGAATAAATCCGCACCTAGCAATAAACTAACAGGTCGACTTTCATAGAATTTTGGATCAGCTAATTGTGACTTTGGAATATGATCCCAGGTTCTCACCTGTAGATCGAAAGAGGGCAAGTTGGAACAAATTCTTGGAAGCACAATGGCATCGAAAGAAAGCATCGGAAAACAAGAATTTTGAGGTTTAATTGTACACCTCGCAATCCCTTTTGAAACAGCTGTGGACATATGATTGATTCCAGAAACTGAAATTGAAAAATTTGATTTTGAAAGTCCAAGGTTTCGGAGCATTTTTTCTGAAATAAAGTTTGCCTCACTGGCACTATCAATAACTGCACGAATCGGTTGAAAATTACCCCAGCAATCTTGGACATCTACCATTGCAGTAGCTAAAAGAACCATGTTTTGATTGGTATGTGTATTCAAATTTGTAGTCATGGTATTTGTACTATTACAAGGATTGAAAGATTGAGTGGAACCAGAAATATTTGGATCAGTAATAGGATTGGAAGCTGCAGGAAAAGGATCCATGTGGATTAATGTATGATGCGACAAACCACCCTACAACGACCTACAACGGCAAGTTGAAATGCAATCCTTCAAAGCATGTGGAAAAAAACAGTTGAAACATAATTTGTTATCTCTAACAAATGTAATCCGGTCAGTGATAGTTTTTGCCTGAAAGGAAGGACATTTGGCTAGTGTATGATTCTGCTTGCACAAAAAACATTTGAATCTTGGACTGGTAATTTTGGAATTAGAGTTCTGGTTGTTTTGTAAATTATTTTGAGTTAAAAATGAGTTGGAATGCCTTTTACTCATATTACCTGAATAAGGAGCCTTTAGTTTTACTGGTACTGAAAACTGAACAGATTCAAGTGCTTTACAATGATCTTGAAGAAAAGAAAATAAATCACTGTATTTTGGAACTTCAACAGCACTAAATTTTGTCTCAAAACTAGTTCTCACGGACGTGGGAACCTTTTGTAAGAGCAAATGAAATAGAATGAAGGACCAATGTTCCACAGGAAAACCTAAAGTTTATAAGTATGAAATTGACTCTGAAAAACTGTTGAGAACAGCTTGTATTTCTTTAGCTGACTCGTTCTTAGGGTAAACATTGTAAATTTCGTTTAATGCATTTGTAGCCAAAAGGCGTTTATTTTGATAACGATCGGTAAGCGTTTTGATAGCTTGATCGTAATTGTCTTCTAATAAAGGAATTGATTTTATCAAATTTCTAGCTTCTCCCTCAAGATACGTGAGCAAACGCTGAAACTTTTCTATTTTGGACATGTCAGTCTTCTTATGAATCAAACTGGAATATAAATCGAAAAATGTTGGCCATTCTCGTAAGTTCCCATTGAATTTTGGGATTCTCAATCTATCTAAAATAGCACTTGAATTTGTGTCAGTACTTTGGCTAGCACACTGTGGTTTCAAAGAATTTGGTTGAAAAATTTCAAAGAAAATTGCTTTCGCTGCGTTGAAAAATGTGGCACACTCTTTTCTTACAGCGTCTTCGGCTTCGAAATTGTCATACCGTTTAAACGGTACGACCCTTGACCTATGCCATTTAAAATATTTAGGTTGATGTGCCACCCGCGCCCTCTGTCGAGCAATCATCTGTCTTTTAAAAAAAACGATAGCGGTGATACCTCCCAAACGGTTTTTTCCGTGTTTGTACGTCGAACTACCTACTTACTGTCTTCCTGGAATCTTCTTGAATGATCCTCCTGCTGATAACCCAACGGAATGGATGAATACCTTGCTGCACCTTTGGTATGAACTTTGTGGTGAGTCACAAAACACGAGTAGCGTTAATGATAGATTGTTTTTTAGACCACCGGCTGTGATATTCGTATCTATATTCAGTTATTTCTGATGAAAAGTGAATATGCCACCAAAAATCCGTTTGGATTATTCCTGCCGGGCCTTTCTCCGATACTTCGGGCTAGTGTCATTTACCTTAATAGTGACTCCCCACATCCGTGGGGAGAGTGATTACTGGGTCCGAGAGTCAGGTGCCCTGAGAAGACGGAGTGAACCACCAAGGATGACGGCCTTCTGCATTCTTCCGGCTGAGATTTCTGCCGCATCACGGCAAGCCGGTATGATTTTCAGTTTGGAGAGGGGCATGCCTTCTGCATTCTTCCGGCTGAGATTTCTGCCGCATCACGGCATGCCGGTATGATTTTCAGTTTGGAGAGGGGCATGTCCATCATTCCACCAAGAACACCTATGATCAGAACTACCATTTAAACATTTGGGTAGAGCCTGCGGAGTTTGAAGAGTAAATCTCGATATTTAGTCCATTTTTCCTCCTCTTTTCGGACGATGTTCGTAATGATTTGGTAGAGCCTGCGGAGTTTGAAGAGTTAATCTCGATATTTAATCCATTTTTCCTCCTCTTTTCGGACGATGTTCGTTTCGCCAGGAGCTGAAAACTCTATGACGAATATGGCTCTACTTTGATGGTCGAGAAGGACTACATCAGGCCTATATGCTTGTATTTGCCTGAGGGTGGGGAATGAGTAGTTCCAATAGATTCGGTACTTCTCATTCTCCAAAATGGACTCAATATCCCCCGGAGCACAATGCACTACCGGTGTCTCGTCTATACTGAACGATTGTCGTAGATGGTAGTACAACACTCGTAGCGCCGTTTTATGCCTGTGGATATAGGCTGAAACCGCGTAAGCTTGACACGCAGACAGCAAATGCATGATGGTCTTAGGCGCAGCACACACGCTCTGCATCTAGTGGTACCTCTATACATGGGTATAGTCGGGTGATGGCACCCGACTACGGTAGACCGGGGTGTTGAAGTCACCGTCCTGGCTTCAGCCCACTTGACCTAAGGAATGCGTAGGTCAAATTTTTTGATACGCCAAGGATTTCAATGTTCTTAATGAAGACCACATGCATAGGCTTATCCTTATGAAGCTGCAAGAAGGACCTCAGTCTCCGCAGCTTTAATGTGAGCTTTTTTCTGAATGTGCTTCAACTCGGAGTTTGGGTTGAACCGTTCAAAGTAGAAAACGAGACCAGGTTCATCGGCTACACGGGCGACTGCCTTAAAAACAAATGCTACGATCGGCGCTTTTTCATGATCACAGATCAAGCAGAGAAGGGCTTACAGGCTCCGTCCAGTTCCATTCTGTTATGTAGACATTCCAAACTCAAAAGTCCACGGTTGTCTGGGGAAGAACGACCGTGAAACGGACTATTTAGGGCGCAAGCTCATATGAAGATGCATAATTTTGTGAGTTTTTACGTCGAGTTGTCGCAGCTCTTGTTGAGTCCATTCCATCACTCCAAATGAGAATAGTAGTATCGGACCGGCAAGCGTATTAGTTGCAGCAACTTTGTTCTTCCCTGACAGTTCTGATGACCAGATCTGTCGAAGTTTATGATTATACTTGCCGCGAGGAGAGTTTTTAACAGTGGGAGCGGCACTGTTCTACTCCTAGGTAAATGTACGTTTCTTCGGCATCGTGCAGGATGTAGGATGCTTCGGTCTACGAGCTGGACATCTTCTCCGTATTCCTCGCATCGTCCCCTTTTGAGATGGACCGTGGCCTCCTGCAGAAAGAGTCGAACTGCGCTAGGGCTGGAGTATCTACGTCGAGTAGTTGAGGAAACTGATAGATATTCTTCCAGAAGGTTTCCATCCGATCAGCGGCCGGCGGGTTATCCTCAACACGTGGGGGCTCTTGGAATAAGCGGGAAGGTTTATCGCGGAACTTCATGTTCTCCGCGACACTTCTCGCCCACCTCACTAGTGACTTCTTTACAGCCACCAGCATTCGTATCCTATCAAGGCAGTGCTGTTCGATGGTAAACAGCACGCCCCGATTTAGTGTGTATTGGACTCGTCTTAATTCCGCGGCGATTCGCCGGACTGCAGACGCGAAGAACCTTTACGACTTTGACTACAGGTTTGCACAAAACTCCTGATTTTGTTTTTAGGGTGACTACCCTAAGCACGCCATCTGGCCCAGGATGCATTCGATAACGTTTGAAGGAGTTCCATTTATTTTTCAAGTTTAACGGAGAAATTTCATCCCAATCTAGTTTAGCTAACCGTAGCTGTTGCATAATATGTTCAGCTAAAAAAACAACTAGCGAGGCAAACCCTAGTGGGTCGTATATGCGAGCTAGCTCCGAAAGAACATTCCGTTTTGTGGCTCCGAGAATTTTAATGAAGTGAGGACCTTCTTTGTCAAAGATTAGAGACATTTAAGCGTGTTCAGATGGTACTGATGATTGTTAGCCAATTTGCGCAGCTCAAAGCCACCATGTCTGAGGAGTTGATTGAGTTCCCGTTGGAGGACAAGTTAGATTTGACGTCCTCTCCACCGCCTATGGCATCGTCTACAAAAAATGTGTTTTTTAGCACGTATGCGACATTTGGGTACTCCGCTTTGTATACTGTAGCCAGTTCCTGAAGAGTTATGAGCGCCAAAGAAGGGCTGGAGGAAAAGCCCAAAGCAACTGTGGTTGGAGAGGTTCTTTGGGAGAAAAACGCCAAAAAATGCGTTGATAATCTCGGTGATGTGATTCGAGTAGTATTTGTCTGTAACACTACTTAATATCACAAACAAAAACTATTGGATTCAATTTAAAAATGATGAAAATCGTAGAAATATCTTTATGTAGTTTGGGGCCGACAAGTAGTGTACGAGTTTGATTGTCAAGTGTTTGAAGCATCATGATAAAAACAAAAAATCATAGCAACCTGTGGGAAACTTCAAAACTTTCATGCCAGCAACGTTGTAAATGTATCAATTAGATTTCCAAGTTATCGTGCTGCGGGCACTTTTATTTGTGGAGCATTGTAGATTTCATTATAAAAGCTAGTAGCGAACTTTCGTCTATTGTTATATTTGCCCTAGATTTCATAAGGTATTTTGTAATTAGCTTCGATCGTAGGAATGCTACATACTAAGTACTGAGGTTCACCAGAGCCTTCCCTAAATGTTGAAATTTCTCAATGTCTGAAATGGTTGAATTTTCATGCACAATGTAATTATAGAGATCAAAAATAATAGTTTAAAAAAACTAAAGAACACGCTTTTCTTCCAAGACGGAGTAAAAAGTAAAAAATAATTGACAATGTAATTGTTCAAATGTAAAAAAGCGTAGGTGCTTTAGATCTATATTCTCATATTATTTATTTTAATTTAACAATACTGAGCGTTCAAGAGCTAAAGAGAACTTTGTCAAGTACCCCACGCTTTTTTACATTCAACTAACTATATTGTCAATAATTTTTTACGTTTAGTCCACCTTGGAAATAAAGCATGTTCTTTAGTCAAAATATTTTTTTATGACTAAAAAATCCGATACCGAAAATCCCCACACTCTCATTTTGAATCGAATCTGATCATAATCTCAAAACTCGTCCACCATCTAGGGCCGCCATCACACTAATTTTGGATCAAATCTGACCATAATGACAAATCTCGTCCGCCATATTGGAGCTGCCATCTTTAATTTATGAATTTTGACGAGAAAAACCCCCACATACCAACTTTGAATCGAATCTGACCCTAATCACAAATCTCGTCCGCCATATTGAAGCCGCCATCTTGAATTTACGAATTTTTACAAAAAAATCATAATCTGTGACCCCAAAAACCCTCACATCCCAATTTTGAATCGAATCGGACAGTTATTTTTCTATAACAAAAATGTCATATTACATTGTCACCAGAACTATGAACACCTGCCAAATTTCCAATCATTCGGAAGTCTGGAAGTAAGTGAAAATCGCGTTCAAAGATTCCGTTACATACATTAGATGGATAGATGGATGGATAGATGGATAGATGGATAGATGGATGGATCGATGGATGGATGGATGGATGGATGGATGGATGGATGGATGGATAGATGGATAGATGGATAGATGGATAGATGGATGGATGGATGGATGGATGGATGGATAGATGGATAGATGGATAGATGGATAGATGGATAGATGGATAGATGGATAGATGGATAGATGGATAGATGGATAGATGGATAGATGGATAGATCGATAGATGGATGGATGGATGGATAGATGGATAGATGGATAGATGGATAGATGTATAGATGGATAGATGGATAGATGGATAGATGGATAGATGGATAGATGGATAGATGGCCTAGATAGATGGATGGATAGATGGATGGATAGATAGATAGGTGGATGGATGTATCGATGGATGGATGTATCGATGTATGGATGTATCGATGTATAGATGGATGGATGGATGGATAGAGGAATGGATGGATGGATAGATGGATGGATGGATAGTACATCTAATTTCGGAATATTTGGAGGATAAATTACTGCTGCCTGAGGGGCATTAGTTCGCGTGCTGCTTGAGGAAGCTGACAACACCAACGTAATCTCATTTATTCGACCTTCCACCTTATAAAAACCTTTGATCAACTTTCGACCGAATTGTATCATGGGCTTGAAAGCTTTCATCATCCACAACCAGTGAAATAATTTGATTTTGAACTGTTTGGAACTCATCATAAGTTTTATTTATATTTTCTGAACCTGCCAAAAAATAAGATTCATTTGACTCTTCAATTTTAAATGATACATTATAGCCCTCAACAAATGCTGTTAACTAAAGCAGAACGTTTCACAGAATATTTATTCATTTTCTCTGCGATCTTATCAGCCATCCAGATGAATGAAAAACATTTTTTTGTAATGAAAAGTAACGTGGTATCTAATAATAAAAAAACTTCAAATTGAAATAGCCTCCTTTCGACTGTCACAAATTTTTAACCTATACGTTAAAAACCTTGAAAATTGTTTCTTTGTGGATTGAATTCATATTAGTCCAGAAATTGAAGCATTTTGTTGGCTCGCAAATTTTTTCGTCCTATATCGATTTACTTGAAATTGTGAGAGTAGGTAAGAAATAGTCCAAGGATCAAAATCTATATCATGCCGAGGGGCGCTTTTATTCTGGGGGCGGTTGCCACCCCATCTCGGTGGTGGAAATTTTTATTAAATATTGACCACAGGAATCGATGGAAAAACTGTTGTAAGTAAAAAAAAATCAATTTTTTTTTGGAAAATTAATATTTTTGGTGTTATTCGCGATTGAAAGTAATAGTTTTTCGACGAAAAATTCAACGTTTTTAATCGGTTTTTCGCGAATATTCCGAAAAACACTGTGGAAACCAAAATTGTAGACCATAAAAAAAACAAAGAATATCCCATTTTTATAATTCCTGTACGACCGATACGGACTGAGCTACGGCTTGTAAATGGTTAGCTTTTCGAGAGATTCAGAGTCGAATAGCGATAAAACTGTGCAATTCACTAGAAAAACTTACGAGAGTTTTTAAAGTGCATACGAAGAGCTTTCTTTAAAAAAAAAGAGAATCTTTTCAAAAAGAAAAGAGAAGTCGGTAGCATTGAAATTGAGCTTGTAATGATGAAAATAAGGCCGGTACCTACATTTTTCTAAGAAAAAGTCAGTGAAAACAACCCCCTAATTACCACCCTAATGAAAATTGATCGTCGCCTTCTTGCGATTCTCTTTATTTATGTATTGACAATAGATCCTAGAAGTTTGGCCAATTTAAATTATTTAATTTTTGAAAAATTGGAACTTAAAGTGAATTAAAATTTTCTGCAATTTCGTAAAAAGTACCCTTTTTTCAAAATGCTACAAAAATACTGGAGATACGAAAATAATACTGGAGTATAGAATTGTAGCCGTTTCAGACCAGACAGCGAGCACCACCATTTTCGGGCACTTTAAACTCGCCCCATTTTAAAATTAAGGGATTTATAGACAATTAATTCACATAGCCTTGTAGCTCTCGAACAACCCTACAAAACAGTTTTTGGGTGAACTTCCTATCATCAAAACTGAAGGAGCTATGTTTAAAAAACCACACTCAGACTTATTCCAAAATACAGGTGGATAAACATCTGTTCATATGTCTTCGTGTGTAAGAGTATATTTCGTTGATTCCTCGCCCGTGTATTCTTAAATTCGAAAGAAATAGCACTTGTTCTGACAATTTTTTAACAAATACGTTTGTTATAGTTATAAAAATAAATCGGTTAGTGCATATTTTAAGAGGAGATTAACCATATTAGTGTCTATTTTGGTGAAACAAGGAGCAGGAGAAATCAAAATACTCGCAGCTCGCTAATAAATTCGAAATGTTTGTTCACCATCTGAATTCAAAAGATTGGATCTAGGCATCTCTCCGAGTACTTTTCCAATTTTTTTTTTTTTTAATGACCTTGACCAGATTCACTATTTTTTATCTCACTAGGTACTTTTATCTTTCTTAACAAAAAACATTTCAAGAATTCATCCAAAATCGCACTGTCGAAGTAATTTTTGCTGAACCCCTGCATACTAAATATTGGATCACTTTTCTTCACTGATTCGAGCGCCCTTACATAAATATGTACTTTTACATGGATACTATGGATGTTTGAATGGATTGTTGTTTCATTCATTAAATTTCGAAATAATACTGAAGCTATTCATGAAATTTTAGCACAGGAGATGAAACCAATAGAAATTGTTAATGGGATTATTGAAGTTTAGAATATATTATGTCGAATCAATAAATACTAAAATTGACGAATATTGATTGTATTTACACACGACAGTTTAGTCGTCAATTATTTTGTTAGTTTATCAGATATACCAATATAATGACATAAACGTTTATCCAACGAACAGGCCGAAAGTTACTAGAAATTGACTTAAAATTCATGAATTATTGGGGAATGAAAATTGAAAATAATTTTCCATTTACACCTGTCAATAAAATTCAAGTTCACAAAATTGATGAATTTATTTGATTGTATAAATTGTCACTAACGGCGTGCCAATGGTTTTCTGAGTATTTTATTTTCGTTATTTCGTTACGAAACACATGGCGGCCTAATTAAAATTGTACCCGAAACAAACAAATTTCGAACAAAAAGGACGATAAATTATTTAATATGAACGTCTCTTGGTTCACAAAATTTTGTGGGTAGGCGATAGTCTAGATATAGCTAGCCATCAAACAAACGTCAGCTATCAGAGTAGTAGACCTGGGAGAAATATGTAAATAAGAATTATCGTAAAGTGAATTCAGGTCGATTGAAAATTCTTGAAACAAAGTCAGCTGAAGAGATAATGTGGAAATATGCGTCGGCTGCTCATACATAGTGTCAACTAGAAAGAACGTAAATTATGAAAAATTTCTTTATTATGTACTTTTTGACAAAAATGTATTCCCGATAAAAGTTTGTGCTTCCCGAAATCTAAACATCAACAAAATATAGCAAAACAAACGTAATACACAAGGCGCACTGGAAATTTTGATTTTGAATTAGGAGTAAAGTATAGAATATCGAAAAATGTTATTCGAAAAGTTGTCCAGTATTAAAAAATATATCTAGATTTGAAGACATCATCATCTAAGTATGTTCATTCAAACGACATCATGTAAAAATCGTCTTATATTACAACCTGACCAACTATTAGGTTAACTATTGTAATTTTTCTTTTGAACTGAAGTAAACTTCAGAATTGCTAACACCTAACCTTGCTCAAAATAATTCAGTATCGTAACAAGGAAATGATTTTAAATAATATTGAGTTATAAAATAACCTCCGCCTTTCCATCTAATAATAATCAAAAGTACATTTCATTTTGTGGAATACTACGTAAAAAAATGATTTCGTACAGACTAAATAAAATATAACACTTGAGAAAAAAACTGAAATTATTCCTGGCGGAATTTTGACAAGCTGATAAATAAATAGGTAGGAAATGAAAGCGGTGGACGTTATAAATAATTGATTTCTTACAGTTTCAGTTACAAGAATCATGAAAATAAGTCACAGTACGTTAAAGTGACTACTATTAGATTTGAGAAACCGTACTCATACTGTAAAAATACGTTATTAAAGTGTCTAGTGGCTTTATAACGACTATCCGTAAACTGTTTTCATTGGACTTCTTTTCTGGGAAAAGCAAATGAAATAACTACATATCAATTATTTTAATTTCTTTTGGAACTTTACCTGTATGAGTTCGCAAATGTAACTCAAGGTTGAATCTTTGGGGGAAGCATTTTCCACAAATATTACAAACAAAAGGTCTATCGCCAGTATGCTGCTTGATATGAATCGATAAACTCTGAGAATCTGGAAACTCCGTCTTACAATAATCGCAAATATGCTTCAGTAGCCCAGGATCACCTTCCTTTTTTTCATGAATTTTCATGTGTTTTAACAAACTATTTTCGGCATAACATCCCTTATTGCATATTTTACATACAAATGGTTTTTCGCCACTATGCTTCAACATGTGTTTGTTCAATAATGTGATGTGTATGAATCTTTTTTTACAACTCTCACATTCATGAGGTTTCTGTTCTTCTGGAACATGTGTGCGCATATGGTTATTCAAATAATTTTCTTCAGTGAATCCTCGGGGACACAGTTTACACTTAAATGGGCGGTCTTCAATATGCATACGTAGGTGCTTCTTGAATGATTTTAAGTTGATGAACTGTTTCTTGCAGACATTACACTGACTGATATTACGTTTCATTTTCTTTGCTGCTAAGGCTGAAATGTAAAAAAAAATCAGATATTCAAGAAATAATAATAATGATGATTCAATAATATTTTCCAATATTTCCCACATATTAGAATACCATAATGATAACATTGCAGAAAACTATAAAAATGTTTTAATTATTCAAAATATGTATGTACATATACAGTATGGCTCACTAAGTTGTAATTTCAAATTTGAACGTAGGTTTCAATCCTGAACAACTTTTTTCAGTAACAATTTTCAATATTGTCAAATATAAAGGTACTTTATCTTGAGTAAAATTCATATCTTTTCGAAAATGAATATTTGGAACCTTTGGTGTGAATACAATTCAAGAAATAGAAGCTACCGAAAACACCAAAATTACGCCACTTTCACTCGACGAGCGTTTCGAGTGAAAGTGACGTAATTTTGGTGTTTTGGGTAGCTTCTATTTCTTGAATACATATCTTTTGACAAACCGCGTAAACGACTAAAAAAAAATTGATAACTGATGATTGCATTTTAGATTTTAGAACAGCCAGAACTTTTTTTGATGAATAACTTCTACTAAAATTAATAATAAAAAGTTTTCCATTGTTTTAACTATACATACTGTATAATAAATTCAAGATAAAAATCCGAATAAAACCCTGAACTCGTCGTAATGGCACATTCGAAATTTCAGTTGAAGGAAAATCCGAATAAACCCAGAACACCTTCAGAGTTCAGATCAACTTGTCATAGATAAGGAAATATGCTTTCGGGAGATTGGAGATGAGAGAATCCCCTAGAGTTATCAAAGAGGTACAAACAGTTAGTATGGGGGATGTTTGCAATGTGCCATATGAAGTTCTTTTGTTTGCATCGAAGTGCAACACTTTCTTACACCTGGTGTATTTTACACTCGATTTTTACCGATTGTATTAACAAATTCCTTTGTCTTAACTGCACTGAATTACACTCGATTTAAAATGTGCTTAAATTACAATACAACTCGTAGCAAACGAAAGGACTTTTTCTTTTGGTCTAGTTCCACCGGATGAAGAAAGACGAGTCAAATGTATAACTGATTTTTTTGAATTTTTTTTGAATTATGTCGGGAATACTTTTTGGGAATTATTAGGAAGAAACAATTGGAAAAATAGTCGATATTTTGCTCCCAGATTGAATTTCAGAGTGTTGCATTAGAAAGGAAAGAAAAAGAAATTTTAAAGAACAAAAGGTAATAGTTTTTGAAATCCTGAATAAAAATAATAATTATTGATAAGTTTCATTTTGTGAAGGAAATTCGCGTGATTAGGTATGTATGGCATTGGCATACACGTCGCAAGAGACCCTCGTCTCATAGACTTTCCATTAAGCAGTTGAAGCAAAGACATTATGAAAAGTTCGTCTAACCCAAGGTGGCAGGCATAGTGCCAAAGGGTTTGTAGCAAAAAGGGTGATATGTTGCTAACGATCCCTCCAGAAAATCAGGCGACCTTCTGGAGAATTTTATCTTACCCCAGCAAGTGACTCTGGTGGGAACGACCATCCTTCCGACATTACTCGTGGGAACTACATAGAATAACACAAAGACAAACTCAATCAACCATAACTGGAGTCAAGGAGCCAAAAGCTCATAGATCCGGAACTGGGCTTAGCCCCGCAGAATCCCCTGACTAGGGAGTATCAAGCCTACTAAAACTGCGGGGCCCCATCAGGCCCCACTCGAAGAGTTGGTGAAGAGACTCGAGAGGATGGCAATGAAGCACCCGCATTTGTCGGGAGGTCAAAGATGAAAACTGATGAGGGTAACATCAAAACAAAGGGTGAACATACCAACGCCCCTACTGCTCGCACAAAGTAGCAAACGGGAAAGCACAGGTAAGTGAGGCAAAGAGTTCGGAGACATCTCATACACGCACAAAGAAGCACGCCACGTCTTAGCATCGTCCTGCCATGAAGAAAGGGATCATGAAACTCTCTCCTGAACCAGTGGTCAACTAAAAAGGACCCTGATCAGACACCTCGCCTCCCACTGTAAAGAAGCAGGGCACCGCAGAGCAAAGTGGCAGATACCGGGATATACAGAAGTTCCCTATCGGCCAACCTTGTGTCTGTGAAAGAGGGGCTAAGGAAATTGTCGAGGCCCCAAGCTGTCTCGTAGATGCGACAGTTTCCCTTTTCCAGAAACCATGCCCTCTATCTAGAAGGGGGCAAAATGTCACTCAAATTCTGGACCAAAGAAATAGAAACCATGAGAAAAAAGACAAGCTCTCTTCAACAAGGGCTACAGAAGTGGGGCGAATACAATAAAGCTCTCTTACTCACTACAAAAGAGTCATAGAAAGAGAAAAAATAAAGGCGTGGAAAAATATCGAGAGCACGACCGAATGCTTAAGACTTAACAAGATCTTGTGAAAAGATCCTGTGAATGCTGTTGACACGCCAAAGCAAGCAGAGGAATCATTCACCAAATTAGAGAAAAAATATCAGTTCAAAAACCACATCTCTGACTCTAGAGTGATGAATGACCCAGAGAGGCAATAGGTCATGACCTACAGGAAGGATAGCCATATGTACCTTAAGTCCATTTAAATCATCAGGGACAGACGAAATGCAACCTTTACTAATACAGCTAGAAGCACACCTACTGATAAGATAATCTTTACTGAAAAGAGGTTATCCTAATATGATAGTAATACTAATTACATTCACATATAAATAAATAACTATAAAAGACAAACATATGCTAAAAAAGTTTTAAAAAATGTTTACCAAAAACTTATGTTATCTTGTTTTGAATATGTTCCATTGAATGTTTTTTAAGCATGTCTTAATGATGAACTAGATTTAACTATGTATGGCAATTTTTTGTATGTATTTTTTTGTATTCAAAATACAAAGAATCCATAGAACTTTTCTTATTTGTTGTACATGCATACAAATTTGAATAATTTCTTGTGGCATTATTATGAATATCTAAATTCAAATTGGTGCATGGTTATTCAGTATTTTATAAACAAAAATCATTGTCATGTAATACAACCACATAGAAACTGATAGTTTCTGTAGTTTGATTCAAGTTTAAAAGATAAATAATAGATGCCAATAATAATAATAATAATTGCATTATTTTGGTCTCAGTGGATAGATTTTTGGAAATTCTTAAAAAAAAAGTTTTTTGGACATCTTTTTACATACAAACCTAATTGAAATGAGTACCAAAGTTTAATACATTTCAATTTTTTCGTTATTCGCAAATTTATTTCGATTGAATCAGGAGAGTTAAATTTAATTTTTTCAATAGCTTTATCTAAGTTAGAAACATAGCATGCCAAAAGTGTATCATCTACAAATAAATTTACGAAGTCTACATTAACAAACAAGTTTATGTCATTCAAGTATAGAAAAAAAGCAGTGGACCTAAAACGCTACCCTGATTGATTATTTATTACAATTTCGTTTTTTTTCAAGGTGTTTTAAAATTTGCTTGTAAGCAGCTAATTCAAGAATATTTTCTATTGATGGTAGTTTATTTTTAGGTCGAATTTAGCTTGCCCTGATTGTATGATTTACCTTTGGTATAGGAACTACAGTACTAACTTTTAAAGAAATTGGCAGTTTTCAAGTTTGAAGAGAAGTATTTATGAGCTTCAAAATTATATGACCACAAGTTTCAAAGGTTTCTTTGAGCATTTTTTTATTTAAAATTTCGTGAATACTGTTTTTGTTGTCTATGATTTAATCAGTAGACGTATCTCATTATTAATAGTTGAAATTGGGAAAAATTGTGATATAAATTATAATTAAACAATTTCCCTTCAGAACATAATCAATACTATCAACAATCTGCAGAATACTATTACTATTACTAATACAGTTCTATTCCTCACGATATTAATTTGGTAAGTTTAATTAAATTCTATACAGTTTGGAAAATATTGGCAATTTGAGTTAATTAGCTTTTTTATGTTTTCCACATAAGTTGATAGTTGTTTTATATCTAACTATTTTTTCGAAGTAATAGTGCTCTTTTTTCTTCTTTAATAAATTTACGACTTTATTTCTTTGTTTCTTAAATTCTTCCCATTTAACATTTTATTCTCATCATTAATTGATACAAAATCTTTACAGGTATCACCTTCTTTAATTTTTTTTATGAATTTCATTATCAAACCATGGTATGTTACTTTTGTAATGACATAGTTGAATTGATGCTATCTTATTGATCACTGATTCACAGCTATTGAAAAACATTTGATATATAGTATAACATTTGTTTAAATTCTAATCACATGAAATTGAATCTAGTTCAATTTTATCCAAATTCTGTTCACTGAGATTTGTATACATTTCAATGGAAGTATTTTCATTTTTGTCATTATTTTTAAGATGAATAGATATTAAAGACTGATCACTCAATTTAGGAGTAGCATGAACAAAACAGTTTGCAAAATTATTATTTACTAGTACATAACAAGAGTTTCAGTTTCATTTGTTATTCTGGTAGGGTCAAGCACCAATTCCGTATTGTAAGAACATTGCTTTGATTTTTTTACATAAAAATTGTTATTTAAAAAATCTAAAATGAAATCTCCCTCCAAAATACAACGCATATTACTAGCAAAGAGATCATGGCAAATATATGAGAAAAAGCAAGGAAATGTCAGAAGCGCAAGTGGAGCTAAAGGGTTAGAAGTTTCCAAAGTTGCGAAAAATCTCAGAAATTTCACATACAAGAAAGACTTTTGACAATTTACATTTGTATTGTTTACCTATAGAATAGAGTACTTGCAAATCATCAGAAGCCAAAGTGGAAGAGATAATGAGAAAGTCGAGGTTGAAATGCAAGAGCGTCTGTTCGCGGGTGGCGCAGCGTGCAGCTGACCGATAGCCTTTCTCTTGATTTTCATACAGTATATATTTCAAGGCACTTCTGACAATTAATACGAATATTCATGGAGGATTAAAGATACTATTGCTCAATTGTCAGAAGTCAATTAAGAAGAATTCATCCATTTAATTAACTATTTATTGGAGGGGAACACCTGCTCGATCGTTTCGTGGTCTCTCTCTTTAACTCCCTCTTTTGATTCTTCACTCTCAAATGACCGTTTAGAATTTAAAGAAGACGGTTTCGCAGGGGGAAGGACGCTTTTGCTGCAAAGTGGATCAGGGTAGATAGATATTACACTTATTATTCCCATTTTTGAGGCTTTTTTTATGTTTGAATTGAACTAACAAGAAAATATATCACAGCGTCTTGAAACTCATTGGTCCTGGTTGATGGATAAAACGATCACTGGCCATACAAATAACTCAAGGTGTATGATATATTCTTGAGCATTCACTTATTAAGTAAAGTTACTTATAATTCACAACTTTCAGTAACATTTCATAAAAAATTAATTTAAGACAATTTTTTTAATGTTATCCCATTATAGTTTATAAATGGTTGAAAAAAAATATATATATATGCGAGGGCAGTAAAAAGTTCTGATTGCGCGAGCAAAGTAGATTGAATTTCTCAAGATATCATTTATTATATACGTTATGTTAGACGAATGAAAACGTCAAAACATGTGACTCTAGGGATGATGCTTGAAAGCATCACAAGCAGTCGAAAAGTAATCGATCCTATTGATAAGTTTGGGCACTGCTGTAGTTATAACGTTGTCGAAAAGCTCGAGACAGAAACTACGTCTTCTGCATGTAATTTTTTCACGTTTTTCCTGATTATGCTGTACTAGCTCCTAATTATTGTACAGGTCAACACCTGTAGACAATTTTGATCGCTATGTTGAAACATCTAGCGGCGATGATACGTTGCACGATAGATAAGGTATTTTTTTATTAAAGTGTTTGCGAAATCGATAGGTATGCGTTGAATGAAGGTCAGAATACTATTAATAGCTTAGAGTATCAATCAACTGCCAAAAGAAGAAGCCTAGATCCGATTGTGCCCAAAGTACACTAAGAAACTGTTTTTTGCCGAGAATTTATAACCAATTGATAGTGGTTCACGTGTAGTATCCGCCACTAAATATGATTTTTATAAACAATTAGATATCGCCTGGGTTTTGTCGCATTACTGTAAAGTATCAAATACTCCAATGTGGGTTGGTTTCAATCATAAAATCACTAAAGATAATAGTGTAAAACAAAAAGTTTCTTATCTCACGCCAATCAATAGATCTCCGACAAGCCCCATTGTCGTATACGAAACGATGCGACGAAGTCAACAGATTGCCAGAGAGTGTCAACAGACTTAATAAATGAAAACAGTGGTTCAAAACAAATCTTTAAACCACGCACACATCTTACGTAAAAAGTCTAAAAAGGGATTGTCGAGTGCGTTGGAAGGTAAAATTCTGTTCTCCTCAAATATACATAATTTTTTTTGTTAAATTGTGAAGAAAATTTTTTTAAGGAACAATTTTTATTTTAAAACCATAATTTGCATCAAAGATTGTTTCTAAAAAAAATTTCAATGTGTCTTATAAACAATGCGTTTGCTTATATAATTTTTTTAAACAATAGCAGATAAAAAAGTTTAAACATCATTTTCATGTAGCTGCTGATCATAAAAAAAGGATCCATAGTGATATTGAAAAGTATATATTTTTTCAATGATTAATCAAGCTTTTTAATTTTTAACCTAAGTAGATTGTTGATAACAAATTGAAAAATAACAATTTTTTTCATTTTTTCAAACATTTTTTTGACCGCGAATTATTGTTCATTCATTTATCCAGTAGGTGCCTGCATTTTTCAATTCTTAATTTTGATATTTAATACTTAAGTTTAAAGAATATTCATTCATTAAAGGTCCAAAGTGTTTTGCCCAAGCCGGAGTACCCGTTTTAGGACGCATTTTCAGCCGAAAATTATAAATATTGGTCCTGTACCGGGAGGGAAATTTCTTCCTCTCTTTGAATCATTTTTCAAATTTGAAAAATGTCGAATAGTCGAAACCAAATCACATTTTTTTTCAGTTGTTGAGAAGTGCTAACTTATTTGGAGACATTCTTTCCTCAACGCAGGCAGTCTAAGCTTCATAGACAATGGAAGTCCAGAAAAATTTATACACTTTTTGGAGTTTCAGGATAAAATAAAACGGTATTTCATCACTTTAGCCTTTCGATGATATGTTAACCAGCTTTTCCAATTCAGCGGGTATATTGTTGGCTTGGCTAATGGTACCGCGTACATTCCTGACCACAGACGAAAATTGGCATGCAGTGGCCCAAAGTTGTTCCTTTTTTCAATGTCACTGGATGGTAATTGACATTCATGACCCTAACTGGTATAAGTTTATCGACGCGCAGTAAGGTCTTCCCAAGGGCAAGTACGATTTTCTCATCATGGAGCTCGGGCTCGAACGTCACCACGCTCCCGCTGCTCGCTCCGACATCCATACGAGCCCCCAGAATGGTTTCAGCCCTCTCGGGAATAACACAACCCGGATCATTTCTTCGCTTCTCCCGTGGAGCACCAGCTCTTCTACGTTGACACGTAGGACTCTTTCTTTGAAGTTCATCTCGAACCCTCTGGAATTCATCATGTCCATTTCAATGATTGCATCGTCCTCGATGTCCGCGACCAGTGTTTGAATTTTGTGCTGCCTAAAACTAAGTCGATCGTTAACTCGCCATATACAGTGGCTGGCTCCCCTGGTGCGGTTGCAGTTTGACGGTTCAATTCTTGCCGGTGTTTTGGCCAAAGTAGGTCCGAGAATTGTTCTTGTCGCACCTGTATCTAGCAGCATGGTGCGAGGCTCGTTGTTAATGAGACCGTCCACGAATACACCTTTGTTTTGTCTTTGAAGAACAGCGGCAGATGCATTGTTACTTGATGCTTGCTGGATACAGGCTGACGACCGCCCATACAATTCCGGCATCTCATTAATCTCTTCTCCGGAATCACTTTCCTTATTACTTTCTTTATGGTCGCCTCCAGGTCAGCTGGCTTCTATGGATCTTCCTCAATAAATCGAACTTTTCCTTGGCTTTTGCAAGATTGTTTTGCCGCCTCGAACTCCAGGGCGCGTGCCAGTGCATCTACGAGGTGGGTTGGGCGAGCTATGTCAGTGCTTGCCGGGTTTCTTGGTCACGAAGTCCTTTTAAGAATGCCTGAACCGCTAATCGCTCCATAACATTTTCTGGCGTAGCTGGATAAGCAAGACGAAGCAAGTGTGCAATGTCAGCCTCGAATTCTTGTAGGGATTTGCTCGATTTCTGACAACGATTTTTTAGCTGTGAATGGTATACGTGTTCTAAGTGGGCTTGGCCATACCGTAGTTCCAGATGTTTGATCAGCTGTTCATAGTCCTCCTGCTCTTGGGCGGTTAGGGTTTGTAAAATATTCGTTGCTTCTCATCGCAACGCCAGTATCAGTGCTACAGCTTTCTCTTCTGCATTCCATCCGTTCACCTTGGCAGCAGCTTCGAATTGTCGGCGGTAATTTGTCCGTGGAGTTTTTCCGTCGAACTGTGGTGGCTTCATGCAGAGTTTCCCTGCTTCAGGGCTGATCTTGAAAATAATTTACCCCTAAATTTTGCCATACACCGTAACCAATTAATGTTATTCAAATAACTCAATCTAAATATTTCAAATTTCAAATATTTTCGCGTATTCTTTTATCTTTTCTTGGATTTCATTTAGATTTGAGCTTATGTCCAGTAACGAATTTTTGTTCACAGTTCTGTGGTGTGGACGGTTTCAATTTAATTTTCCAACTAACTGATTTTCTCTCTCATTTTGTTGATTTCTGCCTCGACTCCACCTTTCAATTTTCCCATTTCCTCTTCGATTTCATCTTTGATTTTCTCCACCTGTCTCGACCGTCCCCATTCTTTCTTCTAACCTGCTCGCTACACCACAATGTTCTTCTTTCAAGTTCTTCGAATATTCCAGAAGCTCTTCTCGCAACACTTGAACTTTTTTGAAATTCTTCTTTCAGACTGTTCGAATTTTCTGGCAGCTTTTCTTCCAGATTTTTAGAGTTTTCCTGAAGTTCTTCCTTCAAACTATTTGAATTTTCTAGAAGTTTCTCTTCTAAATTCTTCGAATTCTCTTGAAGTTCTTCCTTCAAACTATTCGAATTTTCTATAAGTTCTTCTTTCAAATTCTTTGAATTCTCTTGAAGTTCTTCCTTCAAACTCACCGAATTTTGTTGCATTTTGTCTTCCATTCCGTCGAGTTAACTCATTATTGCAACTCATATCAATTCCAGAAACTTC
Source organism: Chrysolina haemoptera (assembly GCA_958298965.1). Lineage (NCBI taxonomy): Eukaryota > Metazoa > Arthropoda > Insecta > Coleoptera > Chrysomelidae > Chrysolina > Chrysolina haemoptera. Next base: position 25,497,284 of record OY282584.1, read on the forward strand.
AAACAAAAATGTTGCGGGGTCTTCACCTTTTTCTATCAGTCCCTCTGCGGGTCTTTTCTGAAGCGTGGCCTTCTTACCACTCTTTTCCAGCTCCCCTTCCTCAAGCTTCTGTCTCAACTCCGTCACTTTTAAATCGACCAAAAGAACTCACCTTGAAAACATTTTGTATTTCAATGTCTATTTCACACAAAAAGTTTTTCGATTATTGAATTTTCCACACGAACGTTAGTTTCACGGGACTTAAATACTTGGAACGTCGAAGACTGTTTTTAAAAAGTTTATTTTCAGAAATCAAAGTTACAAAAATATAAAATAGATACGTCTGAACAATATCAGTAGTTCGTCAAGACTGAATAAAAGTAATTACACATAAATCAATTGAATAGCATTCTGCGATTCCGCAAGGTTCATTGAATCCACAAAAGTCTATGTCAGCATTTCGTCGGAGCTCTGCTCCGGTCATGTCGGGTCATACAGGGTGGCTCGAGTGTATAACTTCTCCATCGCCGAATGGAAGCATATTTCATGGAGTGAAAAATGCTGAGGTGCTCGTCGGGGGTTGTTCGTCCGTTGGCCCTGGTGGATTCGTTTTTCGTTTTGTACGAATGAAGTGGAAGATGTAGTAGGCCCCTACAATAATCATTGTAATGTAGATGGGAATGATCCAGTGGGTGGTTGACGGATTTTCTGTATGAAAAGTGTGGATCGGTCCTAGGTTGTGCTGTTGCTTTTGAAGTTCATGTATCTTGTCCAGAGGAATATTTTTGATGATGATTTCGGAGATGTTTTCCCTGGGTGGACTGTGTGGTACGACGATTTCTGGGAGGAGCATTGGCTGTCCGTGGTTTACGGTTTTTTCGTTGATGAATTTGTGTTCATCAGTTTCAAATCGACAGCCAGTTGGTAGTTCAATCAAATAGTTCCCTCGAAGTGTTGTAAAATCACTTCGTTTGCAGGTGGTTTGGATTTTGGTTTGATTTGGAAGTATCGCAATATAGTGGGATTCATCGATCTGCTCTATCAAATTGGTTGTGGTCCTTACTGGTGTCTGTTGGCAGGATACGTGGGTGGACGACAATTGGAGTAGTTGAAATACACAGTCTGGTTGTCTCAGGCCATCAACAAGGTTGTTATTAGGACAATAGTAGTTTGGTCGCAGTTCGATGCAGGCAAATGATGTGTATTGGTAGAAGTTCTCGTTCATTATCAGATAGGTACTGGGTGGAACGATCATTGTTGAATTGGCAGTAGGGATGGAATACAGGTGATATAGAAGGAAGATTTCTGGATGGACAATAGGAAAGTGGAGCACAAAAACAATCTTACTATTTGAATGATATGCTTCGATTTCTAAAACCTCATAATATCTATAAGTATATTTTGGATCGTTTGGGAAAATCAATTGATCAGGAGAGTAATAACTCAAAATCGTTTCAACTATGGACTGAAGTTCATCAATTTTTATTATACTGCTATGAGTTGTTTTGAGCCTGGCGAATGTAATTGCGTTTTCAATATCCATCAATAATTGCAAGATGATTTCGAGTGATATATTGATTTGGTTCAGTACGTCTCGAATCTCCCAGTATTCATCAATATTTAAGATTAACTGGTTCAATTTGGTGCTCAATTTGTTCAGGGTGGAAGTTATTGCCTTCTGATTCTGATCAAGTATTGATATTGTTTTATTGAAATTTTCGATCATATCGGTAGTAAGAGAAATATCTTTGTTCAGTTTTTTAACGATTTTTTGTTGATTGGTTTCTAGATCATTGATTGCCTCGTCATAGTGAGCAGCATCATTAGCATCTAGATTTCCGGAAATACTTTTTATAATCGATCCTAACCCGTCTATGAGTCCTCTCTTCACTCGTCCATTTGGACTCAATGAATTGAATTTCTGTTCTGCAGAATTTATTCGATACAAAAGTGCTCGGTCAAGGCTTACGAGTTCGGACATATCGGAGATATTTTCTTTCCTATGAATGGCGACTGTTATGTTTTTATATAAATTTTTTATCGATTGAATTTGGTGTTCGATAGGTTTCAGGTCATAATAGTGGATGAAAGTATGGGTTTTGATTTTTATTCTGGTCGTTCCTAGCTTGAACGGCAGAATCCCTGGATTCTTATTCAGGTTGGTTATTGTTACCTCCTGCGGTACTGCTGGTACCAGTAGGTGGCACCTGTAACATTTTTTTCTTATTAGTATTAGGTCTTTTTAAATTTTGTTTATGAAGGGCAATGACCTTAATGTTTTTGTTTGTGACAACTTTTGCTTTCGTGAATTTTGGTGAAAGTTTATTTCTCGTATTCGATTTTATTTTTCGATAGAGGTCAGTGTCTGGGGTGTATTCTAATGGTTCTTCTCGATTTTGATTGTGTCTATCAATAGTTTTCTTTTTGTGTTTTGTCATTTGTTCGTTTAGATTTCTGTATATTTCTTTTGTCATTTCGCGATGTTCATGAATGTAATTGTTCATAAGTTGTTCGTTAATGTCAATGTCAAATGGATCTTTCGTATTCAAATGTCCATTTATGATATCGATTGGTCTTTGTTTTGTAGATGTATGAATCGAGTGATTATAACCTAGGATAGCATATGGCATTTGGTTCAGAATATCGATTTTATTCTTGTCTTTGGATCTAATAATTCGCAAGTGTTCGATTAGAGTTGAATGGAACCTTTCAATTGCACCGTTCGATTGAGAATTATTGACTGTAATATAATGAATATTGATTTGATGTATTTTGAAAAATTCTTTCACAACAGAATTTTTTAATTCTGATCCATTATCCATTATCACAAGAGCGGGGATACCGTGATGGGTGATGAAAATTAAAAATGCTTTCACGACTTCTATTCCTGAAATTCCTGAAAGGGGGTATGCCTGAGCATATTTGGAAAAGGTGTCGATTATTGTTAAAAATTTTTGACTTTGTGCTTGAAAAGTGTCGATATGTACTACTTCGAAAGGTTTCGAGGGTGTGGGCGTTATCATAAGCTTTTGGTTTGGTGGATTTCTATCGTATTTATTGACTTGACAAATTTCGCATAAATTTATATACTTGGTTACGTCATTTTTTAGTCCTGGCCAATAATATGACCTTTTGATTCTAGTTTCAGTTTCAACAATTCCGCGATGGTTTGTCTTGCCCTCATGATAGTTTTTTATTAATTCTGTCTGTCTGTCTTCTGTTGTAACGTCTTCTAGAACTGAGTTACATTTTATCAATTTATATGCAGAGTTTTTGAAGGTTGTTTGTAGGGTGGTGATAATACGAGGGGTATATGTGTCGTTTTCGTAGTAAATTGCATATGTGAATTTTGGATCAATATAATTTTTAAAGAGATTGATTATGTCATGTTCGAGGTTGCTGATCGATATTTGGCAAAGGATGCGTTTTTTTGTTGGAAATATTTTTTCTATTTTTGGTTTTGTTGGCGAATGTAGAACGAATTTTACCATTAACTGGTGGTCATAGGTGTTGAGTGATTTTTCGGAGGTTTTCATTTCCAGTATTGGTTCTTCGTGGCTGGTATGTATTGTATCTCCGTCTGTTTCTTCATTTTCTTCAGTCGAGGCAGATTCCTCGGAGGAATGTTGTTGTTCCCTCACATCTGTCATTATTGGTGGGTCACTTATATTTCCTGTGGTAGAGAGGTTGTCTTCGTTGTCATCAGGTATTGGTTTCCGATTGCTGGTTCCAGCAAATGATTGGTTGAATTCATCTACGTATCGAAAAAATTCTTTTGTGTGTATCTCGATACGGGAAAGTGCATCTGCGTTGGTGTTATTTTTTCCTTTTTTGTACTCTACGTCATACTCGAACTCTTCAAGTTTCAAACGCCACCTTACCAGTCTCGAATTTGGTTCTTTGAGTGACATCATCCATTTTAGTGGTTTGTGGTCAGTTACTATCTTGAACTTTCGGCCGTACAGGTATGGCCTAAAGTATTTCGTAGACCATATTATTGCTAATAGCTCTTTCTCGATCGTACTATAATTTTGCTCAGACTCATTGAGCGTCCTGGAGGCGTACGCCACTGGTTTGTCTTTTCCAACAGGCCCCTGTGATAAAATGGCCCCTATGGCAAAGTTACTTGCGTCTGTGGTCAAATTAAAGTCTTTGGAAAAATCAGGGTTCTGTAGGATAGGTTCATTAGTCAATAGGGTTTTACAATCTTCGAAACATTTTATGAACTGAGGTGTATGTTCGATTTTGGCGTCTTTCTTCAAGCATAGAGTTAGGGGTTTGGTGATTCGGGCGAAGTCCTTGATGAATTTTCGGTAGTAACCGAGTAGGCCAAGAAATCCTTTAATTTCTTTGGTTGTTCGTGGAATTGGATATTTCTTGATCGCGGCGATTTTGTCCGGATTCGGTCTGACTCCTTCTGGTGTAACGATATGGCCCAGGTAAGCTACTTCTTTCTTGAGGAATTCCGATTTATCGAGTTGTATCTTGAAGTTGGTGTCCCTGAGTCGTTGAAAGACTTTGGTCAGACTAACAAGGTGTTCTTGAAGGGAAGTCGAATAGATGATGATGTCATCAAGATAGACTAGGCAAATTTCATTCTGGAGACCTCGTAGAATGTTGTCCATGACTCTCTGGAACGTCCCTGGAGCATTCTTGAGCCCGAACGGCATACGCAAGTATTCGTAGTGCCCATTTTCAACGTTGAAAGCTGTTTTCGGAATATCTTCGGAATTCATCTCTATCTGGTGGAATCCGCTGGCTAGATCTAAAGTAGTGAAATAATTGCACTTCCCGAGTTTGTCGAGGACATCCGTTATATTTGGAAGCGGATATCGGTCGTCTATAGTTTTTTCGTTGACCTTCCTGTAGTCAACGACTATTCTCCACTTCTTTTTTCCAGATGCGTCCACCTTTTTTGGTACAATCCATATCGGTGATGACCATGGCGAACTACTTGGACGAATAATACCCTGATCCAGCATCGATTTGACTTGTCTTTCAACTTCGGGTTTGTGGATGAAGGGGTAACGATACGATTTCGTAAAAACAGGTATTTCGTCTTTGGTCTTTATGCAATGTTTCACTTGGTTGGTAAAAGTCAGTGGTCTATTTTCTGAATGAAATATGTCGGAAAATTTTCTACATAATCGAAGTATTTCACGTTTTTCCTCTTCGTTCATGTGGGAGGTTCGAATCAATTGGTCAATATCGAATTTTGAGATGTCATTTTTTGGGGTTACATCAACGTGATAAATTTCGTAATTATTTTCTTCAAAATGTATAGATTTGATTGGATTCGATAGGGACAACGTTATTTCTTGATTAGTTTTATTGGAAATTTCAGCTGAAGCTAGACCATTTTCTGCTGTGGAAAGGGTTTCGGGAATTTCGCAATTTTGAATATTTTGTCTTGGTATGATGACGTGACCATTTTTTCTATCAACTGGAATTTTGGTTATCAGTTTTGTATGGGGTTTGATTGTCACCTTGTACTTGATACTTTGAAGTGATGGTTGATAGTGTATCGGAATAACACAAGTGGGAGTGGATAATTTGGAATTGACGAAATCGAGTTGGGCATTCAGGAGTTTCAAATTATCGAGTCCGATAAGACCGTCAAAAATATTGTGGAAATTGAATAGGTAAAACTTGAGGCTATCATTTTTTTTGAGTTCTGGGAATATTGGGATCTCTGCACAGTAATCGTGAGATGATGTTTGAAAAATTGTAGATACTATGAAAGGCTCGAAAAATATTTTATCCTTGTAATATTTGGAGGCTAATTCGGGGTTGATGAAGGATTTCGTGGAACCGGTATCGATAAGAAGTTTCAAAGGGGGGTGCAGAATTCGGATGTAGGGGAGTTCTTTTTTGTCGGTTGATAAATGATATTCTATCACGTCTCTTCGTTTGGTGTCCGGTCCTCTAAAAAATTTTCATGGTGTTCCTCATGGTATGTGTCGTCATAGTTTTCAAATTCAAAGTTCGTAGGGTTCTCTTCGTAATTGGGTTCCGTTTGTTCGTCAAAATGTTCAGTATTAAACAATTCTTCCGAAATTATATTGGGTCGTTGGCCATTATTTTGGAAAAAATTATTTTGACTCTGTCTCCTGTACTGAGGTGTTGTGATTCGGGTCGATGTACTCATTGGTGTAGGTGTATTTTGGGGAACATTCTGGGATGGTTTCCATGCATTTCGGGGTTTTCCGAAAACTTGGGAATTTGTAGGGAATCTTTGGGTAGGCGGATTCGGGTGCCTCGGTAAATTTATTGGTCCTCTTGGAAATTGGGACGGTTGCGGCAAGGTAAAGTTCATTGGTCTGTATTGTGAAGTCGAAGGTCGCTGAATAAAATTATTTTGGGGATGTTGGTATGAGAATTGAGAATGATTACTTGGTTTTCCTATAGTAGTATTGGCATGATTAGATTGATTTGATTTTTGAAAATATTTAATATTATCCTCTTCGATTATAAATTGCAAAGATTGTGCGAGTGAGTTAGGTCTCATAGCACGTATAATTGGGCCTAATGGATCTTTCAAACCCGCTAAAAATGTTTTGAGTGCCTGTTTTTTAAAGAATTCTCTCTTACTTTCACGTTCAAAAGCTTCTTCTACATTTAGGTCAATATGATTGCAAATTGTATTTAATAAATGCAAAACATTTTCATGAAACTGAGAAGGAGATTCATTTGGCTTCTGCCTTAAATTAACCAAGTCCTGATTCAAACAGTTTTCATCCCTTTGATCGCCAAAATTTTGGGTCAAGGCTGATTTAATATCGGCCCAACTTTTGATTCCATAGATGGCAACAACTTCTTCAGCCCTTCCTTCAAGTTTATTCATAATTCCGTTCAACAAAAGTGTATTTTGAAAATTATTAATATTTACTGTGTCCCAGTAATGATTGAGAATGGATTCGGAAGCACTGATGAATCTATGAAGTTTATTTGGGTTTCCATCAAAATTTGGAATTATTGATAGATTTTTAATATCTAATGCTGGAGGAGCCATATTTAATTCTATATTAGTAATTTTTAAATTGTCAAATATTTTAACTAATACTAATTCTTCAGTGTTTTCGCAAAAGGAAGCACGAGAGGGATTGAACTCTAAATCTTGAGTGTTTTCGCTGAAGGAATCACTGGATGAAGAGGAGTCTGACATGAACTAAAGAAAATCAACTTACAGCATCAGTATTGCGACGTTCGGAACCATGTGTACTCTTCCTGGTATCCTGGATGGAATCTCGGGAGACACACTGTATATAAAGTTCGGATATTTTGTTTAAGAGTTAAAACTCACAGATTTTCCGCGATGGATATCCACAAAATATCCTACCGACTGCGCCACTTAAATACTTGGAACGTCGAAGACTGTTTTTAAAAAGTTTATTTTCAGAAATCAAAGTTACAAAAATATAAAATAGATACGTCTGAACAATATCAGTAGTTCGTCAAGACTGAATAAAAGTAATTACACATAAATCAATTGAATAGCATTCTGCGATTCCGCAAGGTTCATTGAATCCACAAAAGTCTATGTCAGCATTTCGTCGGAGCTCTGCTCCGGTCATGTCGGGTCATACAGGGTGGCTCGAGTGTATAACTCGGGCCACCACTCCATTATTATTATTGTTTTTACACGCGAAAAATGTATCAGTTTATACCCCCGAGTTAAGTTTGGGAGCCTCCGAACTTGATTTAAAAAAAAAAACAAAAATTACTTTCGAAAACTCGAAAATCAAAAGTACGAGTTACAACGTATATTTATTAGCAATGCCAAAGCCAAAGGTACAATTATAACTGAATAAAAATGGTAAAGAACAATATTTATAAGTTTATGATATCTCGAATAAAAATGCAGCTTCCAGCGGAATTTCGGTATTCAGCGTGAGATCTCCGATGTAAATGCACTCTGGGATGCGGCCTTGGCTATCTGCACAATACGGGGAATCGGTACATAACACCCCCATTTGTATGGAAATCGGGGTTGATTTAGCGATCCTGATTTCCAATCCTCAGGCTTTCTATTGGTATGGAATGAATTGGTAGTTCTGAAGCACTGATGGAAGTTGGGTGTCTATCCATCCGCTTGTACTTCTTCATACATTTTGTTAAGATGAAGTAGGCTGCAATACAGGCTATGGTGACGTATAGTAAAACGGTCCATATATTGGTTCGTGAAGAAATGAACGGTTCGTCTTCTTGAAGTTTCTCCTTAACCTTGTCCAGGCGATCTCGGATGGTTTCTAAGTCGTCAAGGTCCAGTGATTCGAGTTGAACTGGTGGCATTTCTTGAAGGTTCCTTTTGACATTTTCTTCTATGTCGATATCTAGGTGTCGCATCTTTATGATTTTGGTAAGAGCATTTGGATTCTTGTAGGTCTGTAGTGTATTGGAATCGATTTTAATTTTGCAATTCTCGGAAACTTCTATGACATAGGTGCGTTTCAGGGATGACATTTCTTTCTCGGTACGACAAACTGATAATGCGGTGGTCTCGTTGGGGAATATGAGTAGATAAACCCTAGGCATACGGAAAATCGTGTGTAAGAGAGAGAGCGTCCGAGCGTGTGAGAGAGAAAGAGTGCAACGGCGCGAGTATTGAACGTAGTTGCTGTAGATCCGTTTCAAAGATAAGAGGTGAGCCGCCATCTTGCATCCACGGAACACCACCTATCAAGAAATAGCGCCATTCAGGCATTGCGTGTCATCTGTCATTTGTCGATCTACTTGCGCGCGTAAATTCAAATTTCATATTTTCTGCTCGCGGATTTTAATGTAAACTAATCAAAAAAGATGGATGTCAGTCGCGGGGATCGAACCGGCTACCTCTAGATCATGTAGCGGACGCTTAACACACTAGACCACGGAGCTCATTTTAGATGTAACTGGGAATGTTGGTTATACAGGTGGAGAGAGGCGTGCAGTTTTTTTATTGGTTTGTCAACACAGCAGAGACATTTAGAAAAAACATACTCATAGCTTGTTACAAGTGCGGTATTCTCGTAACACTTCAGACTTGAAATAAAAATACCGCACTTCGAACAGTATTGCACAAGTTCGGTATTCTCGTGCTGCGAATAGGTCACATTTGACAAAATACCGCACCTTGAATAGCTTGTTATAAGTGCGGTATTCTCGTAAATTCGAGGAATTTTCGAAGTAAGATATTCGTATACCAAGTTTTGTTCAAACATTTCTTAGATAAAATACTACCTATATGAAATAATTAGTGATACAATGACGTCTGAAGAGTACAGACATAAGCTTGAGGAATTTTGTAGACGTGTGCGAGAATTGAAAAAAGACCTTCAAATTTACGAGGATACGAAGAACACCTTGAGTCTACTGAATAATTTAACTATTTGGGATAAGGTATTCGAACGTAATATACCACAAACAAGGTATCCTTGGCGGAGAATACATCCCAATCAAAATGCCGTTGTTGACAACCCACTTTATTCTTCTGACTCCAATAATTAATAATGTCCTTTACGTTAACGCACTAAATGGGGTGAAAGATATGAGAATATATTTTGGCATTGGGGAGTTAAAGGAATGTAATCGAACCGAGTGGCAGATGATGTCATTCGCTAGAGTGAATGAAGGAAAACTACCGATATTTGACGCAGATTTGCCGAAAAATGAAACTCTCAAATATCAATTAACAGCCGAAAATGAACTATATAAAATTTTCTTCATAGTGTGCATCATTTTAACACTTATTTCAGTAGTATTATTGAAACATATTTTTTGATGACAGGTATATGTGGAATATTTGCTCCAAATAGAAAAAATTGAAATATATTCTGAGTTTTATTTATCGCTTTTAAAATGTGTGTAATAAATGCTTAAGTACGAACATTCGTTCAAAGTCAGTTATGATAAGAGCAATAATCAACAATAATGTTGACCTCGGGGCCACGAACGTCTGGTATCGGAGGTTCGAGAAAAACATATTTTGCCAACGAAAGAACCTAATTAAAATACTGATAAGCATTAAATCGCAATAACAGCTCATTATCACGAAACTAAAACATGTTATTGAGGCAATCACGAAAGCCACTCGTGTTGTGGAAGAGGTAAGTAATCAACAGATTTCGTTCCACATGAATACCGCTCGGCACGTAGACGAACCAATTCATTTGCGATAGTGCTAGCAGCAGCAGCAATAAACTTTAAAATATTAAAAAGGTAAAAGGTAAGTGTTTTCAATTATTTCTATTTTTTTTTTGTTTAAACTTTCCTTATTTTTTTTCTTCGAGTGTTTTGAAATTTCAACGTAAACTATAGTCATTGTCAACCGACGTTTCACCTACAAATGTACCTGTAACAACTAGCATAATTGGGTTTCAATTCCTCCATTGAAATTTCCAATTCAAAGCGCTTCAACAACAGATTTTTTTTGACGAAATACCACACCTTGAATAGCCTGCTACAAGTGCGGTATTTTCAACAATAGATTTTGTTTTTACAAAATACCACACCTTGAATAGCTCGCTACAAGTGCGGTATTTTCAACAACTGAATTTTTTTAGCAAAATACCGCACCTTGACTAGCTTGTTACAAGTGCGGTATTCTTTTTTATTCCTTCTTTGCTTTTTCAATTCGAAGCGTTTTAACAAAAGGTTATTAAGAATGTTTTTCATTTTTGGGTTTTTGAAAGTTCATTGTAATTTCCAATTCAAAGTCAACAATATGATTTGCACTCGTTTTTTAAATTAAAAAAGTGTTGCTCTAAATTTTTGGGTATTTTCGAATATAACAAAAACTTTTTATTGCTTTTTCTCTTCAGATGGATCTTAAAAAAATCAATCAATCTGGTGGAAAAGAAACCAATCATTAAGTTGGCTGATCTTCCAGTGGGGGCACCACAATCAATCAACCTAGCCAAAATCGTTAATAGTCGGTTTGGAGACGTTATACTTCTGGACTTAGTGGAGAAGGTAACATTCCTGCCGCAGCGAGTAAAGGAGGAGTATCGTCCCCATCTGGCAGAATTTTCATCAGGAAAATATTCAGTAGTTTTCCGAGGAGTAATTGATATAGGCAAGACGAATCCAGCTACATCATTCGAAATTATTCAAAATTAATCCATATACATATAGGAGAGAGATAGAGAGAAGGTAAATAGTTCTTTTTTGTTCAGTTTTTCAAAATAATTATTATCGCAAAAAAATATGACAACTTACTGGCGTTCATTAATAAGAATAAAAGATTTTTTTTCGATAATTTCACCAGTAGAGATGAAAAAGTTTGGCTAAATCGTTTGAGAAAATATATAAGATTATGTAATAAAGAAACCAGAAAAAATAATTTGGCCATTGGTGTGTTGACGAAGCTTCAAACAAACATTGGTCATTTTAAACATTTTCAAAAAATCATTCGAAGTAGGCATCGTGGTGGGGACCTTTTACCAAAATTGAGAGACAGAGTTAAATAGGAAGATGTTGTTTCATGTTTTTCAAGTAGAATCAGAACCGGTATCATTTTAAATTTGGAGCAATTTTTCGCTGATGCTTTCATTTTGTTTAAAAATAAAATTAAGAAAATAATGTTAAAATTTCCGAAAATCAAAGCTAATGTTAAATTTTGTGGAGTTTATTAAAAAATTTAAAATATTTCAATACTAAAAATGTTGTCATAGATGTATCGACAGATTTACAACGTTGGTTTTGCGATAATGTGCGTGATCAAATTTTCACCAAATTGGGGTATTTTCAAGAACGTGATTCGGGGTGGGGTTTGCATGAAATCATCTCAATGTAGGTAAATATAAACGAATTGGAGATGGGTAACGGTAAAAAATGCAGAACTCACTGGGTCATATCCATTTTACAGCACGGCCCTACGGGGGATCTTGAAACGCCTATATCTCTACACTAAATTTCAAAAAAGCAGAAATATCATTTTCTGTGAACGTTTACACATTGGAACTAAACAAAGTTAAAGAAAAAACATTTTACATGGTGGTACCAGCACAATAAACTAATAATAAATGGGAACGTCATGTCAATTTATTATTGATTCAAAATGAATATTTTCCGAAATTAAATGATTATGAAGCTCCTCCTGTTGATCATATTGATTCTGATATCAGATATCATTATTGTTGGATTAAAGATATGTCTAGATTATTAGCAACCCAAGTGAATAAACATAACGAAAAAAAATATTTTTGTGAATTATTTTCAATGTGAACAGAAATTGAAGGATCACGAGGTACTTCGTTCCCAAATGAGTCAGTGCAAAATTTCATTTCCAAAATATAATCATACAGAATTCAAAAATTTTACTTACAAACAAACGACTCGTTTCGTCATTTATGCGGACTTTGAATGTCAACTGGAAATATTAATTATGGTATCATCCAAAACAAATAAGTACCAAAAACATGTGGCTTATAGTGCCGGCTATTATGTAAAATGTGATTTCGATGATTCGTTATCGTTTTTCAATAGCCATCGAGGTAGTGATTGCATGGATTGGTTTGCGAATGAAATGTCGATGATAGCTGTTACCATTCAATCAAAACTTAAAACAATCGTACCGATGATTGAAAAACGCATGTGGGGCAACTATTTGTCACATTTGTGAAAAATCTTTTTTCGCCAATGACATCATTGTTCGTGACCACAACCATTTTACCGGAGAATTCCGAGGTTTTTCGCACCAAGCATGCAATCTCAATTTCCGAAAATTGTTCGTAGTACCCATCGTTTTCCATAATCTCTCAGGTTACGACAGTCATTTCATGATAGGCCATTTGAGTAGGAAGGGACGCATGAGCATACTTCCAACTAACAAAGAAAAAATACATTTCATTCACACTGTACGATGAAGATACAGATATAAAATTTCGATTTATTGACTCTTTTCGTTTCATGGGTACATCTTTGGATGAATTATCTTCCATCTTGAATTGTGAAGATTTGAAAATATTGATTTAAATGATGAAAAATTCGCACTTTCAACCAAGAAGGGAATATTTACGATCACGTTGACTGTCTGGAAAAATTTAATGAATAAATTGAATAATGCGCGCATTACCGACGAGAAGTATGCTCATGCTCAACATGTTTGGGAAAATTTCAAAATTTCAGACATGCAGTCATATTCAGACCTTTATTTGAAAACAGATGTATTGTTGCTGGCCGATGTATTTGAAAATTTTCGAAAAAAAATGTCTAGCAACCTATGGGTTAGACCCAGCATGATATTATACCATGCCGGGCTACACATGGGATGCTATGCTGAAGTATACCAAATGTAATCTAGAATTATTAAATGACGTTGATAAAATCATGTTTATTGAAAATACAATACGTGGTGGAATTTCGGTTTGTAGTAGTAGACACTCGAAAGCCAACAACAAGTACATGTCTGAATATGATCCTGAAAAACAATCAAAATATCTTATGTATTTGGGTTAACAATTTGTATGGGTTTGCTATGTCTGAGTGTTTACCTCATGGTGGATTTTCATGGCTGGAAAATGTTGAAAACTTCGATGTGATGTCTATCGCAGACGATGCAGCGGAGGGGTATATCCTACAAGTAAACATAGAGTATCCTCACGACTTACATGACCAACATAAAGACTTTCCGTTTGCTACTGAGCATCGTGTACCACATGGCTTGAAATTACCAAAATTAATGACAACCCTTCACAACAAAAAGAAATATACTTTACATTCGGAGTCGGAACTTTGTTTATGAATGGATGCCTGCAATTGCTCACTGGAATGCTGCCCTCTATGATCTATTACTTTGATTTCATTTTTGATACTTTGTAGATCAACTTGAATTCCATTAACCAAATTAGTTATGATTTTATTGATTTCATACACATATTCTTTGTTGGCTGCATCCGTACCGAGGGTTAGCCGTTCAAATTATCAAAATCTATATCGCCTTCTGGCGTGTGAAACAAACCATCACCAGAACCCTCTGGTGAAGGTTCTAATTTCCTCTTTCTATTCGAGCAGCTACGTCCAAACTTATCGATTACCATTTTGAAAATGTTAATGTATCGAGCAAAGCGTGCTGTCTTATAAGGAAGGAATCTAATGAATTATTTTTGCTTCTTTGAGTGCATTGATTATGGCAAGTATTTCGTTGTCGTGCGAAGTGTTGCCAGCATTTTTCGATGCAACTAACAATTTTAGTCGATCACACAATTTATTAGGATCATTCCAATAAACATACTCCATAGGTTTGGTATTGTGTACCATCCCTATGGGGATGATATTGCCTTCGCCAGTCGTTGAACTCGTTGTTTTCTGAAACAATGGTTTTATTATTTCAATATATTTCCGCCGTGGTGATCCTTTCAAAGAACCGTCTGACTTCAAGTGAGCCCCCGTCAAAATCAGAATAGATTGATATGCCTTTATTATATATTTATCAAAACCTTGACGATAGCGGCCATCATTCAAATCAGAACCCTTTGCGATGACCAATGTTCCATACTTATCGCACCAATAATCGGCACACATTCGTTTGAAATGTTCAAAGGTAACATCGGGAGAGACATGTTCATCATATACGTGCTTCAAATTCACTTCGTCTTGTTTAAAGAGTACGATTAGGTTTCAATTATCCCTCAAAAGCTGTTATGGCACCTTGCTGAACGTTTGTCCTATGTATATATAGCATCAATACCACGATATCTGCACATGGAATAATATTCGCGAATTTTTTGCTGTGAGTCACATGAAATGTCATCGAATATAAAAATGGAATTCTGTTTAGCGTCGTGTGGGCTGATAACATATTCGTTCTCCTTGAACGGAAAATAAGAATGCCTTTGACTTTTTCCAGTATTTATTGCAGCAACTGATACTTGGGTTGATATAACGACTTTGAATAGACGTAAACATTTTCAAATTTCACGCCATTGGAGTGGAACAACAGCGCTAATACAGCGTTCGTTTTTCCACAACCGCTCGGTTTGCGACCTACTATACTATTATCATCATTTAAATAATCCAAGTTTTCGATAGGTAACGTGTTTTCTTGTTGAACGACCTTCATGGTGTAAGAGTTGATGAAAGTGAGTTCATGTTTATAAAAAGAGATGGCACCGTACACTTGATGTAATATCCAATGCTGACATATCAAGGTGAAGGTGTTGTCAATACGCTCATCAATAAGTTACCGTTCGAATTACATATACCTGGATATCAGTATTATGGGCCGGGTACTCATTTACAAGAGAGGCTCGCAAGGGGAGATCCTGGCATTAACCCATTGGACGCGGCTTGCAGACAACACGATATTGTATATTCACAAGACAAATCTCTCGAAGGCAGACATAAAGCTGATGAAGTTCTTGAACAAAAGTCTTGGGAAAGATTCAAATCCAAAGACGCAAAACGAAACGAAAAAAAGAGCGCTCTTTTCGTCAGCGGCGCAATGAAAGCAAAACACAAGTTTGGTATGGGTGCTACAAAATCCTTCCACAACAATGTTCTGCAAAAAATCCTCAAGGATTGGACGCCCCACAGTAGCAGCAGCGATATGGGAAAATCCGTTACTTTGGCTTTGAGAGCGGCTAAGAAAGCGGTCAAAAAAGCTGGAGGACGTAAACGGATACGTATCCCGAGAATGACATTGGAATCTAAGTCTGGCGGTATCCTACCTCTCATACCTATATTTGCTGGACTTTCAGCTTTAGGTTCGTTAGTGGGTAGGGCAAGCGCAGTAGCAAAGACGGTATTGGATGCAAAGAATGCTAAAAAGAAGTTTGCGATGTGGAAATTGAAAAATTTGCTCGTAAAATGAAAATACCTAATTTTCGAGGAGTCTTTATGTGTGATACGTTACCATTGCAGCCCAAACAAAGGGAATGTGCTGTGTTGAACTTGGACTCTAAGGAAAATATGGGTACTCACTGGGTAGCTTACCGGAAATTTGAAAGCGCAGTGGAATATTTTGATAATTTCGGCAATCTTAAACCTCTGCGGGAATTAGTTTGATATTTGGGGAACGGCGTTAAAATCACATATAACAATGACCGATATCAAAATTTAAATCAGAGTAACTGCGGACATCTCTGCCTGAAGTTTTCACTTCAAAATGTTTGAAAACGAATTGCCTCTAATTAAACGTTCGAGCCATTTTTATTGTATTAATTCGATTCGCTAACGAATGTATGAATAAATGATTTCCACACAATATGTTGTTGTTTCTATTATTTAAGGTATGTCGCTGATGGTGCTATATCAGTCATGTCTATGCTGTTGACTTGGGTTCAAATGGGGGTGTAGGGCTCTGAGTGACTGTGCGCCTGAGGCCCAGACACTTAGAAACCCCAGCACCTCAACGCTACTCTCACCTCCACGTTGGTAAACCCTGGGCAACTTCATGATCTGGCATGGCGGCTAAGGAGAGTAAAGCGTCCTGGAGCAAGCCGGTCCCTCTAGTCCCTCGAGGACTATAACCCAAGCCAAGGTGGAAGGCAACGTGCCAGGGCTGCATGGCCGCAGGGTTGAAAGTGCGGTCGCTAACGTTCCCCTTAGGGCACTGGGCGACACCCTATTGTATCTAGCCTTACCTGGCCATGCGGGGCTCTGGTCGGGTGGACACACAATTCCCTAGCTACTCGTGGGAACAATATGAATACAAATATTGGACCAAAACAAACTCCATCTCAAGGGCAGGGGAGTTCCGAACTCTACCAAAGCCGAAAACGAGCTGTAGGGTCAACTCTCTAGAAGAGGTTGACCTAATGACAGACGAAGAGGTCATACAAGCCCGACTGTCTAGAGCCTCCAAAAAGAGGCTCAAAGATCTGGTGAAGAAAGGTCATGATTACACACAGGCCAAAAGGTTAGTAATCAAGGACAACTACACCAAATTTACAAACAGAGAGCAGTCAACTGCTCCAAAACCAAAACCTACGGTCACTAAGGAGGCCAATACCAGCAGCCAACAGAGCAAAGCTGAGGCCCAAAAGAGATCTAGGTCTGAAAGCAGCACACCACCGGTCAGCGCTCAAAGGAAGAGGCCTCGAACAGAAGGGCTTTCCTTCAAAGAGGCACTCACCTGCGAGAAGGTGGCCGTGATATGTGCGGGCTACCCAGAAACCCAGATCGAGCCGGAAAAGCTAAAGGCTTTCCAACGCTCCATCATCTTGGCCTATGAGGAAATCCCCTTGGAGGGAACACAGGTGCGCTTAACCAAGTGCACTTTTAGGTCGGGATTCCTCGTCATGGCGTGCGCGGACGGAGCCAGTGCGCGGTGGCTGAGAGGCATCGTACCGACCCTTACGCCTTGCAACCCTCAAGGCGGTGGGGAAGGACGAGATTCCGAAGCCCTACGCCTGCACTGTCCATGTCAATGACGAGGATGGGAAGAAGCTCGAGGTCGAAAGGATTCTCACCCGCTTACAGGTGGGTAAGACCCCTACAAAGACAGGGCAGATTTGGGTGTTCTCAATGGACAAAAAGTCCTTGGAAGAACTCCAAAAACTGGACATGTGTCCCTTCTTTGGAATAGGGAGAATAAAATTCCGCCTCAAAGACCCGGGGCACAAGACAGTAGAGCAGGACGCGGACAAAGGGGAAACCCCGTCCACATCTAGCTCGCAAAAGGCCAAAAAGGCTCTCTCGAAAGGCCAAAACACCACAGAGAGAGCCCCAGCCAAAAAAGGCGGGAGGATCGTCAAGGCCAAATCCGGTAGCGCCCCACCCCTCAGTCAGTCCGCTCCTAAGGCCTACCACCCAAGAGCGGACTGTACCGATGGACGAAGGGGCGGCCACTGGAGGGGCTGAATCTGGCGATTCGAACTCCTAAATGAACAAATCAAGATCCTGCAGGTGAACCTCCAGAATGCAAAAGCCGCGTCGGCTGTGTTATGCAGGAGATTCGAAAAAGAAGGACTCCACGCAGCCCTCCTGCAGGAACCCTGGTTGAGTGGTAAGAGGGTCATTGGCCTCAAACCACAACAAGGCACGGTACTATACACAGAGTCTATAGAAAGACCACGGGCATGCATAGTATACAACAGCAGTAAAGTCAATTTTTCACTTATAGCGGTGCTATGCACCGCGGATATTGTTACAGCCACGCTTACTGTACCTACGGAAGAAGGACTGAAGAAATGGGTGATATGTTCCGCCTACTTCCAAGGGGAGGAGAAGAACTTTCCGCCGCAGAAGCTGAGCGAAATAATAGCCTACTGTGAGGAGAGGGACCTACACCTAATCATAGGATGTGATGCGAACGCACACCATACCAGCTAAGGGAGCACCAACATCAACAAAAGAGGTGAGTCTTTAATAGAATTTATCTCTAGTGAAGGTTTAGTAGTAGCCAACCAGCATAGAACCAACTTTCGTCACGTCGGGCCGCCGCGAAGTTCTGGATTTGACTCTATGCGCTGGTAAGACAAGTGATATCATAAGTAACTGGCATGTGTCGAGTGAGCCATCGTGCTCCGATCACAGGCAGATACGGTTTGACCTTATTACTCCAACTCTTATGGTTACAAAGTCTAGAAACCCAAGAGGAACCAACTGGGATCCCTAAGGGAGGCTCTCGAGGGCGGGACAGTCTGCATAAGCGACACAGAAAGTCTCGATCTGGCAGTGGAACAGGTTAACGAAGGCATAATGGCGGCCTACCAGGAACACTGTCCAGAAGAAGAAAGACATCAAAAAGGGAAGTCAGTCTGGTGGAACAAGAACCTCGATAAGCTCAGGGCGGAGGTTCGAAGGCTATTTAATAAAGCCAAAACCAACCAGGACTGGGACTCTCACAAACTAAAGCTAACGCTATATAACAAAGAGATTCGGATTCGCCTTCCGAAAAGGTACTCATGGAGGAAATTCTGTGAGGAGGTGAGTGACACACCCACCTGCTCCAGAATCCATAAAGTACTAGCCAAAGATGGATCATCAACAAACATTGGGTTCCTTAAGAAACATGATGAAACCTACACAGAAACATTAGAGGAAAGCCTAGAAATGCTCACGGAAGCACACTTTCCGGGCTCATTGATTCTGAAAGACTGGACGGGAACCGAAGGCTCCAGGAAGAGGCTTAATCGGCCCACGCAAACAGACTGGAAGCTGGCTACCGAAATAACCAGACCGGATAGAATCAGATGGGCTATAAACAAATTCTCTCCCTTCAAATCACCTGGAGTGGATGGAATTTACCCCGCTCTGTTACAAAAAGGGCAGGATGTACTAATACCACATCTATGCAAAATCCTGCTTGGCCTGGAGATATATACCAACTGCGTGGCAGAGAGTGAAGGTCCTATTCTTGCCAAAAGTAGGCAGGATTTCAGACTTCACTCCCAAGTCATACAGGCCAATTAGTCTATCGTCCTTCCTGCTCAAAACGCTGGAGAGATTGATAGATAGGTACATCAGAGACGACACTCTCAAGGCTCAACCGCTGAGTGAACGTCAATACGCATACCAACCAGGAAGATCAACCGACTTGACATTGGATGATCTCACCAGGCTACTTTCAAAGTCACTTGAAGACAAAGAACTAGCAATAGCCACCTTTCTGGATGTAGAAGGAGCTTTCAATAACGTATCCACTATATCCTTGACAAATGCACTGACGAGGAGAGGAGTTCCTCCCACAATAAGTCAATGGATCCAAGCCAACCTAGAAAATAGGACCATTACGTCCACCCTGGTCGAAGCAACCATAGAAGCCAAAGTCAATAGAGGGTGCCCACAGGGCGGAGTGTTATCGCCCCTAATGTGGGCCACTCTAGTAGGCGGCCTCATTACAAAACTGTCCGCAGAAGGCCATTACTGCCTAGGATACGCAGACGACCTGGTAATAGTCGAGAGAGGACGATTTCCAAGTATAGTCTCGGAGCGCATGCAAAGCGCTCTAAACATCGTTGACAGGTGGTGCAGAGAAGAGCAACTCTCCATCAATGCACAAAAAACCACAGTAACAATATTCACAAATAAAAGAACACTGGTAGGTCTGAAACCACCAATGCTGAACGATGTAGAGATCCCGTTTGTTAAAGAGGCCAAGTACCTTGGAGTAACTTTCGACCAAAGACTAACGTGGAACTCACGTCCAAAAAATCGCGCATAAAGCCACCATTGCACTCGGAATGTGTGGCAGAATGTGCGGAAAAAACTGGGGTCTCAACCCTAAAATGACCCTATGGTTATACACGATGGTCTTGAGACCTATGATAACCCACGGGTCGGTGGTGTGGTGGACAAAGGCACAGCAGACGGGGATCATTAGGCTATTAAATGGCATCCAGAGGCAGGCATGCCTGAGGGTGACAGGAGCCATGAGAACAACTCCTACGGCTGCTATGGAGGTCATACTGGAGCTGCCACCACTACATATATACGTCCAAGGAGAAGCAAGGCCCGTGACACACAGACTAATGCTGGGCCAACTTCCATGCGCTCAAGGCAATCGGTTCCCACCAAGTCAAATCAGGACTGGTTTGGGACTGTTTGTGTGATCTGACCGAGTCGTAACAATGTAACCCTAGCTTGGATGCCAGGCCACGAGGGACACCTGGGCAATGAGCGGGCCAACACACTAGCCAGAGAAGGCTCTTCGGCAGCGCTCATTGGGCCGGAACCCTTCTGCGGCGTAGCAAAATCCACCACAAAAGCCCGCACCAAACAGTGGGTACAAAACAAATCTCAAGAGTGGTGGGAAACCCGACCAGCATTGAGACAGGCCAAGGAGTTCATCAAAAGACGCTCGCCAAAATTTACGACGGAACTCCTCAGCTATAAAAGGAGGACCGTCAGACAAGTAGTAGGTCTGCTGACAGGCCATTGTAGGCTTAACAGACATATGAACATTATAGGTCTGGCGGAAGAAGCAATTTGCAGGTTCTGCCAGGAAGAAGAAGAAACCGCAATACATGTAATGTGCCAGTGCGAAGGACTAGCAAGGGTGCGGTTTCTAAAACTTGGAGATGAAAAGCCAAGAGCGGAAAGCTATTTCGACAGGCCATTATCAAATCTGCTCAGTCTGATGAAATGGACGAAGCTAGATGATGTGCTATAAGCAATCGGAGCCTCCACAATAGATCTGAAAAGGTCGCAGTGGATTAGGCCAATCTAACATCTAACATGCTGTTGACTTTGAAAAGTCGTTCTTCGACGCTTTACACTGATTTCGTACCACGTATTCAATTGGGAGCTAATTCCGAATACGGTCTAGCTCTAAGAAGTTTCCATTCATTCAACAGTATAGCAAACGTCAAAGAGGGCACCAAGTTCTATTATTACGAAATTAAGGAAATTAAGGAAAAAAAGAAAAAATTTAGGAAGAGCATCGATAATCCTGTTGGAGCTTACGAAATTGGAGATATTGAAGCGCTAATTCAGAAACATATCGTACCAAAAACATATGCTGAGAAACTTGAAGAATTCTTCTATCTCAAACCCAACAATAATACGCTGAAAAGCGAAATTTATTGTCTGCTGTATGGCATCGATTTCACCTCGCAAGAAAATTCTCTTGCAAACATATTGGGTTTTTCTTCGAGTGTTCTAAAACCGAACGTTCATTACGTGTCCGATCTGCCTGTCAATATTATAAAAGTGAGGACCATACACATAGATACCAACACTACATCGGGAGTGTTCTTCAACGAAAGACCCTCTCATACGATATGTTTAGTAGTCGTGTGGACAATAGGGCGACGTTACCAAGACAACATTGTCAATAAAATAATAATTTTCAAGAGAGAAACGTCAAGCTGTTACTGTTATTTTGCTGCAAATACTTTAACATAAAAGCCAGTACAATTTCATAAAATTAGAAGTTGTATTCATTCTAAAACGAAACCACACCCCACATTCATGATCCTTCGAACCGGATATGAACCAGCGACCTATGGATATATATATATATATATATATATATATATATATATACATATTCACCCTACGTTGTTACCTCCAAAATACATATATACTGAACGTACTTCCCTCATATATAGCGTACTTACCTCCGATATCGGAGGTAACTACGAACCTCATATAATATTTTACTACCGGTGAGATCTATGTCATCTCTATTCAAACACGAAAAATAGTGCGGAGGTTACTCCGAGTGGTATATAACTTCGGATTGGGTCGCTTAATTCAGCGATTTGCCACCGGCGCTAGAATCACTTTCATCCCGCGTTACTTGCTGCATATAGTTACCTCCATCTATATATATTAAATAATTACCACACGTATTTCCCTCCGTCTACAAATATCGAATGAAGGTCGTACATACGCAGTTCATAAAAATAATATGAGAGATGTAGTTTTCATTATTTAGAAATAGAGGTGAAGAGCAGGCAGCATCCAAAATTGTCACCGGTTAATTTTACTGAATTTTTAGTATGTTGTAGAATATGACCTCTTGGGCAAAAGTGTCCATGGGCCCAACTAAATCATATGGCTAGTTTTCTAAATACAGGAAATACTTAGGAAAATATGCAAATAAAAATATTTTGAGCTATACATATTTTTTACCCCTCGAGCAAAGATTTTATACTGGTTTTTAGTGAAAAATCTTCTTAGATACAGGGTGAGTCAATAATTATTCAAAATGTAATTCTTAAGCGACCCTATAAAATTAAGATTACACACACACTAAAATCATCATCACTTGAATATGTAAAAATTCATAAATTTCAAATATTGTACAGATATGTCAAAAAAGGAGTATTCAAGAGGCCACAGTTTTTTGTTCACATTTTGTATGTTTTTATTTCATATTTTAAGCTTTAGGGGTACTTGACTATGAACAATTCAACATACTCCTTTTTTGAAATCGATAAACAGTGTGAACAAATTCTAGATAGTGAAGGAATTTGTGAAAAATATTTTTCTTATTATATAATTCACCTTATAATAAAAAATTGCATCTGCATAATAATCCAATTTCTTATCAATACCCTCAGTTTGAGT
Organism: Chrysolina haemoptera; assembly: GCA_958298965.1. NCBI lineage: Eukaryota > Metazoa > Arthropoda > Insecta > Coleoptera > Chrysomelidae > Chrysolina > Chrysolina haemoptera. Next base: position 25,520,201 of record OY282584.1, read on the forward strand.
ATAGTTAATTATGGTACTAGTGTGTTCTGTTGAAAATAAGTCACGCGAGAAAGATTTATCCCACGAGGCCGTTAGGCAGAGTGTTATAAATTCTAAAGTGACTTAGGAAACATAACACAGGAGTGGCATACAATGTTTTATCCAACACATGACAGTTATGACTCATTATTAATGTCATTTTAGACAAGTAAACCATCAAATAACACACTAGTGAGTTATAATCTATAACTCACTAGTGTGTTATTTGATAGTTTACTTGTCTAATATGACATTAATAATGACAGTCATAACTGTCATGTGTTGGATAAAATATTATAATGTCAAACATTTATGGTTTTGCTATGGCTACTTTTTGGGATACACAGGATAACACATTAAGAGGGGCGACAGGTTATATAACCGTTATAAAAAAGTTGTCAAAAAAATAGTATGAAATGAAAATATCATACAGGAAGCTTTCATAATCAAGATTTTCGGATCACCTTTAATGGCATTCAGCTTTGCGCCACTTCATAAGATCATAATTGTTAGGATAGCAACACGCAAGTCCTTTTGCTCATAACAATTTTGGCGTAATAACTATTAAAATTGAACCTAAGGCATGTTTTATCCTGCGGGATATAACTTCTGTGGTTCCGTATGATAAATACTTTTTCACATATTTTCTACGTGTAGGTCTGGGGCACTAATTTTGGACACTCACTACGATGCATTATGTTGTAGTTTTTAGGTTATGCGCGATACGGAATAAAATAACATAATGCTGAAACACTACTATCGGAAAATATTGATTATGGCCCAGAAATAATAGACTGATGTAATATTATCGACCGGTAGGTAGGTACCTAGTTCTACCTACTGTCATTTTTATTTACTATTTAAATATTTATTGCGGTTTGTTTTAATGTCTTGTATACCATAGATTGGTTTTATTGGTTAACCATGTGAAGAAAAAAAAACGCGTCGCCCTGCATTCTATCATAAAAGTAGTGAGAAAACGAATACATTAATGTACATTATATAATTTGTCTGGGTCTTGTTATGAAATCAGAATTTTATTTTCTTTTTTATTATAAAATACAACAACAATATTTTTCATTGTACTACAATAAAATAACAATATGTGAACGCAAACGTATTCCTAAAACCTTATTGTTACCCTCACGAAAACGGGAAATGTGTGGAGAAGTAACGATTTTTGAGGAAATACTAGGATTTCAGACCTCCCCGATATACAAAAAGTATCTTTTTGAACTTCATGATATTATCGAAATACTGTCTTAATAATCGTTTTATATGAATGAGTTTTGTATATATTTTTGATAACGAATTCATTACACGAAATCACAAAAGTTATATTCCGCAAGATAAGAGATGCTTTAGGTATATTTTTATTTGGTTATTACTTGCGTGTTTCTATCCCAACTTGGATAATTTCATAAAGTGGCGCAAAGCTTAATGTCATACAGGGTGATCAGAAAATTCTGAATTTGAAAGCTCCCTTTAATACAATTTCATTATATACAACTTGTTTGACAGTCGCTCCCTCAATATTTTACCCTGTGTATCCCAAAAACTGGTCATAGCAAAGCCATACGTGTTTATCATTACAATAATGTACTCAAGCTATGAGTAATGGAAGTTTGAAACTTTAACCAATGAAATTCAAAATCACAATGTGAATGATAAAAATCGCCTTTTTGTAATCTCCGTCATCACCTAGCGTTTATCTGACGCTGAATATCAGTTTGGGACAAGAAGTTTGTTGAATGATTCGTAGTGAAGTATTCCCAAAGGAAGAAATATAAAATAAAAATATACAAAATATCAACAACAACACTTTTCGAAATACCCAGTACAAAATTTTGAATTTCGCAACCTCGACACGTATTTCAATCACCAAGCAAATATGGTGTTAAGATAAAACTCCAGTATATTCGTTACTACACCAAAGGTTCCAAACAGTGTAGTGCAAGAATTTTGAATGATGCTTGACTCGCCCTGTATCTACCGACAGTTTTAATTAAAAACCTGTTTAAAATTATTGCCTTATTGGTAAGCCATATTTGTCGCACAAAACAATTTCCTTTTAGATGTGTTCCTAAGAGCAATGTTAATTTGAAGAAATGGTCACTTAACAACTCGGACACTCTGTATCTCGAAAACTAGTCATAGGATTGAGTTGAGACAGTTTTGTTCAGGAGGTCAAATTCTAACAAAAAATTCAGGTAAATTAACCGGTCATAATTTTCAAAATGGTTGCTGCCTGGAACTTTTGTGTTGTTTTTGTAAATTGTAATTATATAGTGTAGTATGTACTGTGTTATTCGAATAAAACAAAATGAGCGCCGTAAGCAAGCTATTGTCAAAATTGACACTAGATAACAGAGCTGGTGTGTTTAGGATTATTACAGAACAATTCTTGATATTCTGCAAGATTGTTCCTTTTACAACCAATAGGAAGATTGAGTGATTCATCCAATGAATTATTCCATGTCAGCTCTGAGAAAGTCCCAGGAGAATTCAAGTGAAAGTTTCAGGAATATTAAAGTAAATATTCCAGGAAATTTCTGAATCATTTTCAGAATAATTACTGATATTCTGCGAGATTGTATTTGGTAAATTCCATAGAAAGTTTAAATGATTATTCCAATGCACTTTAAATATCACATCTGATATAATGTTTCGATTTAAATGGAGGAACACCTACGCAACGGTTTCACGGTTCTTGACACTCATTCAATCAAACAGAAAAATGGTATCAGACTTGGGAGAAATTTTTAAGATAAACTCTAGCTGAATAATATGTCCAGCGCCATCTACTAAATTCGAGAAGGAGGTACTTTGATATTGTGTCGAATTCAGTATGAAGCCATGATCCAGTAGATTATTCTGTGATCATTGAAATGTCCCAGGATTATTTAAGTGAATATTATCGAAATATTTTGGGTTATTTTTAGAATAATCATTGATGTTCTGAGAGATTATAACTGGTATTTTCTAGAAGGATTGAATGATTAATCGAATGAATTGTCCCATGATGATTACAATGTTCCCCCGAAATGTCCTAGGAATGAATATTCAAGTTAACATTCCAGTAGTAATCTGTTAATGATTTCCATGTGTGATCTGTTAGTTGAACTCCTTTAATCAGTGTAAACCATTACAAAATACTGCATTTTCTGTCAGAACTGTGCTAACTGGCAGCAAATGAATATCGTTCCTATTTCCTGTATTATTGATCCTACTTTGGACATGAACCAGTAAAATATCAATTTTTATCATGAAGATAAATACATTGTGGCCCATATAAAAGGAAAGCACAAAACATTTATTTTTTAACCGAATGGAATGATTTTTTCTTGTCAGAAAGTCCACTAGGACACCAACTTCCATCAATAAGTTTTCATTTTCAGGGCTATTATTCTTATTTTTTGGGGTCAAAAACTGAAAAAAGTAGTTAGAGATTTTTTAGAATAATCCTGACTGAGCCACTGGATTCACAACTTTTTCAAATGGTTCATGTCAAAATAACGTTGGAATACGTGAATAAATAAAACATTTATGACGGAATGTATACCTAATAAAAAAAAAATACAATCGGTTTAAAAATGTATCTTTCATAAAGGCGCTTCAATTTTTTTTAAATGGGTCACACGATCACACAAGTGTCCGATATGTGAAGAAACCCTCAAATAGTAACCAGTTTATTTCTTCAGCTCCCTTAGAAGTATTAGCGACGAGCAATGAAAAATAATTCTTATCACCCGGTTTCGTAGCTAACTCCTGTTTAATAGCTTTTTGAAATATCCTATATCCTTAAATAAGTAGCTGAACTTTGTTTATTTTAAGAAACTGCTAACTTTTGAGTAGCTTCTTTTCAATACATTGGACAGCTTTGTTTTTCATTTCTGTTGAAACCTGTTCTCTAAAAATATTCCATGAAACTAAACATTTTAACATTTGATTTTGGCTGTAATCACTGTAATCATACCTTCACTTTTCAGTTTGGTCTGCCAAAGAAATCTCAACAATTAGGAAGCATTTCAAAAATTTTGAGGCGAAAGTATATTACCCATAGCCTGCTGAAACAAAGATGTTATTTAACCTAGCAAATCTAGAGAAATGTGCCCATTAAGAAAACAAAATTTCGGCATTTTGTAGGTCGGAGTTTAACTTTTTCTTTTGCTGATATCAGAATATTTCATACAGTGTAACCCATTTAAGAAGGAAGCACCCTTATTAAACTTACATTTAACAACCGATTGGAATGATTTTTTATTTTATTTATTTTTTCGTTAGGTAGACATTCAAAACGTCTACTAGGACAACAAATGTTATGAATGAATCTTCATTGCCAGGACCAACTAATCTTATTTTTCAAGGTCAAAATTGTAATAAAAATACTAGAGATTTTTTTTAGAAAAAATCTGACTACACCACTAAATTCGCGACATTTTCAAATGGTTTATATCTATATCATTACGTTGAAATGCTTCAATCACTAAAAAAGTTATAAGGAAATGAAAGTTTGAAATTATGCCATTTGATCACCCCACCAGTTCAATTTTTTTATTAAAATTTGGAATACACCACTGTATTCAGGAGGTCTCGATATATCACTGGTCAAAATTTAATCGAAATCGGTTCATAAATAAGAAAATCATAATATAATAAAATTTGAAAAATATGCGTTAATGGAATTTCAAGAAAATTACATTTTATCTCATAATTTTTAATTTTTTTATTTATCAACAGATTTCGGTGAAATTATGGTCATTGATATTTTGAAACTCCATGATGTAGTCAAAGTTCTGATAAAAATTTTGAAATTGAAGTGGTGTGTTGATTAAACGGCATATTTCTCTTATTTCATTCCCCCATAACTTTTTTATTGATTTGGCCCAATTCAACGCAATTCACATATTAACCATTTGAAAATGTCGCGAATCCAGTGGCTTAGTCAGATTTTTTGGTATTTGACCTTGAGTGATAAGATTAGTTGCCCCTGGAAATTGAGATTCAGCCATGAAATTTGGTATCCTAGTAGACTTTTGAATGACTACCGAACTAAAAAAAAATCATTTCAATCGGTAGAAGAATTTAAGTTTTACAAAGGTGGTTCCATCTTAAATGGGTCACACTGTATACCTTTTTAAGGAGTGTTAATTAATTTACATATTTCGCGATTGTTTCAATAAGTAAATTTACATAGATTAACATACTACTCTCCAAAGGATGGTAATAGTATTGGAGGTAACTTAGTTGCCAAAACTTCTCTTAGACATATACAACTCGGAAGTAACAACTAATTGTGTTTATATATACATATATACATTTTTTGTCAGAAATTGTTTCCCCTCTTTTGATAAACCTATACAGTATGTTCCCCCCCGCCTATATATGCAAAAATTTTGAATAAAATTTAAAGCGATAGCCCGGAGGTCAGTCCGCCTTAGCTTTGACACGGAGGTAACAAAGTATGTACCATATGGGAAAAAAGTTTATTATTAGAGTATTAGAAAAAAGAATCTTGGGAAAAGTTTGTGCATGTCCGATAACCTAAAAATCGGTTTTGACACATGTCACGTGATCGCTGGTATGACGGCAAATTGAAAAAAATTACTATGAATAGACAAAAGGTCGGGTAAAATGGCAAGATATCGAAAAAAGTTATTTGAAAAAGTCGCTTATGATTCAATTTTATAGACAAATACAAAGTTTGAGAAAATAATGTGAGAATATTGAAAATAGCAATTTTTTTCAAATATTTTTCTAGCTGTAGAAAAATATCAAATTATTCCCCCACGAATAGCTTAACCACACTGAAATATTTGTATTCCGATGATAATAACAAAACTTTCTCATTTTCTCCACACCAGAGAACACTAAATTTAAAAAATTGAATTTTGTCAGAACCCTTGCTGTTACATTGGTTCGTATCTAACAGTTATATCACAATTCCACTATTATTGCCATGATAGGAAAATCCAAGAATATCGTGTTTTCCTGTTTTTAATCCATTTTTGATGATAATCGTGCACGAACGTTTCACTTCGCACATAATCTTAAAAATAGTGCGTCAAATTAAAGAGGCTAGAGTTTTCAACATTGCACGCGAAGTGAAACGCTCTGGAAACTTGATTATAATCTGGAAAACACCATGTTTCTGCAGTGTTATGTCGTCACAATGGTCGTGAGATTCTGATATAATTGTTAGATACGAACCAATGTAACAGCCAGGGTTTTAACAAAATCCAATTTTTTAAATTTAGTGCTCACTGGTGTGGAGAAAATGAGAAAATTTTGTCATTCTCATTGAAATACAAATGTTTCAGTATGGTCAAGCTATTCATAAGATAATAATTTGATATTTTCATACAGCTGGGAAAATATTAAAAAAAAATAGCTATTTTCAATTTTCTCTCATTATATTTTCAAACTCGGCATATGTGTGTTAAATTCAATTCTAAGTAACTTTTTGACATAACTTTTTTTGATATCTTGCCATTTTACCCCAGTTTTTGCCTTTTTCTAGTAATTTTTTTAAATTTGCCGCCATACCAGCGATCACGTGACATATGTCAAAATCGATTTTTAGGTTATCGGACATGCACAAACTTTTCCCAAGAATCTTTTTCCTAATACTCTAATAATAAACTTTTTTCCCATATGGTACATACTTTTTGGCGGTCACTGTATATATATATACAGGGTGTTATGTAATAAGTGTCCGATATTTAACAGGACGATTCCTCAGTTATTTATAAGGTAAAAAGTTCATATAAACATGGGTCCGCAAGGCCTTCAGTTTTGAGATAGAGGGTGTTGAAAATTTATTTTTATTTTGGTTTTTCGTGAATAAATTTTGAAATAATGTCGATATTTGAACAAAAATTGGTATTTGGGGACTTTTCAATATGAGAAATTCATATTTGATCTCTGTTCGGCACTTTATTGTAGGGGGCGCCACCTACAGGTCTTTGACTCTTTTGGGGAGTCACAACTTTTTCGTGCATGTATGTATCACATTTTCTAGAAAAAAAAAACATATTCCACTATCATTTTTACGTGAAAAAGGAATACTTGTCAAAAGTCGCTACAAGCAGCCTTTTTCGAGATATTTTAATTTAAATTAATCGATGTATGCGTTTGTCCAAAAATGAAAAAAAAAAGATTTTGTTTTTTTATTTAACCCAGAAACATTTCAAAAGATTATTCCTAATAAACCATAAATAACGGAACACTAAATATCAATCTAATTCAAGATTACAATAAATGTTCGAAATGTCCACCTCCTGCCTGTATGCACGCATTTGGAAAATTCCTGTAGTATCTTGAATCGATCTGCATGCGTTAATTATTCGATTTCTTAATTCTTCTCTATTTTGGATAGGTATCTGGTAAATTAAGGATTTTAGATGTCCCCACAGGAAAAAATCTAAACTATTAAGGTCTGGCGATCTAGGGGGGCATGATTGAGGCTCTCCCCGACCTATCCAACGGTTGCCGGAAGTTTGGTCTGAGAATTCTAGCCCTTGTATGCTAAAATGTGCCGTGGCACCGTTATGCATAAACCACATTTCATGTCGTAGTCTAATCGGCACATATTCCAGTAAAATAGGCAAATCTGCTTCAAGAAAATGACGATATCTCTCTCCGTTTAATCTCCCCGGAATAAAGAATGAGCCTATCAGGTAATCTCCAAGGATTCCTGCCCACGCGTTGAGAGAGAACTGTTCTTGAAAATGTGATTCCTGTATCGCGTGGGGGTTTTCCTCTGACTACCAATGATTGTTGTGAAAATTGCGTATAGCGTTGCGTGAGAAATTTGCTTCGTCGGTAAACAGGATTTGATTTTCAAATAAAGGATTTTGAATAAGACGTTGGAGAAACCAACGACAGAAGTTGATACGTAACGGAAAGTCACGAGGGAGGAGTGCCTGAACTCTCTGAATATGGTAGGGATAGAACAAATTATCAATTAAAATTTTCCATACCAGAAATGTTCAACGTCAGCGCTATTTTCCTGGAGCTTGTTTCCGGGTGTTCTCCTACCAGATTAAGAACTGCTTCCTCGGTTGCTGGGGTTCTTACCGTCCGATGTGCACCCAACAGATGACTAGCTTTCTCAAAACTTCCTGTTTCCCTTAACCGAGTGTGAATTCTTGAAAAGGTTTTCGAAGTAGGAGTTGACTGTGCGGTTCGGATAACGCTCCTGATATAAACGTCTAGCCTCATATGCATTTCCGTTAGCAAGTCCGTATGTAAAATGTATGTCAGCATACTCTGCATTGGTGAATTTTACCATTTTCAATAAAATAATCACACTAGTACCAAATAAAACTATTTAACTATGCGTCGAGATATAATTTTTGAAATGACAGCACAAAAAAAACATTGGAATAAACTTACTAGCCTACTTGATTAGTTAATTTTCAAAGAGTTCGCGAATCAATGAGAAGGCGATTGGATGCATCTAATTTAAATTAAAATATCTCGATAACGGCTGCTTGTAGCGACTTTTGACAAGTATTCCTTTTTTACGTAAAAATGATAGTGAAATATGTTTTTTTTTCTAGAAAATGTGATACATACATGCACGAAAAAGTTGTGACTCCCCAAAAGAGACAAAGACCTGTAGGTGGCGCCCCCTACAATAAAGTGTTAAACAGAGATCAAATTTGAATTTCTCATATTTAAAAGTCCCCAAATACCAATTTTTCTTCAAATATCGACATTATTTCAAAATTTATTCACGAAAAACCAAAATAAAAATAAATTTTCAACACCCTCTATCTCAAAACTGAAGGCCTTGCGGACCCATGTTTATATGAACTTTTTACCTTATAAATAACTGAGGAATCGTCCTGTTATATATCGGACCCTTATTACATAACACCCTGTATAAAGAAAAGGGTAGTCTTGTTTGCTGACTAGTTAGGAATTGAGTTTTTAATATTTGGGATATGCAGCAGGCCAATAAGAGTACTCTAATACACAGATTCCAAGCTTTCAACAATTTTTTATTGTCATCTTCAGGGAAGCTACAATATGGAAAGATATTTTTGAGATATTGATAAAGAAAAACCAAGAATCAACTTACAGTGTTGTGAGGTTATGTGACGTATATGTTAAAATTATTCATAATATATGGACAGAACTGGGAATAAAACTTCATTGGTAACACATAGAGTTAATTTGGGTGCGAACACATTACTGATGATAAATTTTAAAATGGATTAAACATTTTTTTTTGTTTGTTAGTACTTAAAGCACGTGCTGTACCTTGAGGAGGCAAACAACCGCGCAAGAGAATATTTTCAAATAAACTGACACATGTGACATGTGACACATCACGCAATCGTGCCATGATGCCACGTGAAGTGGGGGTGAATTGTTTCAACAGGAAGTGACAGATGACCCTATGCCTACTGATACAGTTTTGTGATGGAGATACATGGAACATTAATCTATGAAAATTGTGAATTATTTGAAAAGATTGCTCTTATTATGAGAAAATATTGTACCTGACAGATGACATGAAACAACAAGGAATCACATCAAAATGTCAAGTACCAGTCCTAATGTTACAAATTAATGATTAATCTTATGAAAATTATAAATTATTTGGAAGGATTGCTCCTATTATGTGAGAAATTATGTTGTACCTGACAGATGACATGAACCAACAAGGAATCACATCAAGTCCTAGTGTTACAAAAATAATGAATTAGTCTTAAGTGGAACAATACAATTATGCAATTTTGTTAATGAGTTTAAACAATTATATTAAATTGAAGAATTGATTTTTATATTGTTGAAAAGGTTAATCCGTGAAGTTAGCATTCATGGAGGTAATCTGCTGATTATCCGTCATGTTGGGTTTGTCTACAAAAATTAAGTAAGAGTAAATCTCACTCGAGTGATTAACATCTGTTCTTTTATTTCTTGCATTATTTGATTGTGCAATGTGAACCATTTCTAAAAAGAGCCTTTTGGCAGTGTTTTTTTCAGTAGATAATATTTTTACAGAGTTGTAATCCATACACTGTCCCTTCTTATAGACATGTTCACTCAATGCACATCTCTCCAGGACACTGTATGGATAACAACTCTGTAAAAATATTATCTACTGAAAAAAACACTGCCAAACGGCTCTTTTTAGAAATGGTTCACATTGCACAATCAGATAATGCTCTTAATAAAAGAACAGATGTTAATCAATCACTTGAGTGAGATTTACTCTTACTTAACTTTTGTAGACAAACCCAACATGACGGATAATCAGCATATTACCTCCATGAATGCTAACTTCACGGATTAAACCTTTCAACAATATCAAATCAATTCTTCAATTTAATATAATTATTTAAACTTATTAAACAAATTGCATAATTGTATTGTTCCACTTAAGACTAATTCATTATTTTTGTAACACTAGGACTGGTACTTGATGTGATTCCTTGTTGGTTCATGTCATCTGTCAGGTACAACATAATTTCTCACATAATAGGAGCAATCCTTTTAAATAATTCATAATTTTCATAAGATTAATCATTAATTTGTAACATTAGGACTGGTACTCGGCATTTTGATGTGATTCCTTGTTGTTTCATGTCATCTGTCAGGTACAATATTTTCTCATAATAAGAGCAATCTTTTCAAATAATTCACAATTTTCATAGATTAATGTTCCATGTATCTCCATCACAAAACTGTATCAGTAGGCATAGGGTCATCTGTCACTTCCTGTTAAAACAATTCACCCCCACTACACGTGGCAACATGGCACGATTCCGTGAAGGGTCGTGTCATGTGTCACATGTCACATGTGTCAGTTTATTTGAAAATATTCTCTTGCGCGGTTGTTTGCCTCCTCATACAGCACGTGCTTTTAGTACTAACAACAAACAAAAAAATGTTTAATCCATTTTAAAATGTATCATCAGTAATGTGTTCGCACCCAAATTAACTCTATGTGTTACCAATGAAGTTTTATTCCCAGTTCTGTCCATATATTATGAATAATTTTAACATATACGCCACATAACCTCACAACACTGTAAGTTGATTCTTGGTTTTTCTTTATCAATATCTCAGAAATGTCTTTCCATATTGTAGCTTCCCTGAAGATGACAATAAAAAATGGTTGAAAGCTTGGAATCTGTATATTAGAGTAGTCTTATTGGCCTACGCGTTCATGAATGTGGGGTGTGGATTTGTTTTAGAATGAATACTACTTCTAATTTTATGAAATTGTACTGTACAGTAACAGCTTGACGTTTCTCTCTTGAAAATTATTATTTTATTGACAATGTTGTCTTGGTAACGTCGCCCTATTGTCCACACGACTACTAAACACGATATACGAATTTGCTATGAATTCTAATCCAGGTTTCGCAATCGACGAGACACCCAACCATCTTATTTATCTACCTATAGTGCACATAAATGAAATAAACAATATAACGATCAGAGTACTTGATCAAAACTCTTAGTTGGTGGATTTCCGAAACGAAGAAATAATAATTCGATTGGAACTGAAGAAATTATGGTCTTGAACTTCTATACAGCTAACTCATTGCCATTTGGTTCATCAGTCTTCACGAAGAACTTCGACTGCTCCCGTCACTTAACTGCTGAAAATATAGAGTTTCTCAAATCGCTCGGCTACGATGTTGTCGGTATTCAACATTTTCCGCAAACCTCAGCAAGACGAATCCATCCAAAAAGTAGAATGGAGAACATACTACCCGTACGTAAAGTCTTTTCGAAATAATGATGTTATCGAAATCAGCATCAATCAATCTGATGCCTACGATGCAATCTATGATAGTCTGTTATATATCAGCGGAAAAGTGACGGATCTGCAGGCGTAGGACGGATTACTTTTGTAAATAACGCGCTAGCATTTATGTTTCAATCCATCAGCTACGATCAAAATGGTAAAAAATTAGAAGGCGTATGCGAATTGAGTATCGTTAGTACCGTTAGAGGATTTCTATGCTATAGCGCTGATGAAACCAAACATTTGGCAGCAGCTGGTTGGACTTACTCCCTCACCAATGATGAAGATACCGATCAATCGTTCAGCATGCTCATTCCTCTCAAGCATTTTTTGAACATCTTCAACGACTATCGTTATGTCTCCTACGGTAAACATACAATTCGATTGGTTCGCGCTGGTAATGATAATAATTGCTTCAAAGTTCTTGAACCAGCAGCTGGCGTGGCTACGGTGCCAACTGCAGGCTGTGGAGCTGAAAGTCAAGAGAATTTCCCCCAATGATCAAATCAAACTGCAAAATTTGAAAGCAATATAAGCTGACATTCCAATTTTGATGCCTTTTAGAAAATGGGACTTGCATATGCTGCCTGCTCTAACGGTGCTACAAATGAAATATGGACCGTAAAGGCTTCTTCTTTTCTTGAAAGCCCCCGATATGTTATTGTATGCTTCCAAATGAATCGAGATCATACCAAAGTGAATAACTATCCCACAGCATTCAATCACATTAATATTACCAACATTACCTTAATTCTCAACGGTGAAACTTACCCCAAAGAGATGATGCACTTGAACTTTACCAAAAAAGATGTTTCACAAGCTTATTTCAACTACGCTCAATTTGGACTCGGCTACAAACATTCCTCTCCACACAATCATCTGTTGAATTACACTGACTTCGACGACAAAGCTCTTTTTGTCATCGATTGTTCCAGAAGAGATGAATCAGTTAAAAGTTCCACTGTTGACGTTTAAAGCTGGAGATAGAGGCATCACAAGGATTTCCAGCCAATACCAGAGCTTATTGCATCATAGTACATGATACCATCATTGAACACCTCCCACTTAGCGAAATTGTTAAAAAGTGGAACTGAATTGCATTGTACGAGGGTTGCCTTTGATGTTTTGGGATTAGAGAACAAAAACAAATATTGATCATCAAAAATCGCTTTATTGTTTTTCAAAATATTCCCCATGAAGATCTATACACTTCTGCATGCGATGGAACCAATTGTCGAAGCACATTTGCCACTCTGATTGAGGTATCTCCAAAACATGCATTCTGAACGCATCAACCGCTTCTGCAGGTGTCGAAAAACGTTGACCTCTCAGTTTATTTTTTACGTACGGGAACAAAAAGAAGTCATTCGGTGCCAAGTCGAAAGTTGTAAAAAATAATCGCACGAAAATGTTCACGATTTAATTCCATTTTTTGGCCGAGATGAATCTTTTAAGTTACTGTAAACAATACAAATAGTGCTCGTATGTCAAAACGTTCTGAGTACGCATAACCTAAAAAATGTCAAACTTTACGATAGAGCTGTCAGCTGCCAGATTGCAACACTAGGGTTGTCCAATCCCGAAATATAAAAGGCAATCCTCGTATGTTAGTCTGAAGTTGACGTTGATAATAGTTGTTAATATATTATGAGCACTTGTTTTGTTTCGATGGGAAGGGAGTAAAGGTGGTAGTAATTGTATCTGTACAATTTTAAACAACAACAATTTTTAATTGTATCTGTAGTGTTCTGTAATTGGTACTTCAAGGATAAATACTACTTTAGCATGTTTTTGACAGTCCTTGATATTCGTTATCTTTTCGAAGATGGTAATTTTATCTCGGCTCGGTTCGTATGGAAGGACGATATCGTCTAAATGGTGAGAGATGAACGTCATGAAGGTCATCGACTTCTATGATGGGTGGATGAAGCACTCCAATCTTGGCAAAGGTAATTGCTGTTTCTAGGTCTTCCAATATTCTTATGATGGCATCCATGGCAGATATCATTTGCGTGAAAACAGTATTCGAGTCCAGCAATTCGTGTCAGTATTTTTAAGGTACTGTTTCCTGATGGCTGTTTCAATTTGCAAAAATTTTGTTGAATATTCAACTGGTTTGTCATGATCGTCCGTATTGATGAATTGAATTTTTCGATCGCCCTTGTAGTGAGTGAAATTAGTTCTTCTGATAGCATCCTTTGTTTCGTTTGTTGTTCTTGAACTTTTTGGATGGCTTCTTCGAATTAAGTCCATCTTCTGCATCTAGATTTCCTGTTATTGCCCATAAAATTAATCAGTCCACATCTTTCACGGTGCGATGTTGTTGTTGGGATATCTGCGTCAGTTTTTTTCGAATTTCGTTGGAGAGATTGTCCATTAGGTTGATGTAATTTAGCTCTCTGTTGTGGTTGGTCCCATTTTTTCCAAGTTGGTGAGTGATTTTCATTTGATTAGTTATGTTTGGGTTCTTTCATATTTTTCAAGGTCGAATATCCTGATGAAGGTCCAGTAGTTGACGATATTTCGGGCTGTACCAAGCTTTTGGGGTAGCAGTCCTGGGTTTTCTGTTATTTTCATTGTCATTCCGTTCGGTTGATCCGAGGGTGCAGCAGGTGGATCTGGAACAATGGGGTGTCTTAGATTGTCGAAATGTACTCTGCGGGTTTGATTTTCGGAATTCTCTATAATGCAGGTATTGTCTTCATTAATTTGGATAATTTTGCTTGGTCCTATGTAGCGGTTTTTTTGTTTCTTTCGCTTTCTGTATTCTTCTCAAACACTTGATTTCCGACATTAAAAACATTTTGGTTTGTTCGTTTCTGGTTTCGATTTGTTATCGTCCTGGTTTTATCGCTTTGTAGTTTTTTTTGACTTTCTCGTACGTCAAGGATTTTTTTTTTTCGATGATCTTCCACGTAATGTCCGTAGTATTGGTGATCGTAGAATATATCATATTTATTTTATTATTTATACATCGAATTTTCCAGATATTTTTTTCTCGTGTTCACAATATTACTACGCTGATGATACTCAGTTATACATGTCTTTTTCCTTGGATGAGGCGAACCAAGCGGTAACTGCTATTAATTATGACTTACATAATCTTCATATATTTTCAATTAATCATTGCTTACAACTAAATGCATCTAAGACCAATGCAATTATTTTTGGAAATAAAGTTGATTCACAGGTTTTTAAACAAGAATACTCCTCAAAGATTTTAATTAATGGCCATTCTATACAATTTAGAGATAAAGTCAAAAACTTGGGGGTATGGTTTGATGAAAACTTAAGATTTTCGCACCATATTAGTAACTGTTTACAAAAAGCTTATGCAGCTCTGAAACTAATATTTCAATCTCGTCATGTGTTAGATAGATCGGTCAAAATCCTTCTATGTGAATCATTAGTATTATCTAAATTAAATTTCTGTGACATTTTATATAATTCTTGTTTAAATTCATATGATATAAATAGAATACAAAAATTGCAAAATTCCTGCCTACGACTCATTTTTGGTATTCGCAAATTTGAGCATATCAGTCATACATTCAAAACAACTAAATGGTTACACATGAAAAATCGTCGAGAAATGCATTCTATCATGTTTTATGTTAAGCTACTGAAGGAAAACTCTCCACCATATCTGTATCATAAAATAAAATACAGAACTGATGTACATTCTCTGAATTTAAGACATAGAAATACTCTTACAATACCTCGTCACCATACTGATTTTTTCAAACGTTCGTTTTCTTATTGCATTGTTAACCGTCTCAATAACTTACCTCACGACTTCAGTAACTCATCACTACATAAACTCAAACGAGTTCTTTTTGACTACTATTTGTCTAAACAATAATTTCATTATTCAAAAATAAATTATCTTCCTTTGAGCAACTAATCGCTAAAATCTCATTCTTCCCATATTGATATTGGTTTGATTTATTATTTATTTATTATTCCATTTGCTGTCTTTGACTTCTTTTTGGGGTTAGATGGAAGAGCAGATGTATGGTAAACTCTTACTTCATATTTTCATATATACCTAATTTATCAAACAAACTGAATCTCGCCCTAATTGTATGCACAAAATATCATTTATTCTTACTTATTGTTAATAAAGACATTTATTATTATTATTATTATTATTATATGGGTTCCTTGAAGCGGTATGTCCATATAAAAGTTCCAAAGGGGTGTATCCTGTTGCTGAATGGATCAAGTTGTTGTAGCCAATCACAGCGTATGCCATGAGTCTTGTCAGTGTATCTGTAGAATGTTCTTTCACGATTCGGTAATGCTCTGTTTAAGTCCCATGTAGTCTTTCAATTAATCCGTTGGATTGAGGATGTTGGGGTGTGGTAAAGTGTACATTAACCTTGTGCAATTTTAAAAGTGAAGAAACAGTTTCGTTTTCGAACTCTGTTCCGGAGTCGAACGTTATAGATAGTTTATCTGCTATTTCTATAGCGTTCTTGCTTTGGACAGGGTACGCTTGACCAAATTTAGAGAATTCGTCCACTATGGTGAAAAGTGACTTTCGATTGTGAATAGATCGGAATTCAATTTCTCGGTTTAGCTGCGGTCTCCGTAATTCTGAGAGGTATTATTGGTCGATGTCTTTCGTATTTACTTTTCTTACATACCAAACAATAATTGATGAAATTTTCAATTGATTTTTTCATGTTAGGCCAAAAATATTTCTTATTGATATTTTTGTAAGTTTCATTTATACCGCGGTGGTTATTTTTCCTTCATGGTAATTTTTTATCAATTCTTCTTGCTCCGTAGGGTCTTCTATGGTTATTGTCCTATTCATGCACCTTATCAAAATCGGGTGGTTTTTATTGAATGTCACACAGAACGTCTCACAAAAATCTCTGTACATTTTCTCCTTGTCGAAATGACATAAGTATTTTTTTCGTTGTTCACAGTATTGAATCAAAAAAGTTTTGATTTCATCTTCATTGTTGTCTTGTGATATTTGGGCATGGATGATGACTTGTTTTCCTCGTCGGATGATTTTGGGTTGCGCAGGGTTGTTGAAAAAGGTGATGATGAACTGTTTTTCCTTATTATCAATCGCATCCTGAATGATCGATATGCTGTTTGGTGGGTCTGAATCTTGTCTGGAGTTCACAGTTATTTCTGTATTTTCCGGTGTAGGTTCTGGTTGTGCTGGAATTGTGAATTCAATTTCTTCTGGGAGTTCAGGTGGTGAATCGGGTAACTGATAATATCCCTCTTGATTATCGAGATCCATTAGTTGGCTGCGGAGGTCTAACTTCCTACTCACTAAATCGTCAAGCAATTGGTCTAGTTCGGAATCTATTTCAACTTGTGTCGATCTGACGTCGGTCTATGGGATTGAGTTGTATTCTGGAAAGGGCATCGGCATTTGTATTATATTTGCCCTTTTTATATATCGCATTATAGTCATACTCTTCGAGACGTAGTCTCCATCTGGCTAATTTCATATTAGGTTCTTTAAAGAGAAAAGCCATTCAAGTAGGCGATGGTCAGTGTAGGTGGTGAACTTTCTTCCGTATGAATAAGGGCGAAAGGTCTTCGTGGCCCAGATGATGGCAAGTAGCTCTTTCTCAATCGTTGAATATTTCTGTTCGGTGTCGTTTAGTGTTCTCAATGCGTATGAAACTGGTTTGTCTTCTCCAACTTTACCTTCGGCTCCGAGGGCGACGTTGCTGGCATCCGTGGTTAATATGAATGGCCTTGAGAAATCAGGATATTGTAATATTGGATCATTCAATAGGATTTTCTTTCAATCTTCAAAGCTTTCAATAAATTCTAATAAACGAATGACCTTGGCATTTTTCTTTAAGCATCTGGTCAATGGCTTGGTGAGTTTATCGAAGTCTTTTATGAATCATCGATGAAAGCCAAGTAAGCCCAGGAATCCTTTATATCTTTCTGTGTCTTCGGTATAGGAAAATGTTGGACGGCTTTCACCTTTTCCGGGTTTGGCTTGACCCCTTCTGGCGTGATGATATGCCCGAAATAGGCGACCTCTTTCCTCAGAAATTCACTTTTATCTAGTTGAATCTTGAAGTTTGATTGTCTCAATCTTTCGAAGACTTCTCTCAGACGTTCTAGGTGTTCTTGTAAGGATGTCGAAAAAATTACAATGTTGTCAAGATAAACTAAACACTTCTCATTCTATGCCTCGTAAGATGTTGTCCATTACGCGTTGAAACGTCGCTGGCGCATTCTTTAATCCGAATGCGTTGATACTCATAGTAACCATTTTCCGTGCTGAAGGCCGTTTTCTCGATGTCACGTTCTTCCATTTGAACTTGGTGGAAGCCTGAAGCAAGATCAAGGGTAGTGGAATATTGGCTTCTCCCAAGTTTATCCAATATATCCGTGATGTTAGGAAGCGGATATTCGTCATCCACCTTTTTCTGATCGAGCTTTCTATAATCTATTACCAGTCTCCATTTCTTCTTTCCAGAAGCGTCCATTTTCTTGGGCACAACCCATATAGGTGAGCTCCATGGTATAATTCCCTGCTGTAGCATCGACTGAATTTGGGAACGGACTGCTTGTTGGTGCACTTGAGGGTATCCGTAATATTTGGTGAATATTGGGGTATCATCGGTCAATTTTATATTGTGTTTGATTTGGTTATTGAAAGTGAGAGGAACTTGTTCGCAGTGAAATATGTCCTTATATTCGAAGCAGAGTTGTTGGATCGCTACTTTTTCTTCATGATTCATGTGTTCTAATCGTAAGTTCTTCAAGTTTTGGTTTTGAAGGTTCTCATAGTCGTTTTCACTTAGTGGTATTTCTGGTTCGTCAAAATTATTGATCTCGAAGGCTTCCATCATATTTTGGGTTGAAATCAAACATAAAATTTCTGGAGAATATCTTGTCTCTTGAAAATTTTCGGTACTGGTACAGTGATACTATATTTGTATGTGGAGGTGTTGTGGGCAGACTGTATTTAAAAATGATCTCCAATGTGATTAGGGTAGAAGGTTTTTGCAACATTTGGGCTGATGAGTGTTTTTGTGGATCCGGTATAGATCATGAATTTCGTGTTAGTTTCTGGTATGATGATATATCGAAGTTTGGAAATTGTTGTTGCATTTATGATCACTATGTTTGATTGTTCGATGGGGTCATCTGAAAATTTTGATCTTCGTGTAATTCGTTTTCATATTGAGGCTGTGTTATTTCATTGGTATATTCTGGATAGTAGTTTTCTTCCACCTGATCGGCTGGTTAATATTGGTCGTACTGCAAATTTTGATATTCCGCCGGTTGGTCTCCATCTTCTTGCCAAAATAGTTCTTCTGCAACAAAATTGGGTTTAGCTTTCGTCTGGGTATTTTTTGAAAAATTTCCCGAAGATGTGTCCATAGGAGTTGGTCTATAGAGTGGTCGATATGGATTGCATTGGAAAACATTCGAGGTGGTCGAAATTGCTGGTTGCCTTGAGGTTGGGTGGAATTCCAATAAGGTTGCCTTGAAGGTGGTCTCTGAAACGTTGCCTGGTTCGTAGGTGCGAATGGTCTTGATGGTCTAGGCACAAAATTTTGACGATTTTGTGGAAATCCTTGGATAGGTCTGTATTATTGATTTCTTGTTTGAAAGTTGCTAAAATTTGGTGGGAGTGTTCTAGGTTCTCTTCTCTGTTGCTGAATCAGATTGTTCGTTCTGTTTCTTGCATAAGAAATATTTCCTTCGCATAAAACTTGAGAAAGTGCAGTTTCAATATTGGCCGGTCCTCTTGAACGAATTATCGATCCAAGTGGTTCTTTCAGTCCGGTGAGGAAGGCTTTCAATGTAAGGTTGTCGTATAAAGTGATCTTGACAGCTCTCACTTGTGCAATTGATTCGTTGCATGCGAGGTTCGAAAGAAGTAAGCTTCTTACATTTTGACATCTGGATACAAATTGTTGGGGCGATTCATTCAATTCTTGTCTCAGAAGCATGAGATCTCTGAGTAGTGAATTTTCGTCACGTTGATCAGCAAAGTTTCTATGAAGTAAATCCCGAAGTTTCTGCCATGACTTGATGCAGGTTACCAAAAATTTGTTCATAAATGCGGTTGGGTCTACCGGTTGGGAGAATTGATTGACTATAAGGTCACACGCTTCGATGAAGTCAGCAAGTTCTGCAGGTTCACCTTCGAATTTTGGAATAACATCCAGGTAGCTAGTTTTAAATGCGGCCATTTCATTCATTTCCTCTTCTGAATTATTTTTACTTGTGTTGTTTTCAAGATTTATATTTGACATGCGAGCGACAAGTTGATCAATATCAGAAGAAATAATGGGGAGTAATGATAATGGGAAAATTAGGAAATGAGCAATCACCTACATTAAAATAAATATGATCCCCATTGGTCCAAATGTTAGAGATCAAAAATGGTCTGTATATTTAATTTTATTATTCTTATTATTACTAATATGCGCGCTCCAGTTGCACTAAACGGCGCCTGCGCCACCGGGTTGGAATGAAGTATGTGCCTTGAGAACACACATGCTCGTAGAGAGAAAACACGTGAACACCCGCTATAACCCATATTTGTTTTGAAAACTTTTGTGTGTTCGTCAAATTCTGAGGTTTGTGCCGCTCTGCCACGACGTGCCAGTCGCAGCTTCCTCATCATCAACAGGGGCCCCTTGTCACAGGAAAGAAACTGCAGCTTGAGGTAAGCCGTTTAGTGCCGTCGATTCATCACATTTCCCGCAACAACGTTTTCTCAATGAACTATTATACAGTCCATTTTTCAAACCAGACAAGAGGCTACCGGAGTCTTAACAGTCCTTTCGACCCGATTTTCTCTTCAGTTGAAAGAGAAAACATTATAGCATTTTATCGCCAAGATTTACATAGCTCACACTCTTCGTTTCATTCCTGAACAAGTGCTCAAAAAATCTTCAAGTTAACATTGATAAAGTGTTTTTTGACAGTATTTCAGGACAATTTCATGCAAAATTCATGACCGCATACACCTTATCATACTACATACAATTTTGTAATTACCTACATTTAAATTCAACGAAATCGTTCAGCCATCTTTGAAGGTAACGTTCAGCGCAAACTCCTAATAATAATTCATTCGTTATTGGTTTGCTCAGTCACATTATTTTCATTGTTTACCTATACGTAGAATCATTCAAACTCTCATATACCTGCAAAAAAGGATAGGTTTCATTTCTCGACAATCTTTCGCTAGGGTCACTTACCCATTACAAAAAATTTGAATAAATAGACCATCGCTCAGCTGATAGTAGTTCAGGAAAATTAGGCATTTTTTAAAATGGAAAAAATAAAGAAATATAAAACATTGAGAAACACTTGCATTAGTGAAATAAATGTTATTTGAAAAAACGGTTAGAACTCTCTTCAAGGTTCGAGTCGATGATTTACAAGATGTTTACGATGAATTCCTGAAACAACATTCCAATGTTGTAGCTGACGAACACTATGATGCTGATGTTGACAATCAGTTGCGTGAAGCCTTCTTGAATGATTATTACGAAATCAAAGCCACTTATATCGAGTTGTTTGAGAGTGGTGTTTACACTAATACTGCCCTCAATTCCACCACAATTGGACAAACAATGCATAACACTCATATTCGACTTCCAAAAATCGAACTTTCGAAGTTTTCCGGAGATTATAAAATGTTCCAAAGTTATATCGATTTATTCAATGCACTAGTACATTATAACACATCTCTTAATGATGTGGAGAAATTCAATTATATGTTATCCTCGTTACAAGCAGGGCCTTTTAGCCTTGTTCGCACTTTACCGCAGACAACTATTCCATTGCTTATGATACGCTTGTGAAACGATACTCAAATACTCGTCTCAGAGCGCAGGCACATTATAAGGCAATTGAGAATACCCCAAAAATCAGTTCTGATAATCCACTTGCACCCCGAAAGCTCCTTGAAACATTTTGTGAAAATATAGCTGCCCTCAAAAATCTAGAGTTTCCGACTGATGAATGGGATTTTTTACTGCTGATGATGTTGCTCCAACGCCTTGATAAACCTATTATCACTGCTTTTGAACTTGCACATAAATCAACGAATGTTCCCTCGTTTGAATCACTAGTTGATTTTCTGAATCAACATTGTACTGTGTTAGAAACTTTAAGTACCTCTCGAGATCACAGTAAAGCTTCGATTACTAGTGGGTTTTCGATAAAGCCATCGCCACCCACTCCTGCTTGGCACAATACTACTTACCGCACAACTTCGCTTTTCGTAAATAAATCGCCTGCAGTTACATGCATATTCTGTAAAGAAAATCATGCTCTCTATACTTGTCCTGCATTTGCCAATAAAAGTCAAACAGAACGATATAATTTCTGTAAAAACTTACGCCTTTGCTTCAATTGTTTAAGTAGTTCTCACGATTTGAAGTCTTGTCGCTCCACCGCCTGTTGCAAACGTTGCAACTCAACCTCCCATCACAAGCTCTTGCATTTCGAAAAAAACAATTCACATTCGAACTTCGCCTCTCCTCATTCAAACTCCGCTTCGTCGCATCCGAACTCCGCTCACATACTTTCAACCTCTTCTACCGCATCCGCTACCGCCCAAGAAGAAGGTGTTCAAGATTCACCTCTCATAGGTGCCTGTGTTATTCCGCAAACAAAAACCGTCTTATTAGCCACTGCTTTAGTTGCATTTTCAGACAGCATTGGAAACTTTCACACGTTCCGATGCTTGTTAGACTCGGGAAGTATGGTTTCTATAATAAGTCAACGCGCTTGCAATACGTTGAGATTATCTAAATCACCACACTGTAGAAATACGAGGGTTAGGTTCAATGCAAATACGCTTGAATAGCGGATTTGTTTCGATCACTTTAAAATCAGTAGACAGACAAACCCCCATATTACACACCGACGCAATTATTATGTCTAAAATTTGTGATCCAATACCGTCATCTCCAATCAATATCTCTTCTTGGAATCACACTGCAAACCTTAAACTCGCTGATCCGTATTTTTATAGACCGGCTTACATTGATGTATTGTTGGGAGCGGACATCTTTTCGAAAATCGTCTTAAATGATAAAATCGCGGGCTTGAACGGACAACCCGAAGCGATTAATACCCTTTTTGGTTATGTAATGCTTGGAAGAGTAAATTTTTCAAATCCACCAATATTGTCATTTACTTGTCAAATTAACTATGATGAAAATTTCTTGGAAAATATCAAGAAATTTTGGGATGTGGAGTCGGTACCAGATGCAATTTCCTTGTCTCCCGAAGATACAATCTGTGAATCCATGTTTACTGAAAATTATCATAGAGATCTATCAGGTAGATACATAGTCTAGCTTCCATTCAAAGAACCTTCGCCAATTTTTCCAGGAATTCGCGAACTCGCGATTAATCGATTTTTGTCTCTTGAACGCCGCTTGATTAAAAATGAAAGTTTATATTCACAATATTGTGACTTCATGTGCGAATACTTGAATTTATCTCAAATGGAGCCCGTATCAAGTTGGAACATTCCCCCCAACTCGTATTATTTGATACACCACTGTGTACCGAAGCCCGAGAGCACCAGCACAAAATTACGCGTCGTATTTAATGCCTCAGCCAAATTAGCGAATCAAAAATCGTTAAATGACTATTTATTTGTTGGACCAAAACTCCAACAAGATTTGATGAGTATTCTCTTTCAATTTCGCTTACATCCATACGCACTGTGTGGAGACGCCCGCAAAATGTACCGTATGGTCTTAGTAGAGAAGTCGCATCAAGATTATCAAAGAATAATTTGGAGATTTTCTCCAACTGAACCTTTACAGGACTACAGACTTTGCACTGTTACTTATGTTTTGAATTGTAGTCCCTTTCTTACTTCAATACTTATGTTGATGATTTTGTATTTTCCGTGAAAACTTTCTCGGAAGCCCAATCTCTTGTTTCAGATTTAATTGCTTTGATGAATCGAGGAGGATTTGACTTACGTAAATGGTGTTGTAATGATCTAGCCGTTCTCTCAAAATTACCTACCGATCACTTGTCAAAGAATCCTCTCAAGTTCAGTGAACCCGATGATTTACCTTTGAAAATATTAGGACTTCAATGGAATCCAAGCCAAGATTGTTTTTTGCATAACACCTTCAAACATTCGACATTGCACCAAACGCGTTTTGTTGAGTGAACTCGCTAGAATATATGATCCTCTTGGATTTCTATTCCCCGTAACATTTTATATAAAATATCTCATTCAAAGATTGTGGTTGTCTGGCAGTGATTGGGATAGTTCGCCTCCTCCAGATATCGCTAGAGCGTGGCAACAATATCATGCAGAAATTCCTCAAATTTCTAAATTACGTATTCCCCGCATGGTTCAGTCTCCACAATCAGTTGCTTGTGAACTTCATGGATACTGTGACGCCAGTGAAGCTGGTTACGCTTGTGTAATATATTTGAGAAGTTTTCAAACTGATACTGTTTCAACTCATTTTTTATTTAGTAAATCCAAAGTCGCTTCTATTAAACGAATCAATGTTCCCCGATTGGAATTATGCGCCACAGTTCTTTTGACCAAATTGATTGATTACACTTTGAAGGTTTATAGCACCGACTTGAAATTTACAAAAGTCTACGCCTGGTCCGATTCCCAAGTTGTCCTGCATTGGATAAGGGGGTCGCCGTATCGTTGGAAAACGTTTGTTAGGGTATCGTTTATTCAAGAAAAAATTGGTTCCGAATGTTGGGTTTATATCGACTCTGCTAACAACCCCGCCGACGTTGCCTCTAGGGGTTTTTTACCTAGTACGCTCATGTCTCATCCCGCGTGGCTTATCGGTCCACCTCCTTACCATACAGGATTTCACTTTGACTCCGCCGCCTGCATTTGAGGAAGCATGTTTTTCCGAAGAAAAAAAATCGTTCTAATCGTTGTTCCGCCCCCATATCATTTTCTTAATAATTTGATACAGAATACCTCGAGTTTTTCCAAATTACGACGAATAGTCGCTTACGTTTTGAGATTCCTATACAATGCTCGCCATAAAGAAAAACATTTTGGTCCATTTCCATTGGTCGAGCTGTATGAAGCAACGCAAACCTTGGCTCGTTTCATTCAGCATACGCATTTTCACGACGAATTGAACAATAAAGAATTTTCTCGACCTTTACAAAAGTTGCAAGTATTTTCTGATTCAAATGGTATTTTGAGAGTGGGAGGTTGATTAAAAAACTCTTCCTTAACTTTCGATATCAAACATCCAATTCTTTTGCCGTCTCGTAATCGCCTCACAACCCTTATCATTCAACATTACCATGAAAAGTACTTTCATACAGGTTATCGAACTACTCAATACCTTATCTCTCAAAATTTTTGGATTTTATCGGCCAAACGGGCTGTCAATTCTGTCTTATCGAAGTGTATTCGATGTTGGAAAACTAAGCCTAGAAGTTTTCAGCCCGCTATGGGCAACTTGCCCAACTCTAGGGTTGAACAAGTTAAGCCTTTCTCTCAGGTCGGTCTCGACTTTGGAGGTCCGTTTTACATTACCCTCAGTAGGCATAGAGGTATAAAGAGTATTAAAGCCTATATATGTTTATTCATATGTTGCGCGACAAAAGCGATACATCTGGAATTAGCCAGTGATTTGTCCGCTGAAACCTTTCTTTCCGCTCTTCAGCGTTTCATAGACCGACGGGTCCGCGTTTCTGTTATTTATTGTGATAATGCCCCCTTATCATTCAACATTACCATGAAAAGTACTTTCATACAGGTTATCGAACTACTCAATACCTTATCTCTCAAAATTTTTGGATTTTATCGGCCAAACGGGCTGTCAATTCTGTCTTATCGAAGTGTATTCGATGTTGGAAAACTAAGCCTAGAAGTTTTCAGCCCGCTATGGGCAACTTGCCCAACTCTAGGGTTGAACAAGTTAAGCCTTTCTCTCAGGTCGGTCTCGACTTTGAAGGTCCGTTTTACATTACCCTCAGTAGGCATAGAGGTATAAAGAGTATTAAAGCCTATATATGTTTATTCATATGTTGCGCGACAATACATCTGGAATTAAATATTTATTGTGATAATGCCACGAATCATGTAGGGGCTGCCAAACAGCTCAATTTGATGAAATCTGTCGCCCATAATGAACATATCGAATTCAAGTTTTCTCCACCTAGTGGACCGCATTTCAACGGACTCAGCGAAGCCGGAATCAAATCAGTAAAGAGCCATTTGAATGTTATTGGTGACCAGATATTATCCTATGAAGAGTTCTATACTCGTCTCACTTTAATAGAATCAGTACTTAATTCTCGGCTTCTTTCGATTTCCTCAGATTGTGAAGACTTTACTGCGCTCACTCCCGGGCATTTTTTAACGTTGGAACCTGTTTCAAAATGTTCCCGATTATACACATATTCCTATGAATAGAACCTCCCGTTTTCAAATGATACAACGCTTACATAGCGAATTTTGGAAGCGTTGGAGGAAGGAGTATTTGCATACGTTGCAGCAACGCGAGAAGTGGTTAAAAGTTACAAAACCCCCCGAAGTAGGTATCAGTCACTGTCCGTTGGTTTCCTTAGCTTTACAAGTTTTACACGTTGAGCAATTTATGAAAACCCACAAGATAACTATTTCCGAACGTGTAGTAGATGCTTTAATAAAAATATAGTTAGAAAAGTTATCTAGTGATTAATTGACCGATAGAGCTTTTAGCAATAATTGAAAAGTATTCACAATTCAAACTAGATACATTAAATGGAGTTTATGGAATGACAACACAGTTTTATATAAAGTACATTGAATTTGTTGATTACTATTTAATGTTTTCTAGAAGTACTCGCGTAGGAGATTTTGATCTGTACAAATATATAATACCTAAGTTATGCATTTTTCTTACGTTTAATCAAAATTATTATGCACTATGGCTTTCGAAATATCCACAACTTGCTGAAGAGTTCAAAAGAAGGAGGTTTGGTATTGTAACAAAGTCGTTGATGGAGCGCCGGTATCTCAGGGTAGGTGGGCCGAGTTAGGGAAACAAAATGGTTCCAACAGTTGTGTAGGGGTTTATTTCAATAGGTTTCGATCTACAAAACAAAATAACTCTCGTAAACCAAAACTTGGGGAGAAGTACCAAATACAGACATATTCGTGGGTATCCTACGAAACAGGAATATGCCACTAATATAATATATTTCAATAAATTAATATCACCGCACCACAGGTCATGTATACGATCGAAAACATTGAGGTTCAACAGCTCAGTTTTTCGGGCGTTTCAAACGAGAGAAAAAAAACCGTAAGACAGTTTCATTGGCTCGACTGCATAAGGACATGGCGAGGCATCTGCCGGTGAGAAGAGAGAAGTATATACAGAGGTGTACAGATTCCGTTACAGTATAAAGAGGACGTTCAATTCTTTCTCTCGTGCGCCAGAAGACCTTACTTTAGAACAAACCGTGAATGCCGATGCAGCAAGAAGATTAACGGGTATAGCGTATTTCACTAATTCTATACCTGCTCGACAGCGATGCGCCAGGAGTCATAGCATAATATCGACAATAATTTCATGTCTTTAACGTTTGCGGATTGAAGAAAAATCAGGATGTGACATCCACTTTGGAAAAACATCAAATCATGAAAGATTCTGCTACTTTATTTAAATTTATTAATGTACTAGAACAAAATATGAATCCTTTCCATTGAGCTAAAATGAACAACGATTTGTTATACAACATAAAAACTGGTCGCTGCGCGCCTGAAGCCGTAGCTGATTTTCTTCTGAATGTTGAAAAAAAAAGACAGGAATTACGAGACACATTTATTTCCGAGTGAGATTTCAATCTGTTATAAAGCAGAACAAAATAATTAATTTCACAACCTGTAATAAAAGGCAAAAAGTAAAAATTAACCATAAAGTACAGGAAGTTCGTATGAAACGCGATTCATTTGGCCGAATGTTAGGAATTGCGATGAAAGAAGCGACAGATAGAGAAAAATTATTTTCGTATCCGATGACTCCGATGCCTACCTCATTATGTCATCTTGATGGCACGATTTGCAAAACCGAAAAATCGGCTATGATGAAAATTCTACGCAATGACAGTGCTGTACCGGCCCACATCGATGTTGTAATTGTTGATGATTTGTTTTTATTACATTCTCTGAAAGAAGTCCCACAATCGTTTGGCAATATTTCGAAAAAAAAAAAGAATTACAAATCCTTACGAGTTATGATGCATCATGTATTTATAGAATTTTTGATCGCTACTGGCCCCCGTCTATTAAAGATTATGAACGTTCGTTGAGGGTAGGTTTCGACAGTAACCATGAGTATTTTATCTCTGGTCCGGAACAAGCTAGAACTTAGGAACGATAGGTTTGAAGAAGCTCTTGTTCTTTTCCTAATTTTACACTGGCAAAGTAGCTCGTACAGCGTCGTTAATGGCAATGTTGTTCGAATGCAGCATCCTAATTTTTTTTGTCCTTCGCACGAAGAGGCAGATACTAAAATTGTTTTTCATGCGTCTAAAATAAATTCAGATTGTAATGTTGTGGTGAAGTGCTCTGATAGAGATATTGTTGTAATTATGTTAGGTAATTTGCACAAACTAAAAACGAAAATTTATATTGAATGTGGAGTTTTTAATAGTCGGCATGCTATAGATGTAAAAGCGCTTCACACACTTCCAGAATTGAATCTGTACCGAGATTTCATGCAATGACCGGTTGCGATTACTACCCCGCTCTAATTTTTTAGGAAAGGTAAACAGTGTCCATTTGAATTACTCGCAAAAAAAGAGAAGTTTCAGAAGCCATTTGGGCATTAGGAGATACGTCAATCCATATTAGCGAAATATATGCAGAAATAGAATCATTTGTTTGCAGTATGTATGGATTTCAGTCACTTAAAAAAATTGACGAAGTCAGATTTCAGATGTTAGTTCGTAATTATGAAATAAAAAATAGAAACGAACCTATCTTAAAAAAAACAATTGAAACAATTCGACGAATTCGAAGCTTCCTAGTTGCCACCTTGCTACACCGAATGTGTACAGCAAATAAGAAGAGCACACTACATTGCACATTTTTGCAATAACGTCACGTTATCAGAGCCAGAGACTTCAGGGTAGACTTTAACTTACAATAAATATGACTTTCTGTGGTTTGAAGGCCCACAGTTTTCACGACTCTTATCTGTATACATGATTTATTTAATGAACTTAACTATTTATTATTTTCAGTTGATGACAAGGAGTCCGAAATCCGAATATGAGAGAACGATGAAGATGAAGAAGAAACTGTTCAGGACATTGACTACGAAACTGATTAACAATTTATAAATTTACTTTGTGGCAAATAAAACTATTTTTGTATTTCATATAAAAATGGATGAATTCGTATTAATTGTCAGAAGTGCCCTGTACGAAAATCAAGAGAAAAGTGATCGTTCAGCTACACGCTGCGCCGCCCACGGAGAGACGCTCTTGCACTTTGACCTCGAATTTCTCATTATCTCTTCCACTTTGGCTTCTGATAATTTGCAAGTACTCTATTCTATAGGTAAACAATATAAATTGTCAGAAGTTTT